>SNQJ01S0003171.1:146384-192902 GCA_010110895.2 Picea sitchensis
TCCACAAAAAACTCAAGTTCCCTTGGGTATTCTAGGGGACCCTATCATTTCCCACCCACTCAATTTCTCTTTTCTTAATATTTGAACAACACAAGTACTCTCACTTCAATACTACACCATCTTAAAAAATAAAAATATAGATAGACTCCTTTGGTTCACTAGTGTTTTAAGATATGTGTGTTGGAATCAAGTGAGGGATATAGTGAACATCAACAATCATGAACTTAAAGGATCAAACTAATACAACACAAACAAACATGCACAATCATTCCCACATAGGAACACGTGCAGATAGAAACAATGATAAACAATGATAGTGTGGACGTTGTGGTTGGGTGATTTTTATAATATTGATTTTATATATGTTAATGTTTATAAAAAAAAATTGCATATTGTAAATAACCTTAAACAAATATGTTATAGTATTCTCTTGATTTGATATTTTCTCACATATATATATATATATATATATATAATTTTGGTTTTTAATTTTATTATTATGATGATAATGATGATGATGATGATGATTATTATTATTATTATTAACATCCATTGAGACCAATTGGTGTATCATACCTTAATAAGGTAATAGATTACTTCATTTTCTTTAAAATTGTATTTCTATGCTCAAAAAATATTGAGAAGCGTTCTAAGATCACCATAGTTTTTATGACTTGGGAGGTTAGGACGGTCGGTGGGTATAGGAAGGCCAATCCAAAAGGGATTATTTTTCATATTGTGCTCGCTTAATGTCACAAAGGTAACATATTCTCTCATCTTATGGTGTTTTGGGAGTTTTCCAATGCCCAATTTCACTATGTAGCTCGTGAGAGATTGTTCTTATTTTAGAAATGTTGATTTTCTTATTTGCACTTTTCAAAATTGAGAGGTAATTTTGATCTTCTAAATTAGGGTTGACCACCTCCTTGTAGTTTCTTAATTTTATTTTATCCATTAATTATTTATCACACCACATATTCTCCTTAAATTTAGAAGTGTTAATATCTGTAATATTATTGATATTCTACACGATGGCTTCTTCTTGTATTCCCCAATGATTTATCCAAGGTTTGGCATCTTTATGCCATCCCCACTTGAATTGTTGATGGTTTTGGCTAGATTTTGAAGCAATTTTGGGGATCCTCTTGTCATCCATGTTGTTTATATTGTTCTTGTACATAAGGAATCTAATCATAGTGATTCTCTCAATGGGGGAAATGATTTCTTCTATAAGGAGGATAGGATAGGGTGTATTTCCTTTAATTTGAGATTATAAGTTATAAAAATCTTTTGGATCTGTTATATCTTTCTCCAGATTCTATAGATATATTTCAACCCCAAACTTCACATCCATATAAGATGACTAGAGTGATGAGAGTGTGAAAAAGGAATTTTTTTTATCCCAAAGCCAAAGGTCTATTGCTTTACAATTATTTGTGACGTCGTAATCAACTTTCCACCCTCCATTTATCCTTTTTTTCAATCCTATATTCCAACTGATCTTGTGGTTGATATCGATTCAAAGATATTTTTATGAAGGAACTTCCTCGAAGCTAGTGTTGTCATAAACAAAAGTATCGTAGATGATCATTTTGGACTTAATTATAATAACCGTTATTTTTTCAGTGTTCACATTCATGCCCATGTCAGTTTTCACAAATATTAGTTGCTTACCTAGGTCATAGGGACTCTTCTCCATAAGAACAATATAATCATCATAAATAAGGAAAATGATGACTACACTAGCAAGAGTTGGGCCAACACAACTTTATTTTTTGTTTTTGAAAGTGTTACATATAATTTTTATTTGATCACATAAGGAATTATGCATCTCCCTCACAATGGACTATAAAGGTATTTTTTAAGTGTAATAAATAACTTAAAGTTGAGATTTTCAGAATTACCAAAAATCGATAATATGATCAAAACTAAGAAAAGTTTCGTTTTTTTTTAATCTTTGTGTGCATTGTCTAAAATTTATAATTTTCAAAAATTTATCAGTAAAGGGGATTAAGAAAAAGTTAGGTTCTATTTTATTTTAATAAGTTTGGTTGTAGTATTGTTTTTTTTAATTATTAATATTATATTGGTTTGTGTCTTGATTTGTAGTTATTTTTTGTATGATGTTGTTAACTACTTTATTAAAGATGTTGATGATTAGATCAAAATTTAGATATTGAATCTTAAACAAAACATTATCCTAGATCCATTGATTTTCTTTGTTTAATTATAATTTCAAAGATTGGAGATAAATTTTCCTAAATCTATTTATCTTTGAAATATTTGCAAATTATTCCATATTAAATTAGTCCCTGCCAAAGGCCACGACTATAGCATTATATTCATGGTTGACCATCCATTATTTTCATATGACTACAAATATTTTTCTTTTTTTCCAATGTTGTACATATGCTTAACAAAATAATTATTTTTCATAATATTTAAATTAATTTTATCACACATTTGATTGGTTGACCAATTCTATGTATTATGTCCGAGCTCTAACTGAATGTTATTTTTTCAATCTTAGGTTATACCTAAGTTTTGAGTTTTAATCACTGAACAAGCACACAATTCAATTTTTTTTCCAAACTTAGATAACCTAAGTTTGGAGTTTTAATCTTATATAACTACTACATATATTCATTGAGGTCATTAAATTCATGTTAGTGGAATAAATAAATATGATTCCATATATTGGATATGAAATGCAATCCTACCACGCATTTTTTTTAACGATCTTGTAACCAATTTTGTAACAAAAGTTACAGTTATCAACATTCCAATGTGCAATCTTTCTTATCTCCTACTATTTAGTCCGGTTTGATGTCTCATTTCTCACACGATCTCTTTTTTCCATCTCTTTGTACCCTAGCCAAAGTATCTCTATAAATCTCTATAACTCGCATAGATGGTGTGCATACAATCAAAACCCATATCTACACTTCTTGGTAGTGTTAGATTTTCATTAGTTTTGTTAACATTAGATTTACCATAGAATTTTTTTATCTTCTTTTAACATTCAATAAGAATATCCTGAATTATATAAGTAGCAGATAAACAAGCACAATAAGACACAAAGATTTATCCTGGGAAAACCCCAAACTTGGGGAAAAACCCAACCAACTTTTCTTAGAGAGAATATTTCCAATACAACCATGAACAAGCTCTATTCACAAGAGAAAACCAACAATGAAGAAGCCCTGATAAAAAATACTTATCTTCTTGTCAAAGACTAAAGAGGTTAGACAACTGAGAAACACCATTGAACTAGTGAAATATAGGCACATCACTAGAGTAAGATAGCACACCAAAAAACTGGCACAAATGGCAACTGGTAACTGCAACTGGAATGAAGAAAGTGGGAAACACCACACAACCTTAGTGAAACTCTTCCAGAGGTATTGCACAAGAGAAAACACTAAGAGCCACCAACAATATCCTTCCCCAAGTAGGGAGCACTCTCCAAGAGTACCAGAAACCATAAATAGCGAAATTGTTGCAACTACAGCTACAACTTCCTAGTGCGCACTACAGAAGGAGAACTGTGTGTATTTCCAAATGAAATAATCCATCCCTATATTTATACTAATTTTGGTTCCTTTCTGGGGCTGAATTATTATTTTGGGTCCTCACATTTTCTTTTGTATTTCTGTGGGCCGAATTCTATTCTTGGAAATTATATTTCCACTTTAATTATTTCCTATGGGTCGACTTCTCTTTGTGGTCTTATATTTCACTTTATTCTATTTTGGGGTGTTAGTCAAATGTTCAATGGTCTTCCTTTGACTTCTTGGAATATTCTTCTTCTCTAAGAAAAGTTTTCCAGGAGGGAATACCTCCCGCAACTACCAAAACATCAACACTCCCTCTTAGCTAGGGAGGTATTCTTCCAAGATGTTTTCTTCTAGTAGTCCAATGAATATCCTATAATCAACTGGTATCCCTAGGATACCACGATGCCATCAATAGCTAAAACTTATATCATAGTCTCTATGACTAAGTTGCAATCAACTAGTAGAACACAACTACTACTATGCAATCCATTAGTCTCCACGACTATGTAGCAATCAAATAGTAGCACACAACTAATACCATGTTGTCCAGTAGTACACAACTACCTCCATAGTCCTCACGACTATGTAGAAATCAACTAGTAGAAAAAAAATACTATCATGTTGTCCAGTAGTACACAATTACCACCATAGTCCTCATGATTATGTAGAAACCAACTAGTAGCATGCAACTACTATCATGTTGTCCAGTAGTACACAAACACTTCCATAGTCCTCATGACTATGCTATGATGTATCTCTTTTACTAGTAGTCTTATTCACACCCATCCATCTCACATGGCATGGGAAATACTGCCACCATGGCCCCATTCACACCTAGCCATCTCACATGGCTCAGGAAAGGCTATGCCATGGTCCAAGACCATTGTAAATGCCTTATTCACACTTATCCACCTCACATGGTGTAAGAAATACTTTCACCAGGCTCTGATGTTTCTCCTCTCCCAATAGTATTATTCGCACCTAGCCACATCACATGGCATAGTAAAGACTAATATAATAGCCTCATTCACACCTATCCACCTCACATGGCTTAGGAAAGGCTATGCTACAAGTCTTATTCACACCTAGCCACCTCACATGTCGTAGGCAAGACTTGTATCAGGATATACATTACTCCCTCAGTCACCTCACATGACTGATCTGGGAAACCCTTAGCCAAAGGGGAATACTTATGGAGGAGAAACATCACACCTCCCTCTCAATGAGGGTGGACATTCTGCATCACACCAAGATTGTCTTTGAAGTACTCATACTTCACTCTAGATAAAGGCTTGGTGAGAATGTCCACTATCTGCTCATCTGTGGATATGTACTAGAGCTCCATGACTCCTCTATGCACCATGTATCAGATGTAATGGTATTTGATATCTATATGCTTTGACTTGTCATGAAATACAATATTCTCTGAAAGCTTCATGCAACTTTGATTATCACAATGTATCAAAGTTGGCTCCAACTCTAGATCAAATAACCCTACAAGGATCTTCCAAAGACACACCACTTCACAACATGCAACATTGTATGTAATATACTTTTCCTATGTTTTAATAAGTGACATTAATTTCTACTTCCTACTCAACCATGATATCATGCTTGATCCCAAATTGAAGTAACATTCTGATGTGATTTTATGGTCCACTGCACTCCCTACCCAGTCAGAGTCTATATAGCCATGCAACTTCACTTCTCCATCTGAGACATATCACAATCCATATCCAACTGTACCATGTAGGTACCTCAACACATGCTTTGTTTCTATCCAATGTACATGTTTAGGTTCAACCATGTACTGACTCAAAGTGTTCACTGCAAAGCATATGTATGGAATGGTGTTGAGCTTCAGATTCATCACCATGGGTGTGGCCATGGACTTGCAGTCCATCATCTCGAATCTCTGCATGATCTCAACTGTGTATTTTCCTTGACTAAGGAAAATATCATTTGGCCTCTGCCACACCTCTAATCCCCAAAAATAGTGCATCAAACCTAGATCCTCCATTTTAAACTCTAAAATGAGCTCCCTATTGCACTCGACTATGAATGTCTCATCTCTTGTAAGAAATAAGTCATCCAATGTCAAGGGGTAACCATCCCCAAGCTCATCAAATAGCTATATATTCTAGCATACCATGCCTCGGGTGCCTTCTTAAGCCTGTACAAAGATTTCTTCAATTTGTAGACATGAGACTCCTTGTCATTATCTTATGGGTGCATTATGTACCCTTCTTATGGCTATTGGAGTAGGTGTCTCGCCATAATATTCTCTTTCTTTCTGGGAGAATATTCTAGCCACAAATGTCGTTGTGTACTTCTCTATGCTGCCATTTGCAACACACTTGATCTTATAGATCCACTTGGAAGCCACCACTGAATTCCCTCCAGAACCACTTTCCACACATCATAATAACATCCTTCCACACTTGTTTCTTTCTAGCTTCCTCATAAGTGGAAGGTTTTGAATCAATGATCTTCCTTATCAATGCCACATAGATAGAAAACTTGTGTGGTCTCTTTCTCTCTCTAGAGTTGAGGAAAAATCCATATCCTAGTCCTTCTAACTCACTTCCTCCTCTTTCACTATAGCAAAGTCTACTGAAACAAGGGAATCCTCCCAAGAGGTCTCATATCTCCTTGAATTATCTGAAGCTTAGATGTAGCCTCCTCAACTCATGGCACCTATCTGTCAGTCCTGGAAGACATCTCTCTCTCCCACCTAAATATGATGGGTAAATTCCTATGAATGATTTGGTATTCCTTTGAGTCAATTGACTCTCTCTGATATCAATATCACTTTGACTCCACATCCTCCCTCTAAATCTTGACTCCCTTTGAGTCTATATAATCTCTAGAGCCATGTGCTCCCTCTGCATCTATTGACCTCCTTTGAAGTCTGATCTCTTATGGAATGTATTGGGAGGTTGCTCCTCCCTATTAGTTCCTGAGGGTTGAATCCCTCTAAATTATGGCTCCTTCTAAGATGGTACTTGGTGGGGTCACTTGCCTCACCATTGATGCAGCCATCTTCTCCTCATTATGATATGGATCATCAATTCCATATATCTGCAAAGTATCATAGGACCATGTTGGTCTCTTCTTGGTCACTGTAACAATTTCTGGATAGGCCCTTTTGGCTCTACTGACTCTTCCTAATGATCTAAAGAGTGATCAACTGAACTAAATGGATTTGTATGGTCATCTTCAGATCCTTCTTCTCCTTAAAATAAATATCCATATGAGATAATTTGTATCCCACAAAAGTACTCTTATTGCCAGAAGGTTCTGACTTTTACCTCTTCTTTTTCAGTACATGGATGTATATTGTCATGTATACAACTTCTTGTCTGGATAGTCTGATCCATGTCTCAAACTAGAGACCATCTAATCTATTGCCTCTTGCAACCATCATTATAGATCCCTCTCAGAGTTATCACTTGTGACCTCCTCAGAGCAAGACAAATGACAAGGGAAAATATAAAATAAGAACAATATTCTTATGATAAGAACAATAATAAAAACAAGAATGGGAACAATCATCATAGTAGCTCCTTCTCAAAGCTATCACCTGTGACCTTCCTGAGACAAGAGCCAAAACAAAACACAATAAAGAGAAATAAGAACAACACTCTTCAACACTCTTCCAATGTTGTGACCAATCATTCTTCCATAATAACCTGTCTGGAACAAGAAACAAGAACAACAACCTCTCCAAGGTAACCTCCATGGAATTTACAAGATAACCTTCCTGGGACAAAGTAAACAACCAAGAACATCTCCTAGAAGAGATCAATTTCATTTTGTAAATAAGTGCATCATTAGTACGTGATTATAATTGTAATAACAATATTCAAGTGTCACTAAACATTTGATAGCAATATCAGTAATAGAATTATAAAGACTGCTATTCTAGTTACAACACTCACTTAGGCTGCAACAATATAAAATATCAAACATGATATGAAAACCCAGAGTCTAGCTGCTTATTGTCCCATTTGAGTTGTTCTATACTTTAGGAGACATCTTCATTACTTCCTCCAACTCTTGGGCTTCCTCTGAGTGCACTAGATCTAAGATCCCTTTGGATCTATTGTCACTGCTTGGATAAATGTCCTTTTTTCAAGTGTACATATCCTACAAACACCCTCATCTTATATACAAGTGCACCATCTATATTTGTCTTCTAATATGATACATTACATCAAAAACAAGAAACAAGTTATAAATATGAATAAAAAAATTTAATGTCCAAGGAAATGTCAACAAGCCTAAAACCCTAAAAATTCAATTTTGACAGAAAGTCAATATGAGAGATGTAGCAGGTTCACTAGGGAAAGGTGAGCATATCTATGATGGAATTTGTCCCAAAAACATTGTTATCAGTGAAATATCTTCTACAAAATCGCATGCAAATGGTTACAGAAACACAACAATGCCAACAACAATTAGTTGACCTACAACACTAAAATACATTTGAAAAGGAAAAAACCATACAATTGGGAAAAAAATGACATACACAAATTCACCAAAGGAAGCGCATGCATAGTGTGTGGGCCAACAAAGCCCTTAGAGTGCACAATGCGCCAAATGCACGACTGTGTACGAGAAAAGTTGTGCACTCCTGTGAACGACGCATTTATGGTTCTTGTCACCCCCCAACCACATATGGACCAGCTCCCAATCTGATTTGACCTCCATATCTAAGAGAAATCTGAATGGGTGGTTGGTCAAGGACCAAAGGGTTCCCTAAAAGGCCCCTTGTTCACACCAATAACCAATTACATTTTGCCTTGAATAAATGTTATAAATAAGATCCATGGGTGCACTAAGAAACCAAGATCTTCATAGTATTGTTATGTTACCTCAATTCTCCCTTGAGAATCCTCTTTTCTCCTTGGAGTATTCAAGCACCATTGCAATAGGCCATTCCACTCACCTTTTGAGGGGATAGGCATTGATTGTCTTCACCATTTTCCATTTTTCTTCCATTGTAACAAGATATCTTCATTAGGGAACTCAAGATCCCTCCCAAGGAGGAAGAGGGGACTCATAAGTCCTCATTTTTCTCTACGGTGTTTTTCCTACTAATATATTGGTCCATTGGTAGCATTATCTTGGAAATTGGTTGATTGTTTATGGTTCTAAGTTTCTCACACATTATAACTTTTATTTCTTATTTGTTTTAGTTTGTTTCTTTGTTTATTACATGTGTTTGGATTGTTCAACCCACTCACGAACTTTTGTCTTGTCTAGCAGGCCAAAATAGGCATGCAAGTGTTGCTGTTTTGCACACCCAAGTGACAAAACCAACACAACAGATTGGCAACCACACTGTGGAGAAGGTATCAAATTCCACCATATTTGGGTTTAGAGAGCACTTATTTTTAATCAATTTGTCTTGCAGGTACCAAAACCATCTTGGCCTTACCTGTCAAAGTAAAAATTTTGAGTTGGAGGAGGAGAATTTTACTCAAAAAATTTCCCCCGATGCATATCAGAAAGTGCGCAGATTTTTCTGCCCAAAGACTTGAACTCAACGCATTGTGCACCCCACAATATTTTTTTCTCTGTGCACATGTCATAATTGTAACCCGCACACATATCCAGTTTTTCAAAATTGTAAGGGTTTTTGTGATGATTTGAAGGCCCCTAGCCTTCATATTTTTTCTTTCATACAATTTGTAATGCACATGCAATCCACTTAGACTCCTTTCCCATATGAAAGGTTAGCTAAACATAGGCACTTAGGGGGTAAAAAAAACCAACTATTCTCCTCTTTTGCTTTGGTTGCCACATGGATGGCATGTTTGGTTTGTAAAATTTAAGTTGAGATTATTGCTATCACATATTAAAACACTTACATTGGGACCATAAATTAACTTTGATCATTGGGTATGCTCTTCTCTCGCGCCATAGAGCAATCTTGAGAATCAGAAAGGTGGTTAAAGGGACATTTCATCTTCCTTAACAAAAATCTTTAGGAGAGAACAAAATCCCCCCCAGGGATCCTCTTAGTTTCTTTTGAAATTATCTTAAAGTTGTAAGGGCCCATACATGCCCACATGTTGCAAACTTAGAATAGTTTCTTGAAATTGATTTCTTAGTTTACATCACTAGGGAAGTTTAAAAATCAAAGTAATGGACCCATACATGCCCACATGCTTGCAATCTAGGATAGTTTTTCCAAGATTTCTTAGTGTAAGAAACATTTAGGGAGTTTAAAGGATTTGAAAGGATCCATATGTCCACATGCTATTTCTTTAGGTATTTTAAAATTCTGCAAGGTTGTACCAATGACACTTAGTAAGCTAGGTTAAAAAAAATTGTAAGGACCACAGGAAGTCCACATGTTGCAATCTCACACCTAAATTATTAAAAACTTGGCACACTTTTTTCACTTGCTCACATACAAAGTCACTCCTCACTCACATAATTTCCATTTCGAATTGTGGAGGTTGAAGTAGGTTTTCTCCATAAGAATTCCAAAACGTCCCACTACTTATTTTTGGAAATTATCCACACCCACTTAATTCAAACGAGATTGGTTCACACCCCCAATCTCTCATCCCACCACATCTAAATTTTTTCTAAAAACTCACTAAGTTTTCCTCCACAGGAGGTGACAAAACAATTTTTTTAGTCTAGGTAGGATCTCGTGGGTAACCATCCAAATAACCCCCATTATCTAGTTCTCACATTTTCAAACATTAGAAGTTGACAAATAGGGAACTTTCAAATCCTCCAAGTCAAGTGTTCCTACACCATAAGGCAGGGAGATACCCGTGAAGGGTTGATGGCCGAAGTCTGGTTGTTCTATGCATTCCCCCTTGAGTCACCCAAATCTTGGAAGGGATCCAGCCTGTGACCCATTTCTTAGGCCGAAAATCTAAATGTCGCACTTTGATCGAGGTACCTAGTGACCAAAATTTAGGACATCTACCCAGGTGGAAATTGTGGGCTACAATTGCACCTTGATCAGATTTTGTGTAGCTATTGGGAAATATCATCATCTCTTTCAATATATGCACCCTCTACCCCTCATTATAATTGATTATTTCATCCTTCACTAGTTCCTCTTCCGGTGGATTCAGACCCCACTGTTGAGTGCTCTTGGAAGGTCCAGTGCTATTTGAGAGGAAGGACGATACATCTTTTAGGACATGAGGATTTTCTTTTATTTGTTCTCCCATGCAAAAAAAAACCACCTACCCACATATTTTCTTATTTACAGTTGATTTATGTATGATGCTCATTTGATTACATGCACTTGTGAGTTTTATTTGTGAAGTTCCAAATTATACAAAGCACTAGTTCATTTATTTCTCTCATCACAATTTGCACACATTCACTTTTCTATTCGGACATCATAGGGGACCCACAAAATCACCGTCGTTCCAGACACTTGCAAAATCTCCCTCCTATTCTAGGAGGAGTCCCTAGTCTTGCCAACTCACCAGCCCAACCATCTCACACCCCTGTGAGTGCCACTATTTTGGGATCATCTTTACTTGGTTCCACTTTGCTTGGGTCCAACTCCCAAGGCTATCCATCCAATAGTTATGCTTCACAAGGAGGCGGGGGGCAAACTTCTTCTCAAGGGAGAAGTACCACCCCACTCAATCCCTCTCAAGGGAAAGGTCAACTACCTACTCATACGATGGATGGAACTAATCCTCCACAAACTCCCCCTATTCCATACTTGGCATCGCTTAACATTCCTGATTTAACCAAACTCAAAAATGATCCCATTTTGCATGATCCCACTTAGTCCAATATGCCTACCAAACTACCTTCAAATATTCCAAAATTTGAAGGAAAAACGGGGGAGGATCCCTCCAACCATGTTACGACCTTCCAATTATGGTGCTCTTTAAACAAAATCATGGATGATTCCATACACTTATGGTTATTTCAAAGAACACTCACTGATCCATTAGCCAAATGGTATGTGGATGAAAAATCAATGTCCCACGTGACTTTTGAATCCTTGGCCAAGGCCTTTTTATCTTTTTTTCAACTACCATTTCATCACGATATTGGCTTAAAACTTCTCTTCGAGTGCAAACAAACCTCATCTATGCATATCACCGACCACATCCACGAATGGCATTGGTGACGTAGTTTATGTAAAGCAGAAACCACCAAAGAACAATGCCTCAATTGATTTCTTAAATCACACGTCTCTATACTTGCCAAATATATAACATCCACTTTCCCTCAGTCAGAAGAGGAATTCATCAGCAAGGGGCAACAATTTGACCCTATCTATTCTCAATCGGGTTACTTATACATGGTGTTACCTGATGCACCTAGACCCATACCATTTGTCCAGGACAAACCTGCAATGTACCACGCTACAAATGGGTTGATTGGTACCACGACACATCACAACCCTTACAACAAACCACCACCACCTATTTATGGTGCACCTAAATATACACAACCCTATGGAGGGCCATCTTATTACCCTCTTCCCCCTTACCAACAACCATATCCTATTGCTCCCCCCCACCCATGAGTGGGCCATCACCAGTACCCATGATGCGTCTGACCTCTCAGCCAAGTTCGGGTACACCTTCTACCTCAACATATAACCTAGGCACTAGTGAAATCCCTTCACCCTCCTATGTTCCCTATGGATCATTGCCACAAAAAAATACATATTTTTCATTTCCCGGTCCTCCACATTTGGTTGCTCCTCCACACAGACAACCACATGTCGACGTTAACTTTGTTCATCCCTCTCCCATTCAACAAATTCATACTTTTGAACAGTTGAATACAGAAATTATGGCCTATCAGCCAAATAATGCCAAAAATAAAGGAAAAAACTGAAACAATAATAACCCAGGACTAGGTGGAAATACCCCCCAACCCAACCATACCACTGGGGGCAATCCAAATCAAGGTAACTAGAACCCACAAAAGGACAATAACACCAAACACCAAGGGAAGAAAAAAAAACAAAAATCTTTCGGACTAACTTCCCTTGTGCTCTTTGTGGTGAGTATGGACACTATACACACCATTTCCCCCAAATTTCCAACTTCAAACAGATGAAAGAATCCATGAACTCGCCACGTCCTTCAGCGCCACCTACCCCTCATCAAGCCCCACAATAGTATTTGCAACATTCACCTCCTAACATGTTGCAAAACCCTATTCCACACCAAGGTGTGATGAATACGCAATAGGAGATACACCCTGCTCCACCCCAAATGGGGCAGTATCAAAACCCAGGTCCCATTCAACCTGGAAATCTGATCGATCACAACATCCTTCTTATCGGTGAAGAAGAAATTCTTTTGCAAACACACGGTCACCAGTATGGTGTTCCCCCTGAATCTACTCCAACCACTTTGGAAGTGGCTCCAGCTACAGTTGGACAACCCTTGATGATTCCATGCCCTAACATTGAACCAAACATTCGTATACCCTGCATTCCATTATGACTTAATGTCAATAACCCTCATGCTATGGCGGCCCATAACTATAGTCTGGTTGATGAGTTAGCTCAGTCTCCTGTAGCCATGTCTATATTGGAGGTCCTCCAAACCTGTCCAACTCAGCAAAAATCCTTGCTTTCCGCCTTGGGAGCAATCGATCTAATTGATACTAGACTCATCACCTTCAATCTAGATAGCGGAGAACCATGCCTCCCTGCCTTGGTAGCTTTCCAGATACTAGTTAAGATTTAGAACATCACATTTCATTGATGTATCATCAATGAAGGTGCATCCACATGCATCATGTCCAAATTAGTATGGAAAAAACTTCACTTCCCTGAGCTAGTACCATCTGCCATAACCTTGAGAGCCTATGAAGGTCGACCCTCGTCCCCCAAAGGGCTCTTCTAGAATGTCCCCATCTAACTCGGGGGAAAAACCATCCTCATTGACATTGAATTTATGGATACCCCACTTGATTACAATATCTTGTTTGGAAATAGCTACATGTATGCTATAAAGGCAGTGGCCTCTTCTGTGTTTCAAACGATGATGTTCCCCAAAACGGGAATATCATCACCATCGACCAAATAACACATTATGAGCCTAACCATTTTTCCAACATTGATAAAATTCTTCCCCTTGTCCGCACTAGCACATACGCTTATTGAGTCATTGACATGGTTCCTAGAATTTTCAAAGAACCATCCTTCCTGGGGGAATATCATGGAGTGCCACCCCTCCTACACCCTTCAACACAAGTGTGTGTAGTATCTTCTAATGGGACAGATACCAGAGACACCATTCCTCCCACTAAGGCATCCCCTCACATCGATGTTCCACCAGTGGAAGAACCATTTCCTCAGGAATCCCCTGAGAACCCCACTACACCACTTATCCTTAATCCCCCCCCCCCCNCCTCTAGAGGAAAATCCTAGTTTGGGAGACAGTCGCCCAAGCCATTACCCAACTTCACTTCTTCTACCCCCCACCTGGAGTCCAATCATTCCAGGTAGATGCAACCCTTACCCTTCCTAACATGATTCTTGCCATCCATGTCTGGTATCTACATCCACTTGCGATGGTTCCTCAACCATCTCTCCCTCCTCAGACAGAGGGAATACCGATGCAAATTATAGTACAGGATCCTGCCACACCACCATCCCCCCCCACTATAGGCACCTCTATCATTGTTGAGGGTAGAATAAAGAAGAAAGATCCCACAACTCCACTTCCTCCCTGAGTTCAACCTCCTTGCGCATTATGCAAAAGAGATGGACACCCCACTAATCGATGCCCTAATCTTCCCAAGTTGCACAATCCAATCCAACTCCCTAGAGAAACCACATTGCTCACCACTCCACCGAGTATTTCCACTCCTACTCTGGAGTCCTACACTGCAGGAAAAAAAGGGTTGCGAACCAAATTTGCTTGTCCCATATGCTCAGAATATGACCATTATACTCATCATTTCCCAACTCTACCTCAATTTCACCAAACCTTAGCTGCAGTACGCCAAACGTCTGGGCCAAAGCCCACTTGACCACCTTCTACCGAGGCTCACATTACTTATATTCGATACATTTCATCATCAATACATGGGTGAATGAGGCACTCTCTACAATATCAGAACATTCACTTTACATCCTGTGGTCCCTCGCACCCTGTACATGATATACCATCTGCATCCTCACCATTAGAGGAAAGTCACACTTTGACAGTTCCCCCTGTCATCTCCTAGGATCCACTATATTCTCGCATTTTTCACAGCGATGAAGATATACTGGAAGAACTTACTACCCCCGATTTCCCATGGAATGCACTCCATCATAGAGAACTTTTTCTCTCGCAGGAGGCCTTTAACCCTTCTACTCAAACCTCCATATTGGCAATCGAAACCAAGGATTTTATCCCTTCAGGGAATATAGACTAGTTCAATAACCCCATCCCTACCCCAGATGATTTTGAAGATGGCAACATGGCCAACATTTCACCCACTATCAAAATCGACATTTCCATTAAACTGGGAATCGTAGAAGAAATAACCATTGGCGTCGCATCTCCCCTAAAGAAATCACAACTTACAAAGCTCTCTTTCAGGAATACCAGGATATTTTTGCCTCATCATATACGAAGATTCCTGACCTTGATCCATCTATCATCAAACATCGAATCGACACTTGGCCATATATTTCCCCAGTTTGTCAAAAGAAGCGACCCCTTCACCCATCCAAAGTTGTAGCTATCAAAGCTAAAAATAATAACTTACGCTCTGTCTGGTTCATTTACCCCATTGCGTACACTTCATGGGTATCCAACCCCATCCCTGTTAACAAAAAATAGGGAACCATTCACATTTTCACATACTTTCGTGATATCAACCATGCTTGTCCCAAAGACAACTTTCCAACTCCCTTCATCGACAAAATTATCGATGAATGTGTTGACCATGAAGCATTGTCCTTTATGGATGGGTTATTTGGCTACAATCAAATCCAAATTCATCCAGCAGATCAATATAAAACCACTTTTACTACCCCTTAGGGAAACTTTTCTTATCGTGTCATTACTTTTGGACTCAAGAATGCAGGTGCTACATTTCAATGGGCCATGACCTATGTTTTCCATGAGATTTCTTGCATCATCCTTGCTTATTTGGATGACCTCACTGCTCGATCCAAAACGAGAAATCAACATTTATACGACTTACGCATCGTTTTCCAACGATGTCACCAGTATAATATCCACTTGAACCCCCTCAAGTGCATATTTTGCATCACTGTTGGATGATTTCTTGGGTTCATTGTCTCCCAACACGGCATCACGGTGGACCCCCTCAAGGTCCAAGCTATCACAAAAATTCCAGCACCAAGGAATTTATGCCAACTGCAAAGATTACAAGGAAACTTTTTACATCGCTTTGTCCCAGACTACGCCACTCATTACCCAAGTGAAAAAACCAACACAACAAACATTATAATAAGTGCTCAACGAGATTGGTAAGTTTAGGTCTGTGCAACGACAAACTGTAGTGGAAAACTCCAACGACAAATCTCACGATCTTCCTTCCAGTGGTTAGACTATTTTGAAGGAAACCAACTCTAATCCCATGTTATATTTTCATTAGTTTTGTTAACATTATATTTACCATAGCATTTTTATCTTCTTTTAACTATCAATAAGCAAATACTAAAATATATAAGCAACAGATAAACAAGCACAAGAAGACACAAAGATTTATCTCGGGAAAAACCCAACCGACTTTTCTTAGAGAGAATATTTCCAATACAACCATGAACAAGCTCTATTCATAAGAGAAAACCAACAATGAAAAAAAATTCACAACAAATACTTATCTCTTCTTCTTGTCAAACCCTAGTGAGAGTAGACCACTGAGAAACACCACTAAACTGGTGCAATATAGGTGCATCGCTAGAGCAAGATGCACCATAGAAATGACACAACAGAATCATGGTAAATGCAACTGCAACTGGCATGAAGAAACTTGGAAACACCACACAACTTGATCCAAGTGGATATTGTTGGCCACCCACCTATTCCATATTCCAACTGGCTCATCTGGACAATTTTTCAGTGAAACAAGTTTCTATGTAATGGGGGCATTTCTTTGTAATTGTGGGTTCTACACTTGCGGGGTTGTCCTGAAGCCCTACACAACATCCAGGTGGATATTGGTGGACGCCCACCTATTCCAACTGGCTTATTTTGGAAATTTCCATGTCAGTACATCTTTATGTACTTCCAAGGCAATTTTGGGGCTCCAAACAATATTTTCTTGTCTTTCCACAGTCAAACTGTAGATGAAGTCAAAGTTTGATGGAATAGTGTGTATTTATCGAAAATACCTTTCCAACAGGCTATCATGAGCATAAAACGGAGATCGCATGCAAAAGTTACGACCCCGAGAAGTTAATGTACTAACTTACCCAAACAGGGCCCACATGATTTTTGGCATTTCATCTCCTAGGGTTAGGTTTTTGGATGTCTAGGGTTTTGGCATTCATGTTTATCATAAAATTCCTTCAGAGCCTCATTGTAATCATCTTCTTTCAAATGAGCGTAGTCGTCACATCTCTTCTCAGAGATAAAGCTGCAACCATTCTAACAAGTCTTGCACTTTGTATTTTTACAGTCTCTTTACAATTCTTTCATTAATAGAAATCAAGTATTGTTGTATTTCTTTGTTTCTGGAAATTTTCATGAATATTTCATTTTAATATCTCTCCTTTCATTTCGTTCCAAAAACAATATGGATCGGTGGTATCAGAGCATGATGCTCTTGATCGTTTTTCAGTGCATGTCCCTGAAGAGGTCCGAGTATAGCCAGTTGGGTCTCGAGCTTGTCTCTCTTGAGTAAAATCACTCTCGCACGCCCAAGAAACCCTTGATGGCGTCAGAAAAGAAAAACGATGGAGAAAAATATTTTATTAACCTATTTCTTGAGCAAGATCTCGCACGACAAAGGGACAAAATGATGGAGAATTTTGCACACATCCTTCAACGACTATCGATAGCAACAAGTGCATCTTCATCAAGTGAGCATTTTGGAGGAACCTCTCCCTTTAAGGTACAAGTTGATTTTGATATTCCTATATTTGAAGGTCAGATAGATGTGGATGCCCTAGAAAAATGGTTAAATCTATTAGAAGGTTATTTCTCTGTTCAAAATTTTTTCAACAGGGAAAATATCACCTTTTCACTCCTCAAGGCTCTACCCCATGTCAAACATTGGTGGGAAACTTACTGGGAGAAAATTTCCACAGAGTAATCTGGAATATATGGGGTCAATCCCACTTGGAATTTTTTTGTTGATTCGGTCAATGAAAAATACTAGCCTGTTGATAACTATGAAGACCAGTACATGAGATGGACCACACTGCAAAAAGAGAAGAGCCAAACAATGTCGGAGTTCATAAATACTTTCCATACCTTGTGCACCAAGTTGGTTATCAAATATTTTGAGCATCATCTAGTTCTGAAATACCATGGGGCTCTGCATAGGTACATCCAAACTGAAATGAATTTCCTAAACATCTCATCATTGGGAGTTTCCTATCGATATGTTGTCAAAATCAAGCATAAATTTAGGCACCAGAACAAATGGGAATTTGGGTTTGCAAATATGCAACAATAAAAACATGGTAAAGACGACCCTAACCAACAACCTCTAGACAACCAGTCTAATATACAAGACAATAAGGGTAAAGGAAATAAGAAGAATGACACTAGGAAGTGGTGTGACTTCCATAAAATCCCCTGGCACAACACCGATGAATGTCACTTGAAACAGTCATTGGTGGCCAAGGTCAAAGACACAGATCCAAACCCTGATTTAGAATCTGATCCAGAAAATATTGAAAATAGACATATCATCGACACAAACCCCACTGCTACTGTCACGACCACAAAAATTCAACCAGAAGAACCAATATATTTTCAATATGGGGAGTGCCTCTTACATTCACAGATTTGGGTTAAGGGGACCCCGTTGCATTTCATTATTGATAACTGTATCCAGAAAAACCTCGTCTCAACTAAGGTCGTCAAACAGTTGGGGTTGTAAACAACACCACACCTGCAACCATACAACATTGAGTGCCTTCACTAGGGACGATATCTTCATGTCAGCTAGTAGTGTCACCTATCCTATGGAATCCATCCCTTCAAGGATGAGGTAGTGTGTGATGTTTCCCCTCTTGATGTCTGTGATGTGTTTTTGGGCCAACCATATATGTGGAAACATCATGTTGGATATGAGTCTAGACCCCATAGTGTCATTATTAATCTGGGAGGTCATCTCTATAGGATACCAGAGGTAGTTTTGAGTACTGTTACACCAAACAATTGTTGCAAGGTAATCTCTCATACTGAAAAATTTATCCTCTTTACAGTCTATTGAAAGGGTGCACAAAAGACCACTACAACCACTGCAACATCAACACCTTATATCCAGCAAAAATATATTTTTAAAGAGAAAGAATATATTGTTTCTTCACCTATAATGGTTCCTACACAATGCCCCATCAAACCTAGAGACAACAAGTTGGTGGAACATATTCAACCCCATCAGCAACAAGTTCGTGACATCCTTCCATAGACCAGGTAGCGCAACTTCTCCAACAAGGCACACAGCTCACCAAGATTCAGGTTCAGAAAATGATTTCCCCCCTTCCCCAGAAACTCAATGCAATGGAAACCATTGCTTCCTAAGGGAGGAGAATTGATCTAGGTGGATATTGGTGGCCACCCACCTATCCCATATTCTAACAAGCTCATCTAGACAATTTTCAGTTTAACACATTTCTTTGTAATTGTGGGTTTTACACTTACAGGGTTGTCTTGAATCCCTGCACAATATCTAGGTGGATATTGGTGGCCGCACACCTATTCCAAATAGCTTATTTTGGAATTTTTCATGTCAGTACATCTTTCTGTACTTCCAGGGCCATTTTGGGGCTTTAAACAACGTTTTATTGTCTTTCCACAATCAAACTATAAATAGAGTCAGTGTTTGATGAAATAATGTGTATTTCTCAAAAACACCTTTCCAACGGGCTATCACATGCCTAAAAAAAAGATCGTATGCAAAAGTTATGACCCCGGGAAGTTAATGTACTAACTTACCCAAACGGGGTCCACATGACTTTTGGCATTTCATCTCCTAGGGTTAGGTTTTTGGATGTCTAGGGTTTTTGCATTCATTTTTATAATAAAAATGCCTTAAGAGCCTCATTGTAATCATCTTCTTTCGAATGATTGTAGCCGTCACATCTCTTCTTAGAGATAAATCTTCCACCATTCTAGCGAGTCTTGCACTCTGTATTTTTACAGTTTCTTTACAATTATTTCATTAATACAAATAAAGTATTGTTGTATTTCTTTATTTCTGGCAATTTTCATGAGTATTTCATTGTAATATCTATGCTTTCATTTCTTTCCAAAAATAATTTGGATTACAACCTTATCACAAATCTTCCAGAGGTAGTGCACAAGAGAAACCACCAAGAGTCATCAAGAATATCCTTCCCCAAGTAGGGCACACTCTCCAAGAGAACCAGAAACTAGAAATAGGGAAATTTTTGCAACTACAACTGCAACTTCCTAGTGCACACTACAGAGGGAGAATTGTGTGTATCTCCAAATGAAATAATCCATCTGTTCATTTATACTAATCTGGGCGCCTATATGGGGCTGACTTATTATTTTGGGTCTTCACATATTCTTTATTATTTATGTGGGCCAACTTCTATTACTAGAAATTATATTTCCACTTTAATTATTTACTATGGGATGACTTCTCTTCTGTGGTCTTCTATTTCACTTTATTCTATTCTGGGGTGTTCTTCAGCTATTCAATGGTCTTCCTTTGAATTATTGGAATCTTCTTATTCTCTAAGAAATGTTGTCTAGGAGGGAATACCTCCCGCAACTACCAAAATATCAATAGGCAGACCATCCATGAACGAAGTATCATCCATGAACACCATCCATGAACAAAGTACCATCCATGATTGAATTTTTGGGTTACCATATCTTTAACAATAATCTGGACCACTGATTCAACCTTAGTTACCATGAGGCATGAGGTGGGTGGAGTTGGATGCATGCATAGTGAATACAAATTCAGAGCTTAACCGCTCCAATGACAATGGCATATATGTGTATACCATGTGAAGTGGATTACTCAAATTTTTCATATGAGCCGAGTTTTGA
This sequence comes from Picea sitchensis, assembly GCA_010110895.2. Lineage (NCBI taxonomy): Eukaryota > Viridiplantae > Streptophyta > Pinopsida > Pinales > Pinaceae > Picea > Picea sitchensis. Next base: position 167,137 of record SNQJ01S0003171.1, read on the forward strand.
ACCTTTTTAAAGAACTAATTACATTGCAACCATTTTGATTTTAAATTCATTGATGTAAATTGATCTCATTGGCCATCCACCTCTTCCATTGAATCACCATTTTGAGCCTGTGGTTTTGATAAACCATGATATTCACCCTTTTCATGGGGAATGGAATGTAATGTCATCTTCATTTGTTAATTACAAACATAATTTAATGATTTCCTAATGGTCTTATGTACATGCCTACAACATAGTGTTAATGCATTGGATCCCATTAGAACTCTGTAGTTAAGCGCGCTCAGGCTAGAGTAGTACTGGGATGGTGATCACCTAGGAAGTCCTAGTGTTTTACATGCCTATGGAATTTTATAAACTTAGTCCAATTTATCCCACATGCATCATGGGAATTGTTCTCCTCTCACTCTCCCATATATAATTGAGGTGAAGGAGGTCCTTTAAGCATGTAATGGAGTGTTATGTAAAACTTGTTGCGAATGAAGCATAGCCAACATCTCTTTCTTTTCAGAGATAAGCTACACCATTCTTCCAGTTTGTGTTCTATAGTGTTTTTCTCTCTTATTCATTAATAGAAGTTTGGTTTCACTATATTTTTGTGTTTCTTGCAATATCTCTGTGTATTTCCTTTTTGTATCTCTGCTATATTTATGTCTTCATGTCGTTCTCAAAATACTCTGTATCAATGGTATCATAGCAGTCTACTCCTTGTCATTTCTCAGAGCAGGTCCCCGACGAGGTTAGGGTATAGATATTTGGCTCTAGAGCCAGATTCACTTGAGGACAACCACTCTCTCTAGCCCAAGCGACCTCCCATGGAGGAATAAAAGAGAGATGACAGAGAATGATATCCTTTCAAGACATTGCTCGAGGAAGCCCTTGTGCAACAAACGAACGAGATGATGGAAAAATTCACTCAGACCCTTCGAAGACTACTGATGGTGGCAACCAAGGCATCTTCAACAAGTAACCATTTTGAAAGTGCGACGCCCTTCAAGGTACAATTCAATTTTTATATCCCCTTATTTGAATTCTAGATAGATGCAGATGCTCTAGAAAAATGGTTGAATTTGCTAGAAGGTTATTACTCTGTCCAAAAACTTTTCAATAGTGAAAAGATCACCTCCACACTTCTTAAAGCCCTTCCCCATGTCAGATCTTGGTGGGAAGGTTACTGGGAGAGGTACACCATGGATGAATCTACACTATTTGGGAGAGAAACCAATTGGTCGGTCTTTATAGATGCCCTAAAGGAGGATTTCTACCATGTTGGAAACTATGATGACCAATACATGAGATGGAAAACTCTTCATCAGAAAAGATACTAGATGGTGCCAGAGTACACCAACATCTTTCATACCTTGCACTCAAAGTTGGGTATCAAAGACTCTGAGCGACACCTGGTTTTGAAGTACCGTAGTGGTATACATAGGTACATCCAAACATAGAAGGATTTCTTGGACATCTCGTCACTGGGAGTTGCTTATCGATATGTAGTCAAAAGTGAGCAAAAATTCAAGAAGAAGAGAAAGTGAGAGAAGCATGGACATAGCAAGGAAAATCGAGATGTAGGAAAAGAAGGGTAATGGGAAGTCTAAGAAAGATCCAAACCGAGATGTAGGAAAAGAAGGGTAATGGGAAGTCTAAGAAAGACACCGAAAAGTGGTGTGAGTTCCACAACAACCCTTGGAAAAACACTAATGAATGTCACTCAATATAGTCATTGGTGGCCGAGCTCAAAGACAAAGAGTCGAACCCCGACTTGGACCCTGATTCAAAAAATAATAAAAGGAGACAGATAATTGATGCAAAACCCACTTCTACTGTTGCAACTGCAACAATCCAACTAGAAGAGGATCTCGAGGAGGGGGAGCGAATATTCCATTCACATATGTGGGTGAAGGGGACCCCACTGCATTTTATTGTTGATAGCGAAAGCCAAAAGAACATCATCTCAGCAGAGGTTGTCAAGTAGTTGGATTTGCCAACAACACCACTATTGTCCCTTGGTTACGGATTAAAGAAGAAAGCAAAGAAAAAGGAAGAGAAAAGACGAAGTACGAACTGCGCGGAACACACATTGACTGAGAATGGGTCGAAGTGGTCAAAGAAATGGAAACGAAGGAACAAAGTAAGGGAAAATGAGCCGCTAGATGAGAAGATAGAGGAGGACAAATCAGCAAGGAAGATGGATCTTGGAAAACTCAACAAGTGGAAAAAGCCACCAATGGAGGATTTGGAAGCACCTTGTGGGAAAGATGGAAAGATAGGCCAGTGAAGCCCTGAAAACACGGGTCAAAGTGGACCTAGGGTTTTAGATGCCTCGGGTTTTGATAATTAGGGTTTTTACACCTAGGTTTCGTCCTAAGGTTGTCCGAGAGTCATTGTAATGTATAAATAAAGGTCTAGAGGACTTGGGATGGGTTTGTTCTGAGTTTGGTGTTAGTTGTTCATTCTGAGTTTATTATTGGCTAGAGTTGTGTTGTGATATTAAGTGGTTGTTTTTATGCAGGAGAGAAGTGTTGTGTGTGATATCACTTTGGTATTGTAAGATCTTCAACTGGGTGCGAAGATCAACCCTGTAGCTGGGTGCGCAGGGAGGGGAGAGAAGAAGGGAAAGAGAGAGATATCTGCAAGCCTAAGTGCGCAGATAGAACTGTAAGTTTTCATATAATATCAAGAAACATAGTTCTATGGATGTATCCCTAGGGAGAGAGTGAACCACGTATATCTTGTTGTTCTGTGTGATTGATGCTATGTTTTATTGCCTTCTGTTATTCTATTATTCCATCATTATGTTATATCTGAGATATAGCTTGCGCAATAGGCTTAAAGGAGATAAACAATAACTAGGTTGTTGTGTGTTGTTGCCTTGGATCCACTTTGTATTTCCTCTGGTTGTAGACACCTATGTCCTACAACCCCCTATTTCTACTTTAGGTGAGACTACATATGCTTCGTAGGTGTTTCCGTAAGGGACAATAGTTAGGGCTTGTTGGTGTGTTGTTAGAGCTAAACCCTGGGTCTACCCCTATGCCAACAAATCGTTCCGTTGCCAAGAATGGGTTCTTCTTGAGGGAATTTCAAGGTGGTTTCCATCGAAGAAAAAGATTTAGAAGTGGATAAAAGAACAAGAAAAGGACTTCATTGAAGCTTAGAACAAGAACCCTAATCTTAGTACATGAGACTAGTTGGGAAGGTATATCTTTACTAATATACACAACATTTTCTTTGGAGGAATTCATAAGGAGCTATATGAGTGGTTATCTAGATTAGCAGATACCTAGTTTGAGATCAGATCTAGACCACCTATGGTTTGGATGTCGACGTTGATCGAGAATATCAAGAGAATTGATAACGTCGTGTCAAGAGCAGTAAATCACTGGTTTAATAACACCATTGGAGGGTACATTACCAAGTTTTCTATTGATAGAGTAGAGTCATATAGCCAAGACAAGAGATATTTATGTAAGGGACCTAGAGGAAAATTGTTACACTTTTTGAAGTTGAAGATCAAGATGCTATTGCATGAGAAGAAGATATTGAAGATACAGTAGTTGGTCAGATTGAAAAGATAATGTTCAAGAACTTAGACAGCGACAGTGACATAGAGGTAGGACATACATGTAGTGGGAGAACCTTTAGAGAGGTTCCTCTAGTAAACCTGTTTGAGCAGAGTTGCGAACCACTAGCACAGGATGAAGGGTTCTACAATGGAGAAGACGAAAAGATATTGAACGAGGAACATTCAGAGTCCATTGGGGTAGAGGAAGAAAAGACTGCAGAACCTTGCCAACAATAATCAAAAACTTCAGGAACTGCGTAGACTATTGAAGTAAGTACTATTACTCCTCTTGTTGTTTTAGCAACGTTAAGTAACTAGAGTAGTCAAAGTTATCAGAGCACTATTACCAGTAGTTCAACATATACTCAGTCAAGAAACCTAGGAATATCTATGGAAGATGAGATGAGACTGCCTATCCTTAGAGGAGATGGATCTGAAGATCCTGATCAACATTGGTTTTTATGCGAGGTTGTATGGAGTATTAAGAAAGTCAATGACGAAGCAGTTAAGAGAGCTCAATTTAGTGCTACCTTGAGAGACCGCGCACTGAGTTGGTACATGAAGTTTGTTAACGAATTTGCACGTCCTAAATTGTTGAATGAGATCAAGACTGTGTTGAGTGTATAATTTAGGAAACCCAAGTCAGAGTCACAATGCATTACATAACTGAAAGAAATCAAGTAGAGAGTATTTGAACATGTTTGGGAGTTTGATAAGAGGTTTAAGACCTTAACAAGCCGGTTGAGTTTTCAAATCCCAGACAAGCAGAACAAGGAATGGTTCATTGTTTCCCTCCTACCACACATCATAGTTCCTCTGATGTAGCATAAGGTTGATTCATAGGCTGAGGTGTTGGAAATTTCCATGAAACTAGAGTCAGCCCCTATGGGAGAATCCATCTCAGGTATGAGTCAAATTTTGACTCAACTAACTAGCTTATCTCTATAGTTCGAAGATATGAAGAAAGACAAGGGAAAGGATAAAAGAGAAGACATCTGGTGTATCATATGCAAGTCAAAAGGCCATGACAAGGAGCATTGTCCTTTGTTTTATGAGTACTTGGACTTTGGAGCTCCAAGCCCTTTGAAGCAGGTTACTCTACCATGTTGCTAGGTATGTAGAAATAGACATCACCCTGGTGAATTCTATTACATGCAAAAATATGTTCAGACACCTACAAATATTTACTGGACATTCTGTAAATCTGTGGGGCATGATGAGAAGGATTGTAGGGCTTATGACCTCTTGCATGAAAGTTCAAGGGATACATATAAGATTCAATGAGAGATGCAACAAGAGGTAAATACTATACAGTTTAATTCCCCAGGAAGAGGAAATTTCAACCCTCGCAGTGGATTCAGAGGAAGAGGACGAGGAGGAGGCATGGTTCAAGGTTGATGTTAGATCATTTGTTATAACTGCGCACAACCAGGTCACTTGGAAAGGGACTTTCAGAACCCTTGTACCACTTCCAGCTACTGCAACTCATTTGAACATGTTATTGAAGATTTTCCCGTGCTGTTAGCCAAACTTCAGGAGAGACGAGGAGGAAACCAACAAGTACAACTAATATCAGCAGAACCTCACGGAGAGGATCCAGAGTCGTTTTTATCACTAGAGGAGGCATTGTTACAGGAGAATACAGAGTGACCCCAGTAAATACTACAGAATAATTAAGGGTCAAAAGAGTTGCATAGAAGACACAAGTGTTTGATCCAAGGAAAGAAAAACAGGCATTCGAAGAGGCAAGAAAAGAATTTGGAAGAGATCGGGATTCTTCATCAAAGACACAACCAAAAGTGAGATAATGTGGAATGCCTCTGGCATTTGATCAGTCTTCTTTTCCTAGAGAAGGAAAATAGGTAAGCAAGATCATGGAATTCTTATGTACTTGCATCAATTTGATTAAGGATGAAAGAGATGTACAAGAACTACAAAATTTGATTAGACAGTATGAGATAGGCAGGGTAGATCCTCTACTAAATAAAGAAGTACATCAAGTATCCAGAAAGAGAAGAACAAATAAGGAACTACACCTTAATGCTCAAATTGGAGATTATGACATAGATTATGTGGTCATCGACTTAGGATCAGAATTCAATGTTATGACGAAGAAGACCTGGGAATTGATGGGAAAACCTAAGTTGATTTTCTCCCCTATCAGGCTCAGGATGGATAATCAATAGGAAGTAAGCCCCTTTAGAAGACTGGAGCATGTCCTTGTGGACATTGACAGGGTAAGGATGTTTGCAGACTTCAAGGTGATTGAGATAGTTGACTATAGTTGTTCTTATCCTGCATTGTTGGGAATTGATTTGGCTTTCAACAATTCCACCATTGTTGACTTAAAGAAAAGAAGAATGACATTTGAAGGTGATGGCCTTAGGGTCATTTGACCTATGGATCTTTATGAAGTTCATAGATACACAGAACCCATCAGAGAACAAGACTGTGCATACGAGCTAGAGAATATATATAAATTGACTACAAGACAACATGATTACATTAATCCTACAATAGATGGGAGCTTAAGCTGGTGAAGTGACATCGTATGTTCATCAGATTTGGAAGAAGTATTAGAGAACTGGCAGAACAAAATGTATGAATTTTTTGTGTGGAGGTGTGTCAGATTGACCAGGGAAGTCCATTTGATTGGCACAGAAGTCAGTAATCTGCCCACCTTTGATGGTTTAAATCATTTATAAACATTCTTATTGGAATTTGAAGAAATTTTACCAGTACAACAGAGAGTGTTGGCACTGGATGAATCCTTGAAAGCAATGCCAACGAGATGGTGGGGGACACACAAAAACAACATCGTGGAGTGGGTGCAATGTTGCACTTTGATGACAATGTGCTTTTCAGAACAAGTACAAGGGTGAAAAGTTTGATACGCAGGTTAGAGTTGTCTGAAGGACCATGTGTGAAGTTGTAAGGAGGCCTGGAGAATCATTCCTCAATATTAGTGGGTGCATAAGTTCATTAACACTTTGGACACAACCCCTATCAATTGGTATCTTCAAGGAGAACTGCGCCTCACCACTACAGATTGGTATGGTATGACTCATAACTTTGTAGCTACATTTTTATTTGAAAGTTAGTACCCCACAATAGATCAATATTTACAAGTGGTAAGATAGAAATTATTTGAGGAGGCACCTAACCTCCCTGTTGAGAAAGAAGATGATGAATGGACTGCACCTCTTCAGAAATTGCAAGGTTGTTACAATATTAATGTTGATGAAGACGATGATCCGAGGAATGTGAACATCACAGAAAAAAAAAAAGGACAAAGAGACATAGAAGGACCAAGACTCAAACTACCTTTTATTGGGCATCCAATCAATATCAAGAAAGTTAAAATTGGAACTGAGCAAGAACCTAAGCTCGCAAACGTTGGAGATTATTGGGGTGATGCCACTATTGATAAGATCACATAATTATTGCATGAATATCAGGATTTGTTTCCAACCAATTTCATAGACATGAAGGGCATAAAAGGGCCCATGGAATAAATGAAGATCCCTTTGAAACCATATACAAGGCTAGTCAAGCAGAGACCCTACAGATTGAATTCCAAGTATAAGCAGAAATTCAAGATTGAATTAGACAAAATGTTGGAAGAAGGAATCATAGAACTTGTTGAAGAGTCATAATGGACTAGCCCTATGGTGGTTCAAGATAAGAAGACAAGAGAGATCTAAATTTGTGTAGACTTCAGGAAACTGAATGATGCATGTTTACATGACCCATTCCCTACACCGTTTACTGACGAAGTGTTAGATAATCTAGGAGGATAGGAAGTTTACTCCTTCACAGATGGATTTTCAGGTTATCACCAGATAAGGATTGCCAAGGAAGATCACCATAAGAACACATTTGCAACAGAATGGGGATCCTACCAGTACACAATGATGACTTTCGGATTGAATAATGCACCAACCATATTTTCTAGGGTGGTGGTCGAAGCATTCAAGGAATTTTTACATAAATTGCTAGAAGCATATTTTGATGATTGAACTATTTTCAGCTTATTGAAAAATCATATTGAATGTTTAAGACTAATGTTGGATAAGTGCAGGCAATGTCTGATTTCCCTGAACCTGAAGAAGTGTATCTTATTTTCACTCTTTGGAGTTCTGCTAGGCCATATTGTGTGTAAGTAGGGGTTATTGGTAGATCCTTCCAAGATTGCCATCATTGTTGATATACCCCCTCCTACTTTGAATAGACAATTGCACACTGCGCTGGGACATATTGGATACTACAAAAAGTTCATCAAGGGATATGCACATATAACATCACCCATGGAAAATCTTTTAAAGAAAGATTGTCAGCTTCAATGGTTAGAGGAATGTCAACAGAGATTCAACACACTGAAACAGAAAAATGGTCACTGCGCCTATTCTGGTTTTCCCAGATTGGATTAAGCAATTCCATGGGCATGTCGATGCGTCATCTATTGCAATAGGAGTAGTGTTAGCACAACTAGGGGCAGGAGAGATTGACCATCCATTAGCCTTTGCTAGTAGGAATATCTCAACAGCTGAGATAAATTACACTACCACTGAGAGAGAAGGTTTAGACATGGTGTATGCGCTGCAAAATTTTTGTCACTACTTGTTGGGAGGACACTTTAAGATGTTCATTGATCATTCTACGTTGAAATACCCAATCAACAAGCTAGTGTTGGGGGGAAGAATATGCAGATGGCTATTTCTATTCCAGGAATATGATTTTGATATTGTGGTCAAGCCAGGGAGAATGAACAAGGGAACTGACGACTTGTCTAGGCTAGAACATGGAGAGGAACCTACCAGTTTGGAGGATACAATACCAGATGCACTATTGTTGTCCATCATAAAGGTTGATGATCACTTCACCGAGATAGTCCAGTTCTTGTCTACAGGGATGGCACCTCGTGAATATACCATCATTCAAAAGAAACAACTGGTAGTTTGTGCTGCCAATTTTTCACTTATAGTTGGACAACTATATAAGATGGGACCTGATGAGATCTTGAGGAGATGTGTTATGGAGGTATAAATACCATTGCTTCTGGAAAAAGCACATGAAGGCATTGCAGGAGGACACTATGTAGGAAAATAAACAACGTAGAAGGTTCTTAGAGATGGCCTCTGGTGGCCCACCTTACACAAAGACGCTAAGGAATACTACAAAGCCTGCAATGTATGCCAAAGAGTTGGGAAACCTTCCAGAAGGGATGATATGCCTTTAGCACCTTAGCTAACCTTACATGCATTTGAGAAATAGGACATTGATTTCGTGGGATCTATCAACCCACCAAGAAAGTGCATAGGAGCTCGATACATAATCACTGTGACAAAATATTTGACCAGATGGGAAGAAGCAAGAGAAGTTAAGGACTATATTGCAACTACAACTACATGATTCATATTTGATGATATCATAACCAGGCTTGGATGCCTGAACATCCTTATGAGTGATCAAGGTACACATTCTATTAATAATACTATTGAAGCCTTGACTCATGAATTTGAAGTTCACCACCAGAAGAGCACTCCATACCATCCACAAGTGAATGGTATAGTCGAAGCTTTCAACAAGATCTTGGAGACAATGTTAACGAAGATTTGCAGTGTGAACAAAGATGATTGGGATTTAAGAGTACCAACAGTCTTATGGGCCTATAGAACCACTTGCAAGAAGATGACAATGCAGACTCCCTTTAAGTTGGCTTATGGTCTAGAAGTAGTAGTACCTATGGAATATTTGGTTCCTAGATTAAGAATTGCAACATTCACTAATATGGATGACACTGGCGCTGTTCAATACAGGCTTGTGTAGTTGGTAGAACTAGAAGAAGACAAATTTATTGTAGGATTCCATCAATAGGTACAGAAGGAACACGAAAAATATTACCATGACAGACACATCAAGAAGAAAGAATTCAAGCAATGAGATCTAGTATTCGTATATGACAACAAGTTCATGAAGCATCCAGGGAAGTTCATGACACATTGGCTTGGGCCATATGAGGTCGCCCATGTTACAGAAGGAGGAGCTCCACAATTGAAGACTTTGAATGGAGAATGGAAGGAAGTTTTGGTGAATGGGAGCTGGTTGAAATTGTATTATGACAACAACCAACCTCACAACTCTTAGTAAATTCAAAAGGAGAAGGGTATAGGTACTAGGTGAAGTTGAAACTAGGTACCAAACATAGAAAAGACAGTCTGCACATAGTGGGGAGGGACAGATCATAAAGCACAATCTTCTCCGCACAGTCTGAATTTGAAGTAAGACAGAAGGTTTAGACCTACAGTGACTCGGGACGAGTCACAGGTGAGTGTTGGGGGCCTGTTGGCCCTTGGTTATGGATTAAGGAAGAAAGCGAAGAAAAAGGAAGAGAAAAGATGAAGTACGAACTATGCGGAAGACACATTGACTCAGAATGGGTCAAAGTGGTCAAAGAAGAGGAAAATAAGGAGTGAAGTAAGGGAAAATGAGTCGTTGGATGAGAAGATCGAGGAGGACATATCAGCAAGGAATATGGGTCGTGGACAACTCAATAAGTGGAAAAATCCACCAATGGAGGATTTGGAAGCACCTCGCGGGAGAGATGGAAAGATAGGCTGGCGAAGCCCTGAAAATGCGGATCAAAGTGGACTAGGATTTTAGACACCTAGGGTTTTGATAATTAGGGTTTTGACACCTAGGTTTTGGCCTAAGGTTGTCTGAGAGTCATTGTAATGTATAAATAAAAATAACCTGGGATGGGTTTGTTCCGAGTTTAGTGTTGGTTGTTCATTCTGAGTTTGTTATTGGCTAGAGTTGTGTTGTGATATTAAGTGGTTGTTGTTATGTGGGAGAGAAGTATTGTATGTGAGAGCACTCTGGTATTGTAAGATCTTCAGCTGGGTGCGAAGATCAACCCTGTAGCTAGGTGCGCAGGGAGAGAAGAAGGGAAAGAGAGAGATATATGCAAGATTAAGTGCACAGATAGAACTGTAAGTTTTCATATAATATCAAGAAAAATAGTTATGTGGACGTAGCCCTAGGGAGAGGGTGAACCACGTATATATTGTTTTTCTGTCTGATTGATGTTGTGTTCTATTTCCTTCTGTTATTATGTCATTGCATCATTGTGTTATATATGAGAATATAGAAGATGGTGTGCTCGTTTTACCATTGGTGATACCTTTGTCACCCAACCATAGGCCAAAGCCTCCCTCCAAGCACCTTAACCTTGACTGAGAATTCCTCCAGAAGCAAACCCTAGGCTAGATAGTCAAACAAAGGATAGTGCACCTTTCCCCAAGGATAACACATCAACAAAGACTGATCAGATGTTCCAAACCCTAGCCAAGAGATATTCAAGCCAATACTGAGAACTTGTTGTTGTTGCAGCTGCACCAGCTCTTCCTCCAAACCTGCGCACCAGACTGCAACTGCAGTGCACACCAAACTGCAGAATTGCAATTCTGAGATTGCTAGAAATGAGAACTGGCACCCTGTATTTATAGTAGTTCTGTCAGTTTTGTTGGGGCTGACATATCCTTATGGATAAGTGTCTGTTCAGTATATTATTATTATTTCTGGCCAACTTCTTCTCTTGGAGGCTAATAACCTAATATAAATTATCCTCTTGAGCTGACAAGGCTTCCAGGGTTATTATCCAACTCATTAGGGTTTCTCTTGCTTCCCAGAGTCTTCTATTCTCGTCAGGTTCACACGTGGAGGTAAATACCTCACGCAGGTACCATAATATTAACACTCCCTCCTAGCTAGAGAGGTATTTACAGGTAATGGACTTGAGCACAAAAACATATCATTTACCTGGTAGCATCAATATAGTCATCTAGACTATTTCATGACTAGATCATGAGCATCACCATCACCATCAGTTGCATCAACTCTCGAAACCATACTTCATCTGNATCAGTTGCATCAACTCTCGAAACCATACTTCATCTGAGTAATTAGATATGATGTTGGATAAGTCACTCTCACCATAGAGTGATACAAGAGGAGTAAAAGTTCTGAATTGTTTTCTATCTGGAAAATCTTTGTTCATCATCCATCTGGATGATCATTATCTCCAATAAACTGCTGATAGTCTTCAAGGAAATTAGAACAAGGATAGAGCACAATTGTGTCTATAGTACATATTTACAATCCAGTGGTTCACTACCACATCAAGTAACACACAAGTACTTGATCAACAACATATGGTTGCGAACAGTGAAACATATTCACCACTGTAGTCCTCATCTACTGTCATATAGTCTTCATAACAAACATCTGATAGCAACCTGCATAGAAACAATTTTATGATATAGATTGAATTATCTGGGCCAGTATTTCACTCACATTTGTGAGCTCTGAAAGAATATCTTCCTCACGAACAATGGAACATATCCACCATAGTAGTATATCTCTATTGTCTAGAGACAGGTAGTCTCCATAACAATCATCTGATGCCATCCTGCATAGAAAATACTGTTAAAGATAAACTGAATCCTCTCGGCAGATCTTTCACTCACATTTGTGAGATTTGAAAGAATATTTTCCCTCATCAGCAATGGGCTATCTTCCCTATTCTTCACAAACAAGGAAGAAGGATTATTTCTGATTTCTAAGCCTGGACCATTTCTCACTCTGGGCCATTCTTCCTACACTAATTAAAGTGCAGTCGTGGTTGAGCTCTGTGGGTGTCAGTTGTTCTACGATCTCTGAGGTGTCCAATAATGGTTGAAATATGGTCGAAAGAGGTCCACATTGAACACTAGGTGTAGGCCAATGAAGGGTGGAGTGTTGATCTCAAAAGCATTGCTACCCACAACCTTGGAGATAGTGTAAGGCCCATAGTGAAGTGGAAGGAGCTTCCAATGGAGCCCTGTGAGACGCTCCATCTGCAAATGTAACTAGACTTTATCGCCAACTTGAAATTGGTGTGGTACCCTGTGTTGATCATGTCATTTCTTGTACTTAGCATTGGATTTATGCAAAATATCCTGGACCTATTGGCGGATGTGTTGAATCCACTCAATGAATCTGGTGGCTTTGTCGATCGTAGACTGGTCATGGGAAGAGTCTATCTGGGTGGTAGCAAGAGAAAGTGTAACATCAATGGGTCATGTTATCCACCAATTTTCACTAGCTGGATTTTCAGATGAGCCACCAAAGACTGAGCAGACAAATGCTTAGAAGTCAGAGTTCACAAGTTCAACAGGTCTTTCAAAAGACCACTTTTTCCACATTTCCACCCCTCCGGGGGCATTGTAATAAATGAATTGAGCATGAAATATTGTAAAAGACTATTGGCCCCCTAATACCTGGGTACGAGCATGTCCTTTAAAGTTTTTTTTTTTACTTGCTAATTATTTTTTGCCTGCCTTAGTGGGTGATTAATAATTTCTAAGTTTTTTTCACTCAGAGACCGACTCCAAAGTTGGAGTATGTGCTGGTGGTTAGGCCTTGACATGGTATAACCAATGTCTAGTGTCTAAATGTATATGAGTTCATGGTTCATTTCTATTGATTCATATGGAAGTTGCAGCTAGGTTTGATATGTTTTTTTTTATGTTTTAGTGAAATAATAAATCTCCCACAAAATGGAAAATTTTAATTGTAAGTCAATAAATTGTAAAAATATGGCATCAATCATTGTCAGATGCCATATTTATTCTCCTTTTCCAAGCGAGAGTACCATTTAAACCATTATTTCCCTTCGTTCGAGGAAAAAAAGTTATTTTTATCGCTAAAAAATGAACTTATCTCGAAAACTACGGAAAAGGGGTCATTTAATTAATTTCCTATTTTTTAGGAAAACTAGGGAACATGTTGAAAACATGTTTTTTCTTTGTCCCTAGTCAAATGGAATCTTGGGCGAGTTCTCTAGAGAGGGAGGCAACTTCACTGGAGTGACATGGCATGGAGGAGATCCTAATGTAGGGACTCGACCCCACTTAGCACATGTGGCACATTTGGAGAGAGGGTGCACATCCCAATGTTCACAACTCACCCTCACACTCCCACTCACTTGAGTTCACTCCCACTCACCATCACTTCACCTCATATCACTCCCAAACACTCAACTTCCACCTCCCTTCACTACACTCCATCTCCTCTCCACTCCACACTCACCACACTTAACCTATGCGTCACTCCCCTTAGCTCATGCGCCACTCCTCCTCTCCCATGCGCATCTCCCTTGGATTTGTCACCCAACTAGATATATATACAAGGCGACCCTCCTCCCTTTAGGAAATTGGAGCTTGGGCAACCTTATTATACATGATTTTAATATCTCTTTATTAATTGAATCAAAAGGCTTTGGAGGTCAAGATTGGTGTTTGGACTCAAATGCGTGGATGGAATGTTTGCTTATGATGTAATATTATTCTTAGTTTTCTTTCTTATATTTGCATGAAGGCTATGGTAAGGATATTGCTATCCAATTAGAGTATATGTTTTGTTTGTTTGTTATGCTATATACTTGTTTAATGCATTTGATGCTTAGATTCTTATGTTAAGTTTTTGTTTAAACTAGCGTGGAACAAAGTCTCTCTTGTAGGAAACACCTTTTGTGCAAGTACTTATTCAAAAGCTTGGAGTTTGAAAGGCCAACCTTTGGGAGAATCAAATTATCTTTCTTTCTCCTTTTATTCTTTTGAATCACTTCAATAAACTTCCTCCCTCTTCTTCACACCAAAGAAAGACTCCATTGCCCAAGGGTTCTTGAGGCTCAAGCAAAGGCTCCACAAAATTGCTAAATATTTCTTCTCCCTTCTTATTTCTTTACATGCATGTTAGTTAGATCTGTTTTAAAGGATAAATATTAGTATCCAATGCTACATGCATGAAGTATTTAGATCTAGTTTCAAATTCTTCCAACTAAAGAGTAGATCTAAGCTAGTCTCTAAGCAATTTTCTACATTTTTCACTTAAATCTTAAAGCTAGAAGTTGTTACATTTACTGTCTAAATCAAGCTAATTGATTGATTCATGCTTCTTGTTTTTTGGGACATCAAACATAAGAAACTAAGATATCTTATTTTAGGCTAGTTTAAAGTATCAAACATCTCAGAACATTTCACTTTTTGCCTTAGAATTTTTTCAGAAAATATTTTGGTAATTTTTATCGAGTTTTAGTTAGTCTTTTAAACTCTTTCTCGTTTAATTGTTGTTTTCATGTAGAAGTAATAGGTACAAGGGGAGGCTCCGCCCAAATTTCAAATATTAAGTCTCTTTTAGAACCCCCCGGTGTTGCCAGGAACCCTCTAGTTCATTTTTTTAACTTAAAAAAGGCATTGTAAGCCTTGATCTCTCATTATAAAGATCAAGTGCATAAAAAAAGAAAGTAGTGTAGAGTTGTAATAAATTTTGCGATCCACAAATATCGTTTCTCGTCGTTTCCCCTACCCTTGGGGGGAAACCGATGTTTTTTCCTTTTCTTGCTTCAGGGTTGATTCCCGCGTCTTTTCTTATTTTGTTAGTGTTAGTTTTTCATAAAAATATAAAATAAACTCACAATCACTAAATTGAAGTCCTAAAATCAACTACAATGTTTTAGGTTTGCTTTCATAGAAAACGAATTGCTAGTTTCTTTTTTGGCAAAATATTGGAATGAACCTAAATTGTTCAACCACGTATGCAATCTTATTTCTATGCTCAAGTGGCTTTGGGGACCCATAAATGGTTTGAGAAATGCATGCTAGTATAATTAGGGAAATCTCTTGGTTGTGTTATTCATCTACCCTGGGTGGACTGTGTTAAGTCAGGGGGAAACTCTCCTTGTTGGACCTACGACACTCCCAGTCGGAATGTCTCTAAGATTGGTGAATAACAAACAAAGAGGCCACATTCACATTTGCACACAAAGAGTAGGGACCCCAACTTCAATCCCCACTTCACGGTTTCAAAGACCTTTTAGTATTTTAAATCCCCTAAATAAAATCTTCAAGATAAAATTAACGCGGCACATTCATCGCATCACATTTACTTTTATCTGGCATTGGTCTATCTTCTTTTATTTCTTGTCAGCTTATCTATTGATTTAAAGTTATGTGGTGAATGATTAATGTTTATGGGCTTTTCACAGGCTCTATCCTTTGAGTAACTTATGTTGCTTTATTTAATCTTGTGTTTCAAGTAAACTCCTAGAATAGTTATTGATTTTCAATTTCAATAGAGTAAATGCCTTAGATTATTTTTTCATAGGGACTACCCCCCTTGGCTTCGCTAGGAGTTGGCCTAGACGGAGAAGTTGAGGATCAGGTGACAACACCTTGACTCAAAACTTTACCAGAAGGACACACCAAGTGGATTGAAGACTTCTTCCACATTAGCCCAATTGTCTATAAAGCGGCAACAAGTCCCAAGGGTTGGAATTCTAGACCCACCTGAAATGGGTTGTGGTCAGTGGAGCTATGGAGAGCCTTGTTGTAACTGTGTTGAACATAGGGGACACTCTCGTACCATTTACTTGGATGCTTAGAATTTTACATGCGTAGGATGTGCACAATCATATGATTGACGACCTTTGTTTGGATGTCTGTTTGGGAGTGGAAAGTAGTGGATTTTGTGAGCTTGGTGTCCAACAGTGACCAGAGACTCGACCAAAATGTGTTGAGGAACATGTTGTCCTGGTCGGAGATGATGGTCTATGGTATCCCAAAGTGGACCCACACTCGTTCGAAGAAGAGCTTGGTAGTATCTTTCATTGTAATATTCTTCTTGCAGGTTGTGAGGATGGCCATCTTCGAAAACTGATCAACGACCACAAATACACAGTCATTTTTGTGCTTGGTGGATGGAAGGCCAAACATGTAATCCATTGATATGGATTCCCAAAGCTTCTCGGTAGTAGGAAGAGGGGTGTATAAGCCTTGCTTCTTGATGGTTGTCTTGGAAATGGTACATGCAGTGCAAGATCTGATATACTTGCTAACGTCCTGTCGAAGTTTTGGCCAATAAAAATGTTTCTCAAGAATGACCACAATTTTCTCCATGCCAAAATGTCCTGCCATCCGACTGTAGTGGGATTGCCAAATCAGCTTTGCACGCTCGCTTGTAGGAACACAGAGATGGCCTAGGTGGCATAAGATTCCTTCCTGAATGTGAAAATCGGTGACAGTTGCGCCTGTACCCAAGAGATGATAAGTGGTGGTGAAGTCTGGATCTTGTTGATAAAGTTGGGGCCACTCAAATGCTTCATGTCCATAGGAATGGAGCACACTAGTGAGTGCATCCACAGGAGGTCGACTGAGGCAGTCAGCGACATGATTTGAGATACCTATCTTATATTTGATGTTGATATGGAACAATTGCAAGTAGGTGTACCACTTATGATGGCGAGCGTTCTGCAGTTTCCTCTGCATCTGTATGAACTACAGAGGCTTGTGATTAGTGTGTATGATCGTCTCTTTTTTACAGAATGTAATGTTTCCATTAACAACAAGCTTGTACAATGTAATACATTTCCTTGTCATGGGTGGGGTATTTCTGGACAATATATGAGAGTGTTTCACTATGGTATACCACTAGATGACCGTGTTGAGTGAGAATTGCGCCCACAACATAGTCACATGCATCAGTCTCAATCTCGAACGGTTGATGCAGATTGGGCAAGGAGAGTATTTCAGTTGAGCACAAGTGATTCTTTGTATCATCGAATACTCATTGTTTTTCCTTCCCCCACACGAAATTGGCCCTTCCAATGCCCTTGGTCACTTGGCTGAGGGCCCATGCAATATGGGATAATTCCAACACGAACTGTCTATAGAAGTTGGCTAGTCCCAAGAATCTCTGAAGCTCGGTCAATGTGGTCGGGGCTGGTCAGTCACAGATGACTTGGATATTAGTTGGATCAACATGTACCCCATGCTCATCAACAATGTACCCCATGTATTGGACTTTGTTCATAACAAAAGAGCATTTTTCCATGTTGGCATATAGCTTATGTTGCCCCAGAGTGCTCAAAACCTGATGAATATGTCACATGTGCTCCTCCCACATTTTGTTGAAGATGAGGATGTCATCCAAATATACCACCACATAGGAGTTGGTGAAAGGTTGCAATACATCATCCATCAACCTCATGAAAGTGGCTAGTTCATTTGTTAAGCCAAAGGGCATGACTAGCCATTCGAAGAGATGTTCTTTATATTTGAAGGTTGTCTTCCATACATCAATTGGTTCGATGGGAACCTGGTGGTAGATAGACTTTACGTCAATCTTGCTGAAGAACTTTTCCCCCTTGAGTTGGTCAAGAAGGTCATCAATCCTTGGAATGGGGTACTAGTTCCTGACTGTGATTTTGTTTAAGGCTCTGTAATCAATACATAGTCGCCGAGTCAAATCCCTCTTCTACACCAATACAATCAGGCTTCTGCAAGGGGAGGAGTTGGGTTTGATGTGCCCCTTTTGACGAAACTCTTGGATCTGATGTATGATTTCGTCATTTTCCATCAACGAGTGACAATAGACTGGTCCATTATGTAGAGGTGTGTCAGGGGTCAGATCAATTGGATGCTTGAATTGGCAGTGTGTTGGTACCCCTATAGGTGAGGAGAAGATGTCTCTGTATTCTTCCAAGATCCCATCCACTTGCTTCTACTGCAAAGAGAGGATATGTGTAGAGGCCATGGATGTGGCAGCGACCTTCTACTTATTGTGAGCACAGATCACAAAGAAGACGAACTCCCCGGTCTTTGATATGACCTTACTGCACTGCTTAGAAGAGATTAATGAAATAGAAGTAGGCGACGCTACCTTTGGTATCCTGTACAATTATCTACCCAAATTAATAATAACACTACGATATCTAGACTCATACACAACATGACGCTTCCAAAAATATGGTTGTCCTAAGAGAACATTCCAAACTTCAAGGGGAGCAATATCACACAGTACGCCATCTTTGAAAGGCTTGATGTCGTAGGGAAGACGACACAGTTGGCTGACACAAATATTTATTCCTTGGTGAAGCCAGCCGATGGTGTAGGGTTGTGGGTGTGGTGTCACTGACAGGTCCAGTCACTTGACAACCTATTCTAAAATCAAGTTCTTCTGACTACCACTAACGATAATGAAATGAAGCAGAGCCCCCTTTACCCACATTTGTTCCTCTGGTTCTTCTGGTTTTCTTGGCCAGACATTGGTGGTAGCGACAGTGGCACTGGGTTCAACATCGATAATTTACTTCCCTCCTTCATTATTTGATTTAGAATTAGAATCGACATCTCACTTGGAAGCCTTCAGTTCATCCATGAGTGACTGCTTGGAGCGACATTCTTCAGTGTTGTGCCAAGCGTTTTATGATACTCACACCATTTTCTCGTGTCCTTCTTCATCCTTTCATTGCCCTTCTTATGTTGCAGCTTGGATTGGTTGTCCTAAGGGAAACCATATCGACTTGGTCCCTTGTTGTGTCGGTTGCGGCCACCTTTTCCCTGCTTTAACTGTGAGAGGTTTGCAGATCCAAAATCTTGCCTTTTGTTCTTAAATTTCTGCTCGATCTTAACCGCGTATCTATAAGTTGTTCCCAATGAGGCAATGTCCAGAAACTTCATTTCTCTTTGAATGTATCTATGCAAATAGCCGCGGTATTTGAGCACCACATGATACTCAGAGTCTTTGATACCCAATTTGGTGCACAGGGTATGGAAAATATTGGTGAAATCTGGTATTGTCTGGTCCCTTTCTTGACGTAGGGTGGTTCATCTAGTGTAGTAGTCCTCGTATCTTCCAACAGGGTAGTATTGTTCTTTAATGGCATCCCAGAAGGAATCCCATGTAGGGGCCACCACAAACATTGCAGATTCCTCTATGGCCCTTTTCTCAGAGTAAGTGTCCCACCAGTATTTAACATGGGGAACGACCTTGAGGAGTGCAAAAGTGAAATTTTCCCTATCGAAGAAATTGTGGACCGAAAAATACTCTTCGAGCAGATTCAACCATTTATCTACAACATCCACATCTATCAATCCTTCAAATAATGGAATATCAAAATTACCTGTACCTTGAAGGGGGTTGCATGGTCGCTTGATGAAGATGCTTCTCCTTTGGGAAGTCATCGAAGGACCTGCACGAAGTTGTCCATCATTTCATTCATTTGTCGCATGAGGGATTCCTCGAGCAACATTTTAATAGGATCTCCTACTCCATCATATTTATTTTTGTCCCCCATGGGTTGTTTTCAGGCTCGACGTGATTGATCTTGCAATGGCTCGATTGGTTCGAGTCCCAACTTCTTGTACCCAGATCTTATCGGGGACATGCATGAAGAAAAATAAATGAAGAACAGACTGCTTTGATACCACTGATCCATATTTAGGAGCAGAACGGACTAATTAACAGACTGAATATAATAAACACAAAGATATGAAGAATAACACAGATATCCAGTGAACAATATCTTCTATTGAATAATGAAATAGGTTGAAACTGTAAAACTGTAGAACTGAAACACTTGCTCGAATGGTGATAGCTATCTCTGAGAATAGATGTGGATGCTACGCGCATCCGTCTGAGAAGAATGAATTACAATGAGGCTCTAGAGGCCTTTTTTATATTACTCATGAATTCCAAAACCCTAGACATCCAAAAACCTTACCCTAGGAGGTGAAAAGTTAAAAGTCATGTGGGCCCCTATGGTAAGTTGGTACCTCAACTCCCTAGAGTCGTAACTTTTTCATACGATCTTGAATTTAGGCACATGATAGCCCGTTGGAAAGATCTTTCAGATAACTACACATTTCGATGCCCTACTTTGACTATGTTTACAATTTGATTGTGGTGAGCCAAAAAAACACTGTTTAGGCCTCTAAAACAGCCCTAGAAGTACAATAAGATGTGCTGACATGAAAACATACAAAATAACCTAATTGGATTAGGTAAGAGGCCACTAATATCCACCTGGAAGATGTGTATGGATTCAGACAACCCCAAAAGTGTAGAACCCACAATTACAAAGAAGTACAAAAGAATGTGTTGAACTAAAAACAAACAAGAGGAGTTAGTTGAAATAGGTGGGTGGCCACCAATAGCCAACTGGATCAACTATGTTGTGGCATCAAACATTGGGGCATATCGGAGAGAAGGGACTTCAAGTACTACACGGTAAAGGTATGGTTGAAGGTATGTTCAATTATTCTTTGGATTTTGATTTCTGTGAACATTGTTTATATGGGAAGCAAAATTGTGTAAGATTCTCCTCCAGAGCTTCGAGGGAGAGGGAATATTAGAGATGGTGCATAATGATGTGTTTGAAAATGTCTCAGTTACAACACTAAATAAATATGTGTACTATGTCTCATTTATAAATGACTTCTTGATGAATACATGGATTTATTTCCTCATGAAGAAATCTGAAGTCTTTGACAAATTTAAAGAGTTTAAGACTATTGTGGAGAATTATAAAAAGAATATAATTAAGGTATTGAGGACGTATAATGGTGGATAATTCCGCAGAAATAAATTTGAATAATTCTATAAGAAGTTTGGTATAGAAAGGTAGAAGACTAGTCCATACACACCTCAATAGAATGGATTTGTAGAAAGGATGAACATGAAGCTGATGGAAAAAAAGCAAGGAGCATGCTCAGTGGTGTCGGGTTAGGACAAGAATTATGTGCAGAGGCAATGGGTACTGCATGTTACTTGGTCAATCAATCACCCTCATCAACACTAGATGACAAGACTCCACGCGAGGTATGCACTGGGAAGAAACAATATCTTACACATCTTAGGGTATTTCAGTTTGACGCCTATGTACATGTTCCAAAGGAAAATAGAAGTAAGCTAGATAAAAGAAATGAAAAGCATATCTTTATTGGCTATAAAGATGGGTTGAAAGATTATAAGATTTGAAACCTAGAAACTAAGAAGGTGGTGTATAGTCGAAATGTGGTATTTAGAAAATTCAAAGATGTTTTCAAACAGGGAGTCCCATCCAGGGAGGAAAATCTAAAGAAAATAGAGTTTGAATTGAAGGATAATGAATCAAACTCTATAGAATAATATAAATCAGAATAAGAAGAAACTCATACTTCGATATTGAGAAGATCGATTTAGGAAAGAAGACAACCAGAAAGGTATACTCCATTTGATTTTCGTTCTAATTTTGCTTTGTTTATTACTGATGATGATTCTAGAACTATTAGGGAGGTAGTGGATTCAAAGGATGGAAAACTCTGAAAAAATACCATGGTTGAAGAAATGGCAGCCTTGGAAAAAAATGAGGCTTAGGATCTAGTGGAGTTGTTGGTGTAAAGAAATCATATTGGAAGCAAATGAGTATTTAAGAAGAAGATGGATGCAAAAGGAAAAATGGAGAAATACAAAACTCGGCTAGTAGCAAAAGGTTAATCCTAGGTAGAGGGAATTGAGTTTGGTGAAAAAATTTCTCCTATTGTCAAGTTAACTTCTATTTGATTTATTTTATTTGTTGTTATTGCTCTTGATTTTAAAGTAGAATAGATGGATGTGAAGAGAACATTTCTACATGGGGATCTCGAAGAAGAAATATACATGAAGAAACGAAAAGACTTTGTAGTGAAGGGATAAAAAAAGTCGGTATGTAGGTTGAAAAAGTCTATGTATGGGTTAAAGCAATCACCAAGGATGTAGTATCAAAAATTTGATACTTATATGTTGGGACTTGGCTTCACAAGGAGCAAAGCCAATCACTATGTGTATTCCAAATTAGTTGATGATTGTCTTATTTATTTGATCTTGTATGTGGATGATATGTTGTTGATAGGAAACAAAAGGAGATTATCCAGGATGTGAAAACTTAGTTGTCCTTTAAATTTGACATGAATAATTTTGGTGTTGCAAATTTGATTTTGGGCATGGAAATTCAAAAGAATTGGGAAAACAAAAAACTCTAGTTAAATAAGAGAAAATATGTTGAGACAATCTTGCAAAGGTTTAATATGAAGGAATGTAGACCAGTCATGGTTCTTATTCCTGTAGGTGTAAAGTTAGTTGTAGATCAGTGTCCCAAGACATAGGAAGAGGAAGAGGACATGTCTCGTGTTTCGTATGCTAGTGTGGTTGGCAGTTTGATGTATGCAATGGTCTATACTAGACTGAATATTGCACATGCAGTGGGAGTTTTGAGAAAGTATATGTCAAAATTAGGGAAGGAGTATTGGACAACAGTAAAAAGAGTTTTTCAGGTACTTTCATAGCACTACTAGTTATCGATTGTGCTACCAAGGAAGACCAAGAATAGAAAAAATGTTGAACATACATGGGTTTGCTGATGCAGAATAGGCTGGAGACTTGGATCATAGAAGATCTACAAGTGAGTATGTGTTTAACCTATTTGGAGAAACAATCCATTGGATGAGCATAAGACACTGTCTAATGGCACTCTCAACTACAAAAGTTGAATACATGACAACCACTCATGCAAGCAAGAAAACCATATGATTACAGAGATTATGTTTAGGAATTGGGTTGGTACAACAAGTTGCAAGGATAGATTGTGACAGACAGAGTGCAATCGTGTTGCCACCCCAACTTATCATTCAAAGACAAATCATATTGATGTTTAGTATCACTTTGTGAGAGACATGGTTAAGACAAGAAGGTATTGTTGATGAGTGTGGACACTTTGAAGAATGTTGCGGATTTATTGAAATTTTTTGTGAGCAATAAGTTCTTCTAGTGTATATAAACAATGGGCATTGCCGCCCTGAATTGTTGAATATGTAATCTTGCGACCCTATGCAAAGAAAACAACTAGTGGGAGAATTTGTTATATTATTTGCATGACCAACCCCATGCGCTTCGTTGTGCTAGGTGAAGCAAGGGGGTGGAAAAATCCTCTGTCTGAGGGGTTATAGGGGGATGGAGCCCCTAAAATATTTTTTTGGGTGGTTTTTACATCTGATATTTTAGCAGTTTTCAGCACACAGTTTTCAGTTTTGGCGGTCTTGTCGTGAATGGATGGATTTGTGGCTTAGTCCAATTCCAATTGGCTCCTCTTGAAAAATTTTAGTTCAACACGTTCTTTTGTAATTCTTTGTAATTTTGGGTTCTACACTTCCAGGGTTGTCTGAAGCCCTACACAGTGTCCAGTTGGAGATTGGTGGCTGCCCACCTAATCCAACTGGCTTATTTTGGAAGTTTTCATGTCAATACATCTTTATGTACTTCCAGGGACTTTTTGGGGCCCTAAACATTGTTTTTTTGGCTTGCCACAGTCATACTGTAGACTAAGTCAGAGTTTGATGGCATAATGTGTAGTTCTCGAAAATACCTTTCCAACAGGCTATCAGGCGCCTAAAACAAAGTTCACATGAAAAAATTACGACCCTAGGAAGTTGAGGTACCAACTTACCCATCAGGTCCCACATAACTTTTGGCGTTTCATCTCCTAGGGTTAGGCTTTTGGATGTCTAGGGTTTTATCATTCATGAGTAATGTTAAAAAGGCTTCTCGAGCCTCATTGTAATCATTCTGCTCAGACGAATGCACGTAGTAGCCACATCTCTTCTCAGAGATAGCTACCACCATTCGAGCAAGTTGTTTTGAGTTCTGCAGTTTTACAGTTTCAACCTATTTTATTTATTCATAGAAGTTATTGTTCACTGGATATTTGTTGTTGTTCTCTGTATCTTTTTGTTATTGTATTCAGCCTGTTATTCATTTCATTCTGGTCATAAATCTGGATCAGTGGTATCAGAGCGGTCTTCTCTTCATTTATTTTTTTTCGTGCATGTCCCCGACAAGATCTGGGTACAAGAAGTTGGGACTCGAACCAGTCGAGCCTTTGCAAGATCGGTTGCACCGAACCTGACAACAACCCATGGGGGATGAGAAGAAAGATGATGGAGCAGGAGATCCTCTTAAAATGTTGCTCGAGGAAGCCCTTGCGTGACAAAGGAACGAAATGATGGACGACTTTGCCCAGATCCTTCGGAAGCTACCCACAGGAAACACATCTTCATCAAGCGGCCATGCAACCCCCTTCAAGGTACAAGTAAATTTTTATATTCCATTATTTAAAGGATTGATATATGAAGATGTTATAGATAAATTTCTGAATATGCTCAAAGGGTACTTTTCAGTCAACAATTTTTCCGACAGGGAAAGGATTACTTTTCCACTCCTCAAGGTCATCCCCCATGTTAAGGACAGGTGGGATACTTACACTAAACAAAGGGCCATAGAGGAATCTGCAATAATTGAGGTCGTCCCCACATGGGATTCCTTTAGGGATGCCATTATGGAACAATACTACCTTGTTGGAAGCTATGAGGACTAGTACACAAGATGGACCATGCTGTGTCAGGAAAGGGACCAGACAGTACCGGATTTCACCAATATTTTTCATACCCTGTGCACCAAATTAGGTATCAAAGACTTTGAATGACATCTGGTGCTCAAATACCACAGTTGTCTGCATAGATACATTCAAACAAAAATGGAGTTTATAGACATCACATCATTAGGTGCGGCTTATAGATATGTTGTCAATATCAAATAGAAATTTAAGCAAAAGAGGCGAGAGTTTGGATCTGCAAACTCCTCACAGCCGAAGCAGGGCAAAGGCAGCCCCAACCCATAAAAAAAGGGACAAAGAAAAGATGTCCATTCTCAGAATAGCCAGTCTAAGCCGCAACACAAGAAGGGTAATGAGAAGTCGAAGAAGGACATGAGAAAGTGATGTGAATACCATAAAATCTCTTGGAACAACACCGAAGAATGTCGCTCCAAACAGTCACTAGTGGTCGAGTTGAAATATTCCAAGTTAGATGCAGATTATGACTCTGAATCAAATCCAGAAGGAGGAAAGCAGATTATTGATGTCGAACCCAGCGCCACTGTCGCTACCACCAAAGTCCAGGCAAGAAAACTAGAAGAACCAGAGAAAGGGGAACGCCTCTTTCACTCAGATATGTGGGGAAAGGGGTCTCCGCTTCATTTCATTGTTGACAACGACAGTCAGAAGAACCTGATATCAACAGAGGTCGTCAAGAAGTTGGACCTGCTGATGACACTGCACCCGCAACCCTACACCATCAGTTGGCTTCGCCAAGGAAAAGATCTCCACGTCAGCCAACAATGTTTTCTATCCTATGGCATCAATCCCTTCAAAGACAAGGTATTGTTTGATATTGCTCCCCTTGAAGTTTGTGATGTTCTTTTAGGATAACCATATTTTTGGAAGCGACATATTGTGTATGAGTCTAGACCCCGC
>SNQJ01S0003171.1:192912-224120 GCA_010110895.2 Picea sitchensis
ACTCACAAGTTTGCTCACATGTGCAGGAATTAAAGATACATAAGATAAAGAGATCAACACATGAAGCCAAGCATGCTCACAACAGATAGAGCTCTGTTGGACTGTTTTTCAATGGCCAAGAGACACAAAGCACTCAAGACCCAATCAAGAGAATGCCTCCAGGGGGATGTGCACTTCTTGAAGGATCACACCATGAGATAATGGAACAAAATAAAGATGAAAGCTTTCAAAGTAAAGTGCTCCAGATGAAGAGATATAACCACTTTAAGTAATAATTCTAGAACACATAAATGATAACTTGCGTGTGAAAGTAAATTGAAAGATAGTGAGATCCGTGAACTTGCAAGTGTGTAACTATATTGCTTGGTGTTGTAGACTGAAAATTAAATTAAGTGGTTAAGTGTGAGATTAATTTTAGCCCTATCTAGGTGTCAACCCAAAACTCTCCTCCCCCTATTACCAAGTGGTTGTTGGATGTTCAAGAAGTGAGGCAACAAGGCCTACCCTAGCTTCACAAGTCAACCCTAAGGCCGAGTACTCTAGAAAATTTTCATGGCTTTCCTCAAAACCCTAGTTTTTAAGTGGCGAAGATGGTGATTTAAGGTGTCCTATTAAGTCTAATTAATGAATTTTAGATCTATGAGTTAAATATTGTGAAGTGTGATTGAGTGCTTGTAGCTTGCTCAACAAAGTTGCCAAAGTACTGAAAATTTGAAATACGTGAAGGCTGAAGCCCTTTAGAAAAGAAGTTTCCAAACGAGTTCTTAAATGTTATATTGCAAATGTGAAGTATGAGAACTGAAAGTAACTTGCGAAATTGTAAAAGGTTGATTAAGCCCTTAAAACATCGATACTTGCATGCATGTACATAAGATGGAAAACTTAAGAAACAGTTGCTTGCATGTAAAGTAAAAGACAGAACCGAAAAGTTAATTAACCGATTAGCGCATGCATGTGTGATAGGTTTACGAAATTAAAGACTGCATGCAAGGTAAGATAAACTGAAAGAAAAATATCCACGATGCCTCCACAGGCTCTAAGCTAGCATATGTTATGAGATCTACTCTAGATTATTTTAAGTTAGGAATGCATGTAGAAACCACAACTAATCTAGCTAAACCAGGCATGAAAAATAAATGAAAGAGATCTAATCTAGAGCTTGTGAAAATAAGACAGAAAGGGAAAGAATGCAAGCCACTTGGGTACAACTCCTTTGGGCTTGTTTTACAGTGATTTAGAGTATAGAAGGAAAAGATAAGTGTTTACCACAATGAGAGGATTTGCTTGAGGGTGTGTTGTGCATGAAATTGGGCAGTATGCCTCCTTGTCCTGGTGAGAATCTGCAAAAATCAGCAAGCTATTGCTTGCTGATTTGAGCTGCAACACACTCAAAAGATGTTATGAAATTTCTGTTTTTAGGCAGAAATTATGTGCATGTATAAACCAGAAAATTATAGTTCTTTGATTGACCTATCTAATCATGTTAGCTACCGAAATGAAGAATGATAAAAGGTGAACCATATCAGAAATGTCTTGGAGTGTATGAAAATCTCAAAGGGAGACTCTTCCAAGAGGCACCCTAATGAAACCGTTGAAGTCCAACCTGCAAAAACTCACACAATAGCATGCAAACAATGGATAATATGGAGGGTTAATCTAATAAAATGAAATACTTGCACCCTATTTAGCCAACCACATATATAGATTCACAAGACTACTCTTTGCAAGATATACTTAAATAAAATACTTTACCTAAGATCCATTCATGCAACCATTATATGAAATCAAAACGATTTTACCTCATATGTTTGTAAGAACAAAAATACTTGTAGATCTTCCCAAAATCCTCCAAAGCATTTCTTTCTATTATCCAAATGGAAGAATTTGTAGCAACTGATTGCTACAAGTTCTTCAATAGCCACATCAATGAAGAGAAGTGACAATAATGATGAGAGAGGAAGAGAATGAGATGGTGAGAAAAGAGTAGCATAACAATACCATAATGAAAGGTGTGAAAAGAGGGAGTGAGAGGTATCTTAAATATCTTGAGAAGCTAAAGAGACCCCTCTTGGATCTTCAACAAGTGTCAAACATCCAAGGGACAAGACAACTCAAAGACGAAAATGAGCCAATGAGAGACTAAGCTTTTAGGGTGAGGGGAAAAGGTAAGTGAATGAAGTAAAGAGGAGAAAACAAGGAAAGGAGGGGGCAAAATGGGCAAGAGGAGACCCACGCATGCTTTAAAGGAGAAGTTCATGCTTTGAAATGTGATGTTTCCCTCTCCACGTGAGACATTCCAAAAAGGAATAAGGATAAAGTGTGAGCTAAGAAGGAAAGGGCGTGAGGGTGAGGCAGCGTGAGTTGGAAAGGAGAGGCCCCACGCCTCAATCAAAGAAAGAACCTTCTAATTTAATTTTGGAGAAAGCATGGATTAAGAGAGGAAGGCATGAGGTAAGGAAGGGATGTGTGAAGGCATGGGTTTAGAGTGTAGGAGGAGTGTGGTGCATGAGGCATGAGTGTAACGTCCACATTCTCATGTGGGACGTGGATGGGAGAGGGGACCCCACTTTAAATTAAGTGAACCTTAAATTTCACAAATGAGGGTCGTACCATGGAGAAGCGAGATGCCCATAACTCATTAATATGAGTTATTAAAACATTATATGCTTTACATATAAGCTCACGTGGGAAGGGGGACGTGAGCTCATAAGTGGAATTAATTAAAACTTGATTTTAACCAAATGTGGGTTATAAGCGTAGGAAAGGGTAGGAATAGGTAGGTGGGGTCCCTCTCATATTTTATTGCCACTTACTTCACTTAATTTGACTAAAAATTACAAAAATTACACTTTCCCATGTTCTGGGTTTGGCAATTAAAATTGTCGTTTTTCGAAAAAAATCATAACTGGACAAACAACCTAGCAAAACTTGTCTGATTGAGTTGAAACTTGGTCCATAGGTGCAGGGGGTATCATTAGCTTTCTTTTGAGTACAAATACCCCTATTTCAAATCCCGGGACATAAGTTTTACATTAATTAATTAATTAATCAATTAATTAATTCGGAACCTTAAAAAAACCTAGCTAGACTTGACGGAATTCCACAAAATTTCACGTGTTGTCTTACATGGTCATTTACAACACTCCTAAACACTAACTACCTAGTAATGAATTCATTAGAACACCTTTCACCACTTTGGAGGATTTATTGGGTGGGAGTGAAAAACTCAAGGGAGATTAACCCAGCTGGTTAGGCCACATTAACCTCATGAGGATAAAAAACACTCAGCGAAAGGAACTCTCCTAATGAAGAAACACTAAGACAACTGACCTAAAATGATCCATGTAGACCTATTACATTATAAACCCATGCAGGGGTGCGGTAATCCCGCTTACAAAACTATGTGTTGGAGCAAAAAATGCCCTGTAGAACCAAAAGTCTTCGACATGTTTGCATATGATGATGCATATCTTCAAGGTATATGGATTTGACCCCCTAGTTGAGGAGGCAGTCAACATGCACCAAAGAGGAAGAGGGTGTTCCATCAGAGGCACTCTGACAGGACTAGACCTAGTGGGAATGACCCCTTTTCAGTGGAACGTTAGCCTTGGAAGGCTTAGGACATCCCGACCTTCACCATGATGTCATCCAACTTCATGGCCACTTTTGGAGGTAGACTGGGCAGCAGTGGCACATGTGGCATGTTGGAGAGGCCCCTGGGGGGATAACGTTTTGCTCCTAGATGCTTCATTTGCCCTAGAAGGGGATAGCTCCTCCCTTGAAGGGGCTTTTACTCTCTTTGCAGCTCAATTAAGGTTTTAATTTGACACTTTAATGTAAAACCAGTATTATTTTGACATTATGGACTTGTCGTCCTTTTTATGGCCTCAAAAGTAAAATTAGGCCATTGACACACTATATATTGAGGGTTTTGACTCTCATTTTATCATCATCTTTCACTCACCACTTGGTGAGGTCTGAAATTTGCGCCCCATTTGGGTTTTTGGCTGATTTGAGGAAGGCGCACTTGTTGAAGGAAGAGATTTTTGGCATTCTATGGTGTTTTTCTTGAAGGAAGGTGTTACAACTAGGGCTTGCATGATTATTTTCTTGATGATTTGTAAGTATTTTTCTACAAAACTTCTTGATTGAATGGTTGTAGTTTAATTTCTTGCATCTATTTATAAATATTGCTAAATCAAAAGCCTAGGGGACAAACACACAAGCAGGTCGTTGTCTCATGTCCCTTGATAGAAAAACTTTTAGCCATTGAAGAAGAAGAAAAGAGCCTAGCCAAAGATACACTCCTTTTTCTTCTTCCCTTAAGCTAGCCATACCTTTTGACTTCAAGAGGAAGAGGACGTCCCAGGCCTAGGTTATCTACACCTAGGGTTGTTTTCTTTTAGGGTTTGATGAAAGAGCCTTGCCTTAGCAACACTCTCCCTCTTTAAACCCTCTTGTCTTGACTTTGCTTTTCATTGAGATAGTTGTTTTCCGGGAAGGAGGAGAGAGCACGAGGCCTTGCTTTAGCAACACTGGAGTGAGCCTCTCTCCCCTAGGGCTATGATTTTGGAGCCCTGCTTTAGCAGCACTTCAAAACTTATCCCTCTATTCCTTTAAAATCTCATCTCCTTCAACTTTTGCGCTCTTCATCTATGACTCCATTAACCCTAAGGCATTGATCTAAGACCTCCAACGTTGAAGTAGAATTGGATCCAAGCACTCTCAAACCTCTTGAAATTGAAACCCTAACTACACTAACCCTAACTTACTAACCCTAGAATGCTAACATCACCCTTGGTTATTTCATCTTTATGCAGCAACGTTTCATTTTATAAGCAATTGAATGGTGTTTAAAGAATTTATTGAATGAGGGATTGATTGGATATATTGATTGCTACATCATTTTGGTATTTATCAGTGGAGTGATATTATTTCATTGATGTATTGACAAACATTGACCTTGTCAATATTTATTGTTATAATTGCTTATATCTTGAATTTAGCAGATGATCTTTGATATATGAAGTACTAACCAAGATTTGCACGTATAAGTTTCTTGTTGCTTTGTCCCAGACAGGTGATTTTTTTCTTCTTTGGTTACTTCTTATTATTGGTTGTTTAGCCAGATCTTCTGCTCGGTAGTGACTTGTGAGGGGGGATTTACACTTTTGCCTTATCATCCTTCACCTTCTCAAAGCTCCAGGTCACCAGGGATGTCTCCCTTGGGC
The DNA here is from genome assembly GCA_010110895.2 of Picea sitchensis. Lineage (NCBI taxonomy): Eukaryota > Viridiplantae > Streptophyta > Pinopsida > Pinales > Pinaceae > Picea > Picea sitchensis. Next base: position 198,144 of record SNQJ01S0003171.1, read on the forward strand.
CTTACCACCCAGAATAGAAAGATCCATCCCATTGAGGTGACATTGGGTGGGATTGGTTCCTGTTACGTCAGTTTATCCTTTTATCTTTTGACCTATTACCATAAATACAAACTGTGCGATAATAAGTCTCGTAATAAAAATTCAACTTGGGAATCCTATAAACACAATATTCCACAAAGGATCAAATTTGAATAGTCAGATCCTTTTACAATTCAACAATTATGTTTAGCAATTAAAGGTTCATACCGTCTCGTATCATCAACAATGACAGCATCAAGAACAGTGAATCATGTGAAGACATTACAAGCTAGATCAAAGACGTAAAGTCTTTTCATAAATATGTTTTGAGCACAAAGCATTTCTAAAGGGGGAGTAATGTGATCAACATAAATATAAATATAAATAAATGAATAAATAATTGAAAAGACACAACATAATGAAAAGTCATGCCTTAACAGAAGGACATGATTCTTAGCGAAAAGGCACATGCCTAGTTATTTATACCGGGCCCTCATTGTATTCATTCATATTCTATCATCTCATATATTTTATTCTATATATTAATTGATCTAGATGTATTTCTTTATATTCTTCCAAATATTTTGGGTATTCCTTGTATGAACTAGCTTGGTTTTCCACATTCATCCCGTATGAATCGGATTTTGTGCAATCATGGGGTATGCAACCATTAAAATGCAGATTACGGCCGCTATACAAAACCAAATTAAGCATATACTATAGAATTGGAAAGGTATTTCAAAGATCTATCAAAGTCCTTTCAATATTGAATTAAAAAATCAATAATTAAGGATAAAATCTTGCGGATAAAATTCACCCAAAAAAAAAAAAAAATGGCTGCTGCAAGTGAAAAACGAATTTTTGTCATAGCAAAAGCTTTTCTTTTATGAGATAAAAGTCGCAAATAGAATGCTCAAGTTAGTACCCAAATGGGTATCTTTCATTTTTTCATTGATTTTTTTACTGGTGAGATTTTATCCATGAAATCCCAAGCTACAACACTTGTGCGCTAAGCAGTCTTTCTCCTGTTAACAACGAAGACCTCAAATGGGATGTGAACGTGTGAAAATGTGAGGGAAAATTGTTTTCAATGAAGAGGCCATAAATGATGAATGACGGTTTGGGTTACCATAGATGTGTAAAGCTCGATTCAATGCCATCATTTCCATGAATGAAGTTCTGCTCTATGGATAGTGCTTCCAATAAATTTTGGTAATTTGATTAATTAAGTCATTGGATAGCGCTTCCAATAACTTTTTATTGAAATCTATTTTTTTAAGGATGTAATATTGTGAAGGAGTAGTTCAACATCAAATTGTTTTTTCTTCCCTTAAAAACCTTCTCAAAGTATCATAAAGGAGGAAATAGATTGAAGGCTTCTATTTGCATTTGGGCACACTATTGTGATCACAACAGAGATACCATAATAAAAATATAATATTTTTTGTGGTGTTGTGTCCTAGATCCACCCAAAATTTGAATAAGGGGATCTTAGGTACACCTTGTGTTGTGTGTGAAGGTGAATTTTTCATGGAGACTTATGTTTAATCTATTTTTGACATAAACACAATTGTAATCTATCATTTAACACAACACACATGGAGTATACAACAAATTAATTCAAGCACAAATTAATGTCAATCAAGCACTTGCAAAGAAAATTCAAGATATCCAGTTGCCAATCACATCAGCATTCAACAACAAATTTACATCAACATCAATTGTGAACAGTGTCCTTGCAATAGTTTTTTTGTAAGTGTCAAATCAAATCAAACTTGAATTGTATTGTAACTTGCAAATATTCTTCTTTTGTAAGTTTACTTATGAAGTTGACTTGTACTTATTGGACGCATTCTAGGTTGAACCCGACATCCATGACTTGATTGAGTCATTGTAATTTCTAAGTCTACAATGAATTGATTGAGTCATTGAATTGTATACAGGCCGAAGTTGCAAGAATCCCTTGTTGTTATTGAGTCAATTGTAATCTAGACATACTTGCATAAGGAGAAGTCATTCAGTTTTTCAAATGGAGTGAAGTCTCAAAGTATTAGAGTTACTGAATACTCTAATAATCATTGCTAAAGGCAACATAGTTATACTCAACAAAACTAATCTTCAATTTGTTCTAACTTGTTTTCAAGTTTCGCAAGCCAAAGTAGAACTACTTCAAACTCAACAACAACTTCTTCAAGATGAACTCCAACAAAAGAATCTTCATAATTTTGAAGTAGTCCTTGTTTAGAATAACCCACTTTTTGATGATGATGATGATGATTCTAATCAACAGTCCACTCATGATCAACTCAATAAAACAACTTCAATTGCAGATGAGGACGAAGTTGTGCATGATCAAGTTCAACGTGATCTTTCCAACTGTGTTGTCAGGCCTTGCGAAGAAATACAATTCAATAAAAATCAACATGGTTTAGGATATGACTAAGACAACAACGTTCATATCCAAGATTACTCCAAACCGGTTAAGTTTGTAAGTGGATGATTTCTTGATTAAAAGACATCATAAATCATTGAAGAAAAACTTCGAGTGTCAATATTGTCATAGAACTGGTCGCATGGAGAATCAATGTTTTGATCTCCATCCTTGTCAGCATTGAGGCAAGAACAATCATTCAATGGGAAAATGATCCAAGCAAAACAAACCTGCAAGATTAAAGATTCACTATGGATGGATCAATCCTTGGCAAGGGTCATCAACAACCAAGAAGATATATCAGTCTTACCACAGAATTCAATCTCAAGTAAAGACAAATCTTGTAGTAGACAGGAAATGAATATGGTACTCTTTCACCTCAAAGAAGGGAATACAATGATGAAACTCTCCTACACCTTAAGGGGGGGAGTGCACAAATCAAGTGAATAGGATTAGTGGTCAACCAAAAACCACCAAATGCAGTGATGATGTCTCTCCTTTCAGCTGACAGAGGGAAGAATATATATGGTTGTCCTACTTTGCCTCAATCCTTGTCTTATCTCCTGATGACGTGTTGGCGTGAGAGAAATTGAGGTCGTTTCACTTATGTATTATATATTTGTATCATTGGAATGAATACATTACATGAGATGGCTTGAAGCCTTTTCCGCCAATTTCTTGTCCTATTTTTTCTCAATTTCTTAAAAAAATGTACATGGGAATTTGAGATAAAATTGGGCAGCTCAAGTCCATCTTGACTTATAACTAAGTAAAAATGGAAACAAAGTACAACATAAAATTTGTTATAATTTCCTGCATAGCAGCCATTTTATCCTCTCCATCTGCAATCCGAGTCTTGGACAAGTATTATTTTCTAAGCTGGCGGCATCATGCATGTAATATGTATATGTACTTCAATGACAACCGATGTTATCCTCTAGGCTCTAACCAAGGCATGTCTCCTCTTTCCCTGCTTAAAGAATTTTATACATGCTTCCTTTTGTTATGATTGTATGCATGAGATGTTCAATGAACTTCAATCTCAATTTCTTATAGCTGGATACAAACATCACACACCAATGTCGTGGATCAAATGATCTACTAATGTTAAAGTGCTTTACCATCCAACGTTCCATAAATGGCCTGGACCAAATGATCTGCTAATAGTAAAGTTTTTGAAACCTGTGATGTGAATACAGTCATTGCAAATGCAACATTATCTTAAGTTTCCTAGAAATTAAGAGATTACATAGTGATGACATTACAGAGTAATACCTGTAGATAAGCATCAAAGATGCACAATCCAAGACTTCGCCATGATGTTGTAGCTGGAATCTGGATGTCCTCAAAATGGAGCTCTACCCTGTATAGTCCATTCTCAAGACCAAGCCCATAGTATCTTAGAGATGTGGGAGAAAGACGTGTTGTTGTATATATTGATGGATTTTGATATGTTCCTAGTACTTGTTCTCTCGTATATCGGTTATCAATTTCGTTACTTAAATCTGATGAATTCAAATATACTCTTGTTGTACTAACTCCCCAACTCTCTCTAGAATTTATGTAGAATGAAGCAACATCTAGTGTTTCATTGTCCTCCAAAAAAGTGACTTTCATTGAGGAATCAATCAGCTGTGGACCTCCACAATTGATGGCCAAAGAAGAACCTGACAAGCCAGTCAAAAGTTGTATCAGATATTGGATAACTGCAAAACACAATAGTTTCCTTATCAAGTTTTGAGGTGAGATAATTATAAGATAACACACATCAGTGGATCAATAGTGAATGATCTCAATCCTATTTTGAAAGAATTATGGATGAATTCTATAATAGACAGCGTATGATTTTCTGCATACTAGAGCAATATCCTGTTGCCCTTGCAAAATGAAACTATCACATGGATATTATTGCTTCCTATTCTCATTTATATACTTGAAGTGGCAACCACATATATAACCAATTTATGCATCTGTGTGGTTTAGTGAGTACTTCATCTGAGTTATTTGACTAATGGAATAATATCTATGCTACGATGGCCACATTTGGAAAAATTAGTGATGTCAGGTAGTTGTTTCATGGCTATAATCTCTTAGGGTTCCAGTGGTGTTCTGCTGCCTGCATGTATAGTGTTTGAAGATTAATGATCAGTATTGGTACAGGAAAAATTCAATGTGTTTGAATAATTGGATTTGGATTTAAAAACCATAATTGAAAACATGTTAGAAACCCTAATATTGTGTAAGCTAATATTGTTGATCGGTATCTGAGCATGGAAATAATGATAGATTTTCTAAATTTAGCGCGTTGTAAAATTCCAAGCCAATTCTTTTGTGTTTCTTGACTAATTTTGGTTCACATATTTTCACAAACAGTTTGCAAACTTGGACAAAATTACCAAATAATTACACAGTGATCTCTTTACTGATTTTCATCTCACTTGGACAACTTTTGCTAGGTGTTTCTCCATAGGGAGTCCAAGAAAGTCAAAACAATAATTTTAATTGCTAAGCTTGACATGGTAAAAATTTCATTCTTTTTAATTGAGAAAATTGAGTAAGGTAAAGGTGAAAGATGATGATAAAACACTTTCCTAACCTACCCAACCCTTTTCCAACCCTTACACACCCCCCTCACTCAAAAACTCACTCAAACCCTCATGCCCCCTAGGGGATTTACGCCCCCCTCTCATGTGAGAACCTTTGAACATGAAATAACTTGAGTTGTGGGCCCCTCTCCCCACATGTGCGCCCTCCTTAGCCTCCCACGTCACCTCTTGGGTGTGTTCAACCCTCTCCAACTCATCTCCACCTCACCCATCCATGCCAAAACCCTAGAGTTGTGCCCCCTCTCCTTGAGATCACCACTTTGACTTGGGTTTTGACATTTGGCATTGATCCAAGAGGGGTCACTTTGTCTTTCAAGGTATAAATAAAGGCCCTCCCTCACTCATTTCCTCACCATCTCTTGATTATTGTTATGCTACCAAATTCTTGCCTCATCCCTCTCTCATCTTCCATTCTTAATTTCACTCATTTTTTCTCTATTAGTTTGTTTGTTTGGATAGATCATGCAATAGTGTAGTTGTAGAGCTACTTGAGTAGGATAGTAAGTAATGCAAATTAGTTTGTATTACTTGTTTATCTTACCCTCTATTTGTTCTTATCTCACATTGGCTTCACAAGTTGCAGGTTTGCTTCAAGGGTTTGCAAGGTTGGCTTCAAGTTGGAAGCTCTCCTTCATAACCTAACTTAAACTCCTCTCTTTCTTAAGTTGTTTTTATGCTCACACATATTAGGTTTTTGGTTTGCTAACACTCTTAGATAGGTCAATATATGATTCTCAGTTTCTGAAATTTTTATGCAATTTTTTTTTATTGAAAAACAAAAAATTTCTTAACTTTTGTGTGTGTTTTGCACCATTTCCAGCAAGCAATAGCTTCTTGGTTTTTGTAGGTTCTCCCCAGGTCAAGGGTAAATGCTGCCCATTTTCAGTCACAAAACACACAAAGGACCCTTCCTTTGATTGGGTAACAACACTCAACCATTTCTCCATCTCTTCTAAGCATTGTAGCAAGCCCAAAGGGGGTCCCCAAGTGGCTTGCCTTCTCTTTTAATTTTCTGTTATTGTAAAGCTATTAGTGCCTACATCTTGGTGTGACTTTGGCAAAGCCAACCCCCAAAATAGTTAGGCTAGGTTGTTCATTTAATTTTCTACATTCTTTATTCTTTGCTCGACTTGTCATTAGGACAAGGTTGTGTGGCTAGGGTGTTTTAGTTTAGTTTATTTTCCAACCCCCTTTGGCACAAAATAGGAAGGCTTGCCTCCACCTTCTGGCATTGAGAGTGGTTTGTATTTCAGTTTCTCCTTTCAAGTTTTTCTTACATTTTTTAGTTGCCTACACCTTGGATATGAAGTTGGCATAGCCAACCCCCAAAATAGTATGGCTAGCTTAGTTATCTATTTCTGATGTGTTTATGCTAAATGAACTAAAATTATCTAGAAGTAGATCTCACACCACTAAAGATAGCTTAAGCCCATGGAGGCATATATTCTATCTCATGCTTTAAGTTTTATTTTACTTTGCAAGTTTATCTCAAGCATTTATCGTATTGCATGTAACATGGGCATATTGTGATCATTTAAAGGCAACTTAATCTCTTTATCTTGCAAGCTATTACTAAGTTTTCTTTCATGCTTTTCAAGTAAAAATCTTATGGTTTAGAACTTCATTTCTTGCAAGTTTAATATTTCGGTTTTGGCATTGTTTCACACCTTTTTAGCAAACAAATCTCACTTTTACACACTTATACACTAAAATTTAATTAGTCCATAGGCCTAATATTCAACTAGACTTAATAGGGAACATCTATTAACCCAACTTTGCCATTTAAACGAGGACTAGAGGAAACAATGGAAGGTGATAGGACGGGGACGATCTCGTGGCGCTCAACGTCCTTTCCGGGAGTACTATTTTCCCTTGGGCTGACCTGTGGAGATAGAGTAGGCCTTGTTGCCATACTTCTTGAGCACCCAGCAGTTACTTGGTACAAGCGGAGGGAGTATTAGGTTGACACTTAGCTAGTATTAAATCTTCACTTAAAATCTTAATCAACACTTCAATCCACTTCAACTTTGGGTATCTATTTGGCACATCATTTGTGGTTGGCACTTATTCAACTTTGCAAGCACTTTACTTTCACATTTACTTCTCATGCAAGGTTAATTTATGTGTTGTGGATCAAAATCTAAGTAGTCAGTTGTGATTGCGAACATTTTTCCTTTAAGCATTTCTTTTCTTATTGAGTGGTGTATTCATCTCTTTTGTTTGGTCCCTCAAGAAGTTGCGCATCCTTTGGAGGCACTTCCTTGTTGGACCTTGTGTAAACTTGTTTTCCATTGAAAGAATTCACAATAGAGTAGTGCATCCCTTTGGGAGAAACTCTATTGTTGAGCATGCTAGGCTTGATGTGTTGGTGAATTTTCTTTTTGAGTATATTTAATTTACTGCACATACAAGCAATTTTGGTTAGTATCTTTGTAAATCATTGTATAATACTTTGTATCTTTTGCTTATAGTTGTATCATCTATTCATCTTGTATCTAGTTTTAACTCCTTGTATATTATCTTGTTGTAAAGTAGCTTGTTTATTTGTAACATTGTGTAATCATTGTAATCAACCTCCCTAAAACTTTAATTGACCCCTTGCCCAATCTTAGGCACTAGTCTTAGTTGTCCTAGCAAAAGGCTTTGCTTGTCATAATTGAATTGTTGCGCATTGCCTTGCTGCCTTTGTGTCATAGGCTAGATCTTCCCCCAACCTTCTAACCAATTAAAAAACACTACTAGAACATAACGTTAATCTCATCTAGTAATTAGGGTCTACCCCCCTTGGCTTCCTTAGGAGTGAGCCTAGACGGAAGAGGTTCAAGTCAAAGTGACAGCGTGGGATTTGAACCCAGGCATTGTGCCTCCAAGGAAACACTAAGGGAACAAGACTTAGCTCACGTCTGCAAGTGTGTATAAGAACATCAACACATTGGTTTTCCCCTTGTGGGTTTTTCCAGGGTCATTGTTAGACCAAAAATCTTTGTGCATTTAATATTTTTAAAATGGTGTTGATATAAATTTATTTATGCATTAAATGTTGTTCAAAATCCTCATGTTTCAGTTATGACATTTTGTTTATATGTTGGGTATTTATGGTTGTCATAAAACTGGGTTTTGGGCATTAAACATTGAGAAAAATCAGCGAGACTTGAAACTGGGTGGGGTCTGAAAATTTTACATGGTATCAGAGCTGAGTTGAAGAGAAGTGCAGATTTAAATCAACAATATAGAGAGTGGTACAGAAGTTACTTCAGCGGATCGATTTTGGAATTTTTTATTTTCAGCAGAGAAGGTTCAATGGCTATTGGTTTAAGGGTTGAGGACAGACTTGATGGGGTTGTAAATTTTGATGCTTGGAATGAGAGAATAATATTTCTTCTACAGGAGAGTGAGTTGTGGGACATTGTTGAGAACTCAACAACAAACCTAGTAACTATACCTACAGATGCTACTCTTCTAGCAGCCTATAACAAGAAGAGTATCAAGGCTAAAAGAATCATCTGTGATGCCATCAAGGACCATTTGATTCCTCATGTGACAGGGAAGACAAATGTCTATGAGATGTGGGAGTCCTTGACAAAGTTGTATCAAAGTACAAATGAGAACCGAAAGATGGTTCTGAGAGAGAAAATGAAAAGCATTAGAATAACCAAGACTGAAAATGTGGTCACATATCTTACCAGGTTGAGACAGGTAAGAGATGAACTTGGAGTTGTTGGGGAAGCCATTGTTGACAGTGAACTTGTGAGGACAGCATTGAATGGGGTGACCAAACAATGGGTTGTTTTTTCTGAGGGCATTGTGTCTAGAGAGAATCTTCCCAAGTGGGAACGTCTTTCGGATGGATTTGTTCAGGAGGAAACCCTGAGAGGTTATCTGCATGGTAGTTCATCTACTGGTAATGATGAGGAGAATGTGGCTCTTGTTGTTAACAACAAGAAGAAGTTCAAAAAGGGTCCCAAGGGAGGAAACAAACTGAAGAGTGAAGGCGAGAAGGACATGAACAAAGTCAAGTGATTTGCATGCCACAAGTTTGGGCACTATGTAGGATAGTGTCCTAATAAGAAGAATAAGCAGACAACAACTTCAGCATAGGTAGAGGAGTTTTCCACCAGGTTCGATAAGGGGGTTTCCTTAGTGATGTGTCTTTCCACTAGAGCCACACACTCCAGTGTTTGGTATATTGATAGTGGTGCCTCCTGCCATATGACAGGTGTTCGTGAGCATTTGAAAAATCTTACAGATATTGGTCATCTTGAGGTAGTGCTTGGAGATGACCGAGTGATCAAGGCAGTTGGTAGTGGGGTAACATCATTTCAGAGGAAGTCTCAACCTCCCATGTTGTTGAGAGATGTCTTATATGTTCCCGGCTTGAATAAGAACTTGATTTTAGTTTCTACTATTGAGGAGAGGGGATACGAGGTGTTGTTTTGTGATGGACAAGTGCTCCTATTTCCCAAGGTGCCCAGTATCACTTTCTCCAATGTGATTGGGACTCGACATGAGAAGCTATACAAGCTCATGTTTCAGCCGACTAGTGCATTGTATCATACTACCAGCAACAATGATCTTTGTGAGCTATGGCATAGGAGGATGGCCCATTTGCATCATGGGGCTCTGAGGATACTGAGGGAGATTGTGACTGGAGTGCCATAGTTCATTACAAAGCAACAAGAGTTGTGCAAGGGGTGTGCTTTGGGAAACTACACCAAGACTGTTTTTCCAAGCAGTGATAGCAGAGCAACAGATATAATTGATTTGATTCATTCTGACGTATGTGGTCCTATGTCTTTTGCATCTTTGAGTGGTTGTTTATACTATGTCATATTCATTGATGACTTCTCTCGGAAGTCTTGGATTTTCTTCATGAAGACCAAAGGACAGGTCTTCAATCGGTTCCAAGAGTTCAAAGCTCTTGTAGAGAACCAGACTGGGAGGAAAATCAGAGTACTGAGGAAAGATAATGGGGGTGAGTATACCTCCAAGTAGTTTAATGACTTATGTGCAAGAGAGGGAATCAAGAGGGAGTTAATTGTTCTTTACAACCCACAGCAGAATGGGGTTGTTGAGAGGAAGAACAGGGCCATAGTTGGGGCTGCGAGAGCCATGTTGCATGATCAGGGGCTACCACTTTTTCTTTGGGCTAAGACATGTTACGTTGTAGTTTATCTGTAGAAGAAGAGTCCACACAAAGCATTGGGGGATAAAACTCCTAAGGAGGCTTTCTCTAGGAAGAAGCCTAAGGTTGGGCACTTTAGGATTTTTGGGTGCCTTACATATTCACATGTCCCTTCTGAGAAGAGGACAAAGCTAGAGCCCACGGAAGAAAAGGGGATTTTTGTTGGGTATAGTGCGACTTTAAAGGCTTTCCACATATACATCCCTTCCTTGGGGAAGACAATTTTAAGAAGGGATGTGAGATTTGAGGAAGATAGAGCCTTTAGGAAGTCACGAGGGACTAAGAGGGGTGAACAATCATCACCTCAAATTCAAGTGAGTACACAACAAACTTCAGTGACACAAAGTTCAGGTCCACCAATTTCAGTGACGACTGGTCCACAGGGCACAGGGCCACATGTGTCAAGATCACAGGTTACTAATCCTTAGATTTCAGGATCGTATGCTCCTGATTCTACTTCAGGTTCACAGTCTTCAAGTGATGGGGTTGAGCAGGGGGAGTCCCCTCCATGGGACACTACTTCAGAGAGGAGGAAGCCCAAGTGGCTTTAGGATACTTTGAAGGAGGCACAAGGTTCTGTGGGGAATCCCAGGCAGGCTGTGAGGGAGAGTAAACCTCCTTAGAGATTTTGCAGCTATATTGCGATGGTGAGCAACATCAGGGAGTCTGAGCCTTCCACTTTTGAGGAGGCTATTGGCAGACAAGTTTGGAGAGATGGCATGATGGAAGAGTACAGTTCCATCATGAAGAATTATGTTTGGGAGATTGTTCCTAGACTGGAGGGGAAGTCAATGGTGAATTTTAGGTGGCTCTACAAACTCAAGTATACTGCAGATGGCAACATTGAGAAGTACAAAGTTCATTTTCTGGCTCGGGGGTTCTCACAGGTTGAGGGAGTTGACTATGATGAGACCTTCGCTCTAGTTTCTAGATATACCTCGATCAGGGCAGTGATCTCTATTGCAGTAGAGATGGGTTGGAAGATCCATCAGATGGATGTAAAGACCACATTTCTGAATGGTCTCATATAGGAGGAGGTGTACATTGAGCAGCCATTGGGATTTGAGGTGCATGGGAGATAGTCTCATGTGTTCATACTGAAGAAGGCATTGTATGGGTTGAAACAAGCTCCTGGAGCTTGGTATTCTAGGATTGATGCCTACTTGCAGCAGTTGGGCTTTGAGAAGAGTGAGACGGATGCCAACCTGTACTTCATTGTGATTGGAGAGGATCCTCTGATACTCTTGCTATATGTTGATGATATTTTCATTATAGGGGCTGAGAGACTCATTACTAGCTGCAAGGAGAGCCTTCTTTTAGAGTTCGAGATGACAGATATTGGACTGTAGGCCCATGGGGTTGGAGGTTTGGCAGGAGCCTGGATACATCTTTCTAGGACAGGGAAAGTATGCTTGTGACATTTTGAGGAGATTCCAGATGAAGGACTATAGGCCCATGACCACACCGATGATTACTAATTGGAAGAAGATCCATGCTTTTGAGTCATAGTTGGTTGATCCCACTTTATATCATCAATTGATCGGTTCATTGATGTATTTGGTCAATACCAAACCAGATATTTGTTTTGTTGTCAACACTCTTAGTCAGTTTATGGTGGAGCCTAGGAGAGTGCATTAGGTGGCAGCAAAACATGTGCTTAGGTATATTTCTGGTATAGTGGATTATGGCCTCGACTGTTTGAGAGGGGATGGAGTTCAATTGGTGGGCTATACTGATTCAGATTGGGTAGGATGTGTCAGTGACAGGGAGAGTACTTTTGGATGTTGTTTTGGATTGGGCTCAACAGTGGTGTCTTGGTTCAGTCGGAAAAAAAAGTCAGTGGCTTTGAGTTCTGCAAAGGCTGAGTATATGGCTACCAGTCAAGTCAGTTGTGAGGCCATTTGGATTTGCAAGTTATTGGTGGGATTATTTGGTGTGTAGTTGAGACCCACTATGATTTACTATGATAATCAGAGTTGTATCAAACTCTCTGAGAATCTAGTTTTTCACGACAGGTCTAAGCACATTGAGATTTGATATCACTTCATATGGGATTATGTTCAGAGAGGAGAAGTTGAGCTATAGTACATATCTAGAGATAAGCATATTGCAGACATACTCACTCAATCTTTGGGAAAAGGAACGTTTGTATTAGTCAGGGACAAGCTTGGAGTTGTGAGTAACACCTTCCTCGATAAGAGGGAGTGTTAAAAATAATTAAAAAAAAAAGTACCTTCGCAAGTGTTTCTCATCACCTAGGCACCTAAGTGGTGGGAAAATGCCTAATGTGGACCCTAGACATTTAATTTATGAAATGTAAATTAAAAGGTGCCTTTTTGAGCTTAGGGAAAGTGGGTGAGTTAAGTGATTTAATCTCCACCACTCATCTAGTCTAATCTTAGGAATTGGATTAGATGACCTTTCACCTTCCACTCATTGATTCGATTAGGGTAACGAGGGCACACCTATTTTGGGTTGTTACATGAATTTTTGAGAGAGCTGGAAAGAGAAAAGTCGAGAAGATACAGAGAAGGAAATTTTTGAAGGTGGCACACATCCCAAGACATCAATCCACAGCAAAAATTTCGAGAGGAAGGTATAGGGCATTTATTGGGTCGTACCGTACGAATTTGTGGAGGTCGTATTGTTGTTTTCTTGCATGAAAATCGAGGAGTGATTGTTATGCATTTTCTAGAAAGTTTGCACGATGTCCTAGGTAGTCGTACAACACTTTCTTGGAAAGAAATTTGGGTTGTTGTCTTGGCACGAATTTTGAGGGAGTCGGTACAGGAAGAAGGGCACAAAATTCGAGGGAGCTGACCTATGCATATGTACAGGAAATTTGGCCATGTATTTCAAGGAGTTTGGCTCAGTTTGTGAAGTGGAAATTTGGCATGGTTTTTGAGATAAGTCTCTATTTAATTTCTGAAATTAATGACTGTTGTAAAAGACATTTTATCTGAGCTCTAAAATAATAAAAATCTCTCTCTCACTGGTTTTCCCCCTGTGGGTTTTTCCAGGGTCACTATTAGACCAAAAATCTCTGTGCATTTAATTTTCTGAATATGGTGTTGTTGATATAAATTTATTTCTGCATTAAATGTTGTTTATAATCTTCATGTTTCAGTTCTCAAATTTTGTTTATATGCTAAGTATTTATGGTTGTCATAAAATTGGGTTTTGGGCATTTAACATTGAGAAAAATAAGTGAGACTTGAAACTGGGTGGGGTCTGAAAATTTTACAATAAAGAGGATAACTGAAAGAAACACAATCACAAGGTACGCAACATTTTATCCTTGGGAACCCTCATGGGGGAGAAAACCCAGCAAAAACTTCCTCGATAATAGATTGCCAAGACTAAGACCAAAGCACCAAAGATAGACCAAGACTGATCATGCACCTCTCTTCTCCTTCCTCCTGCAACTGCAACTCCCTTTAATATATGCGCACTAGATGAGTGAGTGTGTGTGAACAAGTGAGGCACCATCCTCACATATAAATACTAGTTGAGGAGGTGCTAGTGATATAAAATTAAAGAAGACTTGTATTCTTGAAATTAATGGATCAACTTTGCAACACAACTTTAATAAGATTTACTCATTCAAGATGCATATAAACAGCAGCAATAACAGTGAACAGAAAACACATAAAACAACAAATGATAAAGGAGTTCACCCCTCTCTTGGGCTACATCTCCAGGTCCAGCTTCCAATGAATCTTTTGTATTATTTGCTCAAAGTGCTCAAAAATGTGCTTTACAATGCTCAAAATGACGAATAGACTGCTCCAATGGCTTCAGAACATCCAAAACCCCTAGCTGGGCTTTTTCGGCACCTTGTTTGGCCAAAAATTGAAGAAGATAGGCTTCCTGGAAGTCCCCCTTCAAACTTTTTGTCTCTACATCTACAAAACGCACCCTTGTTGGCTCAACCTAGCCCACACGCATATTTAAGCCTAAAAACTTAGCACCAGACGCAACCGTGTGAACCGTGCAAACTGTAGGATGGTTACGGGCACACCTAGCCCCTAACCGTCAAGGGCAATATCGTATGACCCATATGACCACGCACAAGTGCAAACATAGGCCCATGTTTTCACAAGCCAATGGATAAACAACAAGTGGCGGGTCATTTGTATAACTGTTGAACTGAATTCAAACCAAATCGCACGCGCGCATATGGAATAACATGTGGTCATATTACAACAATGTATACGTCCGGGGGCTGGGGCTAATCCCCAGCCTGGACCCCCGCACCAATACATAAACAATTCGAACTCAAAACTATTTAAAACCATACATATATCAAGGCATACAGTGTGGCGTGTTGGCAATGCAAACTTTGCAAAGGTTGCGCTCGTGGGTGGAGGTCACGGGTTCGATCCCGGTGGACTCCAATAAATTTTTATACAACAACCAATAACAAGGTACCACGTGGCATCCCATGACTGGGCCATGTGGAATTGTACAACCAACCAAATACTACCACGTGTCGCACTGTCATTCATCCACATCTGCCAACGGTATGCCACTCAGCCCTACCACGTGTCATATGGACTTCCACGTCAGCAGTCGTATGGACTGCCATGTCAGCAGTTGTACAGACTGTACAGTCAACATCCCTTTTTTTGTCCGTTTGTCATTTTGAATAGAACGCGATATCTCTCGCTCCCGATGTTCGTTTGAACCCAAACGAGTTGCGTTGGGTTCGTAACAATGAGGCCTACGCTCTCGTTCGATGTGAAGCGATTCCGAGCACTTTGAATTTTTGAGCAAAATTTGATCCCCTAGATCAGCTAGGGTTATGTCTCTTCACTTAGTAGGGTTGACTTCTTCTAGAAGTGGTTATAACCACTTTATAAATACTAGGGGCCGACTTTACAAATACCACCATATAAATATGGTTTGACCAATCCACAAAAGGGGATTTGATCTTATACAAGACTTGACATGATTAATCCACAAAAGGAGATTTGATCTATAAGATAATAACTCAAATATAATTAGAATATTCTTCGAAGTTACAATATTTCAACACTCCCCTTTAATGAGAAGGGTATTGTGCTAACATGACCCAATACAACATCATCAAGAGAAGGAGAGGGCAACATCATCATCAGCATCTGGAACACTGGCTAGCACATCTATAAATCATCGTAAGTTTTTCTCATCATCAATATCATCATCGCTTACAGCATGGAGCTAGAGTAACATCATCATCATCAATAATGTGAAGCTGAAAAATCAACATCAATAGCACGAAGTTGAAACAACATCGTCACATCACAAAGCTAGAACATCATCAACAACACGAAGTTGGAACAACCACATCATCAACATGTGGCAATGAATGAGGCAGGGGTATCCACAACATTTGTGATACTCTCACAGACCGTCCTTACCAGACCTTCGAGGTCTACCCAGGAATCATAAGATTCCCTAGGATTTAAAATCCTAACAAGCTACCACGTGGTACTCTGACAGACCATCCTTACCAGACCTTCAGGATCTGCCCAAGAATCATAAGACTCCCTAGGATATAAAATCCTAATGGAGCTACCACTACTGACCACAACTAGAATATACATGCACAGGTACTCTGACAGACCGTCCTTACCAGAGCTTTGAGATCTGCCCAGGGATGATCAATCCCCTAGGATATAAAATCCTAATGGAGCTACCCGTTGTTGTTCAGGATACCATAGTATCATCAACATCACTCCCCCTTTCGAGAGAGGTCCTTTCGGACTACACCAAGCTTGTCTCGGATGTACTCAAACTTCACATGAGACAAAGGCTTGGTCAACACATCTGCAACTTGCTAATCTGTGCCAACATATTGGAGTTTTACAGCTCCCCTCTGCACCATATCATGAATGTAGTGATATCGGATTTCTATGTGCTTCAACTTATCATGGAACAATGGGTTCTATGTCATCTTTATACAACTTTGGTTATCACATAGAATCACGGTGGCTTCCATCTCCAGATCGAACAGACCTATCAACAACTTTTGAAGCCATATGGATTCACAACTGGCGAAACATGTTGCAATGTACTATGCTTCTGCCGTGCTAAGAGAAATACTGGATTGCTTCCTTCTTTTCCACAAAGTTATGGCTAACCCCAAACTGAAACAACATCCCGAAGTGATTTTTATGTCTGAAGCACTTCCAGCCCAATCTGAATCAATAGAGCCATACAATCTGAAGTCACAGTCTCCAGTATAAAAAAGGCCATAGTCCAACGTACCCTTAAGGTATCTCATCACATGTTTTGTAGCTACAAGGTGAACACGTCTGGGCTCGACCAGATACGGACTCAAGGTGTTCACAACAAACCATATATTTGGCCTGGTATTCATCAGATACATCAACGAACCAATAATTTGTCTGTACAAAGTAACATCAACTACCTCTGACGAAGTATCAACCAGGAGCTTCAAATTCATCTCCATGGGTGTGACGATGGCTTTACATTCCAACATGTCAAACTTAATCAGTATTTCAACTGCATACTTCCCTTGGTTAAGGAATATCTTCTTTGGGCTCTACCAAACTTCAAGACCTAATAAATAATGCATCGGGCCAAGGTCTTTTATTTCAAATTCTGCAACGAGCTTCCTTTTGCAATCTTGTGATGAGATTTTCTTCTCCTGTCAAGAATAAGTCATCCACATATAGTGGCAATACAACTGGCTAATCATTCATATCCTTGAAGTAAACAATAGAATCAACTTTACTCTTGGTAAAGTCCAAGATTGTCATGAAACTATTAATTCTGCCATACCAAGCTCTAAGAGCTTGCTTCAACCCGTATATAGCTTTCTTAAACCTGCAGACATGAGTCTTTTTATCTTCAACTTCAAACCCTTGTGGTTGTTCTATATACACTTCTTCTTCAATAACGCCATTTAAGAAAGTTTTTTTCACATGCATCTAGTGTAACTTCCACTTCATTTTAGCTGCAAGAGCTATGATGATGTTTCTGACAGGTGTATCAAAGGAATGGGAGAATCCACCTACAAACTTGATTCAGGAACTCCGATAAGAATAAAGGATGTACTCTATGTACTAGGTTTGAAAAAGAACTTACTTTCTATCTCATCCCTAGATAAGAAAGGTTTCAGGGTTCCATTCTTATCTAGGAAGGTATTCTCCCCAAGCCAAGTCTCGCACGAAAGTATTCGAACTTCATTTAGGCAAGTGGTTTTGGTGACGATATCTACAATCTGCACATGGGTAGGAAGGTACTGCACGTGTACTGCTTTCCTTTGCACCATGTCTTTGATATAATGATATTTTATCTCAAGGTGTTTTGATGAAGCACAGGGTTCTCAAAGAGCTTCACATAGCTCTGGTTATCACAATAATAATAGGATTCATCTCATGATCAAATAAATTTGTCAGAAGCTTGCGAAGCCACACTACTTTGTGGACTGGCACACTCAATGCTATATACTTTGCTTCTGTGGTACTCAAGGACATAGAGCTTTGTTTCCTACCGCAACAAGAAACCATGGCAGATTCCAAGGTAAAAAAACAACCAGACATGCTCTTCTGGTTCATTGTGCTTCCTTTCCCAATCGACATATCCCTATAAACTCAAGTCTACACTAGAGGCATATCTCAGGCCATATCCAATTGTACCTCGTAGATATCTCAATACATGTTTCGTTGTTGTCCAGTGAGTCTGTCTCAGCTGACTCATGAATTGACTAAGTACATTTATTGCATAACATATATCGGGTCTGGTGTTAACCAAATACAACAGTGATCCAATCAGTTGTGGATCAATCTCGTCTGAATCATCATCATTCATTTTCTTCAAATCCATCACCATCAATGTAGGCATGGATTTGCATTCTGTCATACTGAACTTCTTTAATATCCCCACTGTATATTTTCCTTAACTCAGGAAAAATCTCATCAGTCCTCTGCCATACTTCTTGTCCCAAGAAGTAGTGCATCATACCCAGATCCTTCATCTCGAAATTAGAAATCAAAGCTTGCTTGTATCCAACAACAAGGCTTCCTGAACATGTCACCAAAATCAGGCTCTCGTCACCAACAATGTAATAATATAAGTTTGGATCAACAACACTCTTGTTGAAACCAAGACTCATCAAGAATCCATCCATCTTCTCGTACCAAGCACGAGGTGTCTTCTTTAGCCCATACCGGGATTTCTTCAACCTGTACACATGATATTTGTCGTCGTATATCACGAGTCCTTCTGGTTGCTCAATGTAAACTTCTTCCTCAATCTCACCATTGAGAAAGGTTGTCTTTACATTTCATCTGATGTAGTTTCCAACTCATGGATGATGGATGGAAGTGTATCGGACTACTAGATCAAATAATTTTCTCCCTCTGAACTGCTGAGGGGGAGAAGGTAATGTCCCTTCCTTCCTCTCAATTTGTTTGACTCCCTCTGAGTCAAGTAACTCCCTTTGAAGTTTGAAGGATAGATATCTTCTTTTACTTGTTTGCTAGATATTTTATGTCTTCTCAAGTGCTCTACTGACTCTTTAATATTTTATGACTTCTAGAATAATAATTAATCAATAAAGGTTTGGACTCACGTACCAGGGATAATGGTCCAATTCATGAGGGCTCCCACACTGGAGATAATACCCTTTACTTTTAATAATGCAATCAACTATAGGTTTAATGATTAAATCAAACAATTTTCCTGGGTCTGCAGTCATGCTCAATCTTGTATTTGGTTTAGAGGAAGTAATCCTCATCTCTCTTATCTTCATCCTTTTGATTTGGGTCCAGATCAATGTCAGCGTTGGAAGCATATTGTCTTCCTTTCTTCCTGGTCGGACAATTTATTGCATTGTGTCCATATTTGTCACATCTGAAGCACTGGATCTCTGAAATATCTCTTCTTTGATCATAACCTGAATATGATGGAGTCTTCTTATCTCTGAATGTTTGTCTAAAGTTTATTTTGAATCTCACTCCTTTATTTGTATGAAGTGCAAGAGCATCGTTGTCATCAGGGGAGTCTTCCACTCCTCTATTTCTAAGTATATGTTCTTCTTGGGTACAGTCTGTCCACAGACGATCAAAAGTGGGTAGTTTTTTCCCTTCCACTGATGCCTTGAAGAAAAGGTTCCCATTGTTTCGGAAGATTGTTGAGAGTGTACAAAACAAGTTCTATGTCAAATATGTCTTCTCCAATGGCACCTAGCCGATATTTGATCTCTAATATCTTCATAAAGAAGGTAGCAATTGTATCACCTTTTGTCATCTTGGTACTTTGAAGCTGGCCCTTTAAGGTAAGGGATTTGAGGGTGTTTTCACTCTCAAACATATTTTTCAATTCTTCATACATTTCATAAGTTGTCTTCAGGTTGGCAATACATTGTAGGAGATGATCTCTTACTGAGTAGATGGTTATTTTCCTTGCCTTGACATCTTCTTCCTTTCTTATTTCCTTCTCTTCATCGGTAGTTGTCTCTGATAAAGTCTTTTGTATCACACTCAAAAGGTCATCTTCTTTAAGGGTGATCTGAAGTCTCGACTTCCAGGAGCTAAAGTTGCTTGATCCATCAAGCCTATCTTCCACTAAGGTTTTGTTCTTCATATTTTCAGATTTCTTCACAAACTCTCGCCAACTGGACTTAGAAAACCTAGTGGCTAGGTTAGACTAGAAACCTTAGGTTTTTTTGGGCTTATGAATGCCAAAAATAAGCCTTACGAGTGTCAGAGGAATACTGGTGAGCTGAAATGTTCCTTCAATGAGCTACAGGAATCCTAAAACCAAAATTTTGAAGAAAATTGCGAAACCCTAGGGTCAAAAATTCAAAATGCTCGGAATTTCACTCTGAGAGTTTCTGGAAGTGTACTGCAGAAGATCGTACCCTTCTATGCCAAAATTAGACTCAACGTCCAAGAATTAGAGGCTGAAACACCTCAGAGAAGGAGGGTCATACAGAATTACAGCGAACCCTAGAGGTTGTATGAAACTGCAGAAAAGGAGGGACGGCTAGCTTTAAATGCATGTGCAGGGGTTCTTCAAGACCTATGCTCTGATGCCATGTTTATTTTCCAATAATCTAGGCTCAAGCATGAAATTCGTTCCATTTTTTTAGCATTTTACATGAACCATAAACATTTGCAGTTTCGCCATTAACAATTTGTTGCAGCAACCAAGATCACAAGAAGAAATACAATGCACAAGGACACAAGAAGTATCCTGGGAAACCCTTCTCAACAAGGGAAGAAAACCCAGCCAATCCTTTGCTATATTCTTCAAGAGAAACACCTCCCACACCATAAACCTAGCACACAAAAGGGTGCTCACAAACCCTAAAAGACTAGCGCCCAAGAGAGGTGCTCACTTTTCTCAAGAAGGGGTACTTGTTGAAATATCCAAACTTACACTTATGTTATGATTCCTAAATGGGGAATTTACCTTTATTTATATTAGACTGAGCCTATCAAAAGTAGTGTCTATTGGCACAATAAGGCCAACCTCAATAACTCACAATATAATTAAAAATTACAATATTAATTATCTTTTACATTATGGTGGGGTCAATCTGTACCCTTTACATCACAAATAGGGTTATAGGTAAGTTTAACTCTTGGACAATATACCAAGGGATCTCACACACCCACTAGTGCTCAGCCACTAGGGGCACATCCATCTGTGCTCATCCACAGGGACATCCACATCTTTATCTCCTTGTGTCTCAGAGGAAAATCACACTCACTAGTGCTCAGCCACTAGGATCATGTTCACTTGTGCTCAGCCACAAGAACCGTCCACATCTCTATCTCACTACGTCTCACAGGAGAATCACACTCAATAGTGCTCAACCACTAGGATCATGTTCACTTGTGCTCAGCCACATGCATGTCCTACTCAGCAGATCTCTGTCTCATTACATCTCACAAGAGAATCATGTGGAGTATCACATCATCTAAACTCTCTGCACAGAGGAGACCAGTACATCGTTTCATCTCCATATCAGAGAGAATGACCCACCCAACTCATGGGCTTACCCACACAAGGGCACACAATATTCCATCTCTGTCTCAGAGAGGAACCACACACCCAGCACATGGGCTTCCTCACCCCACACAGGCGCACAATGTTCCATCTCTGTCTCATAGAGGAACCACACACCCATCTCATGGGCACACCCAACTCATAGGCTTCGTCACCCCACATAGGGGCACCCAACATTCCTTTTCTGTCTCAAATAAGAACAACACACCCATCACATGGGCACACCCAACTCATGGTCTTTCTCTCAGGCCGACTCACTCAGTATGTGTCCTAGAGGATGTCTCACGTAGCTGTAATCATCAACAAGTGTGAGTTTGTATAAGTGAGTCACCATCCTCACATATAAATACTAGTTGGGGAGGCGTTAGGGTAATGTCTCTTCACTTAGTAGGGCCGAATTTACAAATACCACCATATAAATATGGATTGACCAATCCACAAAAGGGGATTTGGTCTTATACAAGACCCGACATGATCAATCCACAAAAGAGGATTTGATCTATAAGATAATAACTTAAATATAATTAGAATATTCTTCGAAGTTACAATATTTCAACACTCCCCCTTAACGAGAAGGGTATTCAACTGACATGACCCAATACAATATCATCAAGAGAAAGAGAGGGTAGCATCATCATCAGCACCTGGAAAACTGACTGGCACATCTATAAGTCATCTGAAGTTATTCTCATCATCAATACCATCATCGTTCACAACATGGAGCTGGAGTAACATCATTATAATAATCATCATCAGCATGAAGCTGAAATATCAACATAAATAGCAGCAAGCTAGAACAACAATATCACCAACACGAGGCGGGTACAACATCGTCAACAGCATGAGGCAGCTGATACAACATCATTAACAGCACAAGGCTGAAATAACATCATCAACAGCATGAAGCTGAAACAACATCATCAACATATGGCAATAGAATGAGGCAGGTGCCTCAATAAAACATTTGTGGTACTCTGACAGACCGTCCTTACTAGACCTTCGAAATCTGCCTAGGTATCAGTAGATTCCCTGAAATATCCCTGATCTCGCTGATCAGGATATCTACTACGGACCTAGTGTTTTGTCTCACAGATCTGATACACTGGGGGTTTCTGGATGTGTTTTATCTTCAGATATGATACTCTGGGGGTTTCTGGATGCATTTTAGTTATGTGCTTGAGATGTTTTGTGGTTGTTGCATGTGCATGTTATATGTTATGGTTTAAACAGTATATATATGATGCATGCAGAAATAAGGAACATCAATGGTCCAATAATATGTATTATGAGAATCAAGCATGGAAATACAATGAAATACTGGAAATATAGAAGATAGTCTTCAATTAGATCTCATGAATTGTCACTGGAATACAAGCAAATAACATAAAATACCCATGATCAGAAGATGAAGGCAGATTTGATGCATGCATAGATAGATCGGCAAAAATCGACGTTTCCGAACAAGCACGGTAACCGCTACAAACTAGAAAACTCGTTCGGAAGGTTATACCTATCGGAATGAGCTGGAAACTATCCCAATAGAAGCACCCTGGCCTCTAGAATGATACTGGTGACTTTCGGATGATAGATATGGCCTCTAATGCTCTGGATCTCATCCCCTGGGGGTCTATGTACCTCATGGGCTCTCTGGATGCACCCTAAATGATTCCACCAACGAAATCGGCTGCTATAGGACTCAAAACGTTCACCTCGCCAAATGCGGAACTAGGTCAGAAGGGTTTCCCCATATCTTCTTTGATGCTTTGTCTATAACCCCAATTGTCCTTCTAAAAGAGTTGCGCCCTAAATGGTTGAATGATCCGCTCTGAAGGATTCCACCATCTAAATCTGATGCGAGGTATCTCAACTAAGAGCCCTTTCTGGATCTCAACTGGGTCGAAAGGAAACTGCAATCTGAGCTCTGATCTCGTGCAGCTACACAAACCCTCTATCCGAACTTGTGCCCCCACTGGCTGAGCTACGCAACATTGATGACCGGATACTCCTGAATAGCACAGTGAAATACCTGGATGGTATTTGCGATGGGCTAGGGTGTGTCTCTCAACACTGAAACCAATTAGTGGTGGTGGTTTCCTCCAGAAATCCACAAAACAGTAGAAGTTGAATCTCTTCCTCCTTTGGGAACTCTCAACATCAAAACATAAAAATGCATAATGAGGATTAGGTCAAATTCCTCCCTTTATACTCATCCCGATCTAATTCACCATTGACCTCACTTAAGCTAGGCACTTTTGCTCCTAAGGTGAATAATTAATTAATTAAGTCCCCCTTTAGCACCTTTTTGTTCTATTTCTTCGTTGACTTAGGCTTAAGTCACTTTTCCTATGCTTTTGGCTTAATTCATCATTTAGCCACCAAATCACCATTAATTATCCATGTTGTTCCATGTTTGTGCCTGACTATAGTCTACGGGAACACATAGACTACTAAGTCACTCCCTGTTGGTCTACTCTTGGGAACGGGACATCACATTCCCTAGGATATAAAATCCTAACAAGCTACCATGTGGTACTCTGACAAACCATCCTTACCAGACCTTCGGGATTTGCCCAGGAATCATAAGATTCCCTATGATATAAAATCCCAATGGAGCTACCACTACTGACCACAACTAGCATATACATGCACAGGTACTTTGACAAGCCATCCTTACCGGACCTTTGGGATCTGCCCAGGGATGATCAATCAAAGTGGGAGCTACCCGTTATTGGTCAGGATACCATAGTATCATCGACATCTCTCCCCCTTTTGAGGGAGCTCCCTTCGGACAACACCAAGCTTCTCTCGGAAGTACTCAAACTTCACATGAGACAAAGGCTTGGTCAACACATCTGCAACCTGCTCATCTGTGCCAACATATTGGAGCTTTACAGCTCCCCTTTGCACCATATCACGAATGCAATGGTATTGGATCTCTATGTGTTTCGACTTACCATGGAACACTGGTTTCTCCATCATTTTTATAGAACTTTGGTTATCACATAGAATCACGATGTCTTCCATCTCCAGATCGAATAGACATACCAACAACTTCCGAAGCCATATGGATTCACAGTAGGAGGAACATGCTGCAATGTATTCTGCTTCTGTTGTGCTGAGAGAAATACTGGATTGCTTCCTGCTTTTCCATGAAGTCATGGCCGACCCCAAACTGAAATAACTACTTGCAGTGCTCTTCCTATATAAAGCACTTCCAACCCAATCTAAATCAGTATAACCATACAGTCTGAAGTCATGATCTCCAGTGTAGCAGAGACCATAATTCTACGTACCCTTAAGGTATATCATCACATGTTTTGCAGCTACAAGGTGAACACGTCTGGGCTCAGCCAAATACCGATTCAAGGTGTTCACAACAAAGCATATATCTCGCCTGATATTCGTTAGATACATCAACGATCCAATAATATGTCTGTATAAAGTAGCATCAACCAACTTTGACAAAGTATCAACCAGGAGCTTCAAATCCGTTTCCATCGGTGTGTTCATGTCTTTACATTCCAACATGTCAAGTCTCTTCAGTATTTCAACTGCATACTTCCCTTGTTTAAGGAAGATCTTCTTTGGGTTCTGCCAAACTTCAAGACCTAAGAAATAATGCATCAGGCCTAGGTCTTTCATCTCAATGTTTGCAGCAAGCTTCTTCCTGCAATCTGTGATGAGCTTTTATTCTCCAGTTAGGAATAAATCATCCACATATAGTAGTAATATAACTGGCTCATCATTCATAACCTTTAAGTAAAGGTTAGAGTCAACTTTACTCTTGGTAAAGCCCAAGGTCATCAGAAAACTATCAATTCTTCCATACCAAGCTCTAGCAGCTTGCTTCAACCCGTACAGAGCTTTCTTCAACCTGCAGACATGATTCTTTCTATCTTCAACTTCAATATTCATAACGAATTGGTATTCTTTTGTCATGGAATCTGTCCATTCTTTCTTCTAAAGGGCTTCTTCAAAGTAAGTGATTTCCTTTTCTACGAGATCACAAATCAAGGTCGTATAGCTGGAGAATGGCTTAGGTTTCTTTCTTTGACTCATGGTTCCTTATGGGGTGCCATACTTCTCTGCATCTTGAATAAGTTCCCTTGCCCAAGTTGGCTTTCTCTTGTGAGATATTGTCATATGGGGAGGTTCTTAAGATTCTATCATATCATGATCTTGTGGAATCTCATCATCAGGGGTAACTGTAACTTTCTTCATGAGTTCTGCAACTCTGGGAGCTATAAGTTCTTCATATACTTCTTCAAGATGGCATTTCCTTGATCTTTTGAGTGTTGCATCTTCATCAAAGGTTACATCTATGCTAATCTCAATATGATGGTATCTTGGTATGTGAATTTTGAAGGCCTTAGAGACCTTATAGTACCCAACAAATATTCTCTTCTTTCCCAAAGGATCCAACTTAGTTCTCTTTTCATTTGGAATGTGTACAAATACTGGACAACCAAATATTTTGAGATGGTTAACTTCTGGCTTCTTTCTGGTGAACATTTCTTCAGTAGTTTTGAATCCAAGTGCACTATGGGATAATCTGTTTTGGACATATACTGTTGTTCTTGTTGCTTTTGCCCATAAGTGCATTAGAAGATCTTGATCGTGAATCATATTCTTTACTGCTTCTATAATCACTCTATTGTTTCTTTCTGCTACACCATTTTGTTGAGGATTATAGGGAGTGGTGAGCTCCCTCT
>SNQJ01S0003172.1:2812-23502 GCA_010110895.2 Picea sitchensis
GGAGGAAGTGACTTCATACAAATATCTTGGAATTGATATTCACCACAAGCTCAATTGGAATTATAGCATTGAGAAAAGGATTATTGGGGGATGTAAATCTTATTATGAGCTTGAAAACAATTATAAATCAGTTGATCTTTGGAGTTGGGATAAAAATAAACTCCTCTTTGAGACTCCTTTTACACCTGTTATTCTTTATGGATGTGAATTATGGGGCTGTAGTATCTCTCGTGAATCCTGGAGAAAGATAGAGAAAATACAAAAGAATTTTATAACCTATAATCTCAAAATTAAAGAAAATATGCCCTATCCCATCCTCCTCTTAGAAACAAGCCTCTCCCCCATTGAGAGCATGGATATGACTAGATACCTAATGTATAAGAAAAAAAATTGAACAACATGGAATACAAGAGGCTTCCTAAAATTGCTTCAAAGTCAAGTCATAACCACCATTGACTCAAGCGAGGATGGCATAAAGATGCTCGGTCTTGGCTAAACTATTGGGGAATCATGGAAGACACCATTTTGCAGAATAAAGATACTATTAAAAAAATGTTAAATCAAAATTTAAGGAGAAAATGTGGTGTGATAAAGAGTTAGAGGAAAAAATAAAATCAAGGTATTATAAGTATGTAATCAACCCTAATCTAGAAGATCAAAATTATCTCTTTTTTTTTTCCAAGTGTAAAGAAAAAAATAAACATTTCTAAGATAAGAACAAATTCTCACGAGCTCCATAGTGAAACTGGGTGTTGGTCAATTCCTAAAATGCCATGGGATGAAAGAGTGTGTCACCTTTGTGACACTAAGAATGTTGAATATGAAAATCACTTTCTCTTAGATTGTCCAACCTATACCCATATTTGATCTCATTTTCAAAATATTTGTCATACTACCAACCTTCCTAACCTCTTAACTCAACAAAAGTATGGTGATCGTGGAAAGCTTCTCCTAATGATTTTTGAGCACATAAACAAAATTATAAAGAATCGAAAGTAATCAATTACCCTCTTAAGGTATGATAGACTAATTCGGTCTTAGTGGAAATTAATCATCGTCATCATCATCATTCTTTAAGGTCTTCAAAATTTTTATTAACTTATTAATTTATTCATGCGACATGCCTTTCAAGATGCACAAACATGCTCCAAGGGTGTCACTCGCCATTCTTTCTATTGTTCTCTAGGAATTAGTTTGGAATTTGTCAGACGCTTGGAGTCAATACTCCACTTGTCAACCTTGTGTGAGACTAAGGGCTTACCGAGGAATAAGTAATCCACCTTATTGCGGGCCCCTCAGAAATCCTCATGAGTGACTATCTTAGTTTTCCCTCATGACATCGTGAACCTCTCAGGAACAAGGTAGTCGTTAACCTTCAGTTCTATTAGGTTATGACAAGGACATTGCCACACCTCCCCCTAATCTATATGATATCTATGTATGACCCCTTTACTCCAGATGTGAGTTGGATTAGCAAGCATCACCATGCCTGCATCCACTAACAAAGATAATATTAATAACTCTTATACATGAAATCCATAACTGAAATCATCATAATACATGTGTAACAAAAACAAGTACTCATAATCAAAGTCAATAGTCCATTCCCTGACTCAATTCGGAGTTCAAGGAATTATGTCAATGCCATTAACATTCTCATCATGTCACGTTTCCCCTACACTCAGGAAACCTCATCATAATACTTGTCAATGTTATACATCAATATTAATAACATATCAAAATTTCAATACTCAATCATAGCATAAACTCATAAACCAAATCAGATAATCATAATGTACCATGTTTAGCCGGATCCCTTGCATGCAAGTGTTCTCAAATAATAATCATTGTTATGAAAATGTGGTTAGTGAAAATTTGGATGTTATAGGAAACTTAAACCATTATTAATATTTGTTGGTTGGTCTAGTCATTGTTCTTCTCTTTTTCTACATTTTATAAGTATTTTGATCTTCTTTTCATTTCTTCTCTAAATATATAGGTCTAATTTTTTTTATGTTAGTTTTTCAAAGTCAACACACAATATATGTTTCTTGGTTGGAGGTTTTTCTTATAATTTATTTCATATTCTCACATTATATTTTCATTCATAAACTCTAAAAATCACTAACCCTGGAAAGAAGAATACCTGAGTTTCCCTTTCTACTTCACCTAAAAAATAGGGAACCCTCTAAAGACTTATTTTAAGTAGAATATCCAACAAGGCATTGAAAAAAAACAAGTGCAAACCAAAAAGAAACTTTGAACAACCATGTAACAATTTCCAAAGTGCATTCTTTACTTCCTTTAACAATTGTCCATTCTCATTTTTTAACATACATGCTAGTTTCAAAATTATCACACTACAAAATGATACTTGTTTACCACTTGTTAAATAACATTTTCACTTTTCTAAGGCAATAAGTTAAGATCCAAGATTGTAGTTTTTTCACAATTACTCATAATTGTGGAAGATTTTCTAGAAGCAAACCGTGTTTAAGTTTTGAAATGTTCCCAACATTTTGAGTTGATACTCCACCTATATTTAGGGGATTAGTCAATATTAGAATATTAGAGAAGAATAACCATCATTAATATTAAATAGGATGAAGAAGTAACTATGGCGGCTCTAAAAAGGAAAAAATAATCCTACCAAAAACTGCACTCCACAATGAGAAAAGAAGAAGAGCACTAGAGATTAAAATCTAGAAGCTTGTGGCTAAAAGCCATAGATTCCAACACCTCCTTCTTTCATAAACAAGCAAATTAGTGAAGGAAAAAGAATACAGTCACAAATATTCAAACATATATGAGTAAAATTGTAGAAAATTTTAATTAAATCAAAATTGTTGCAATCCATCCTTTCAAAGACTTACACACCCAAGACATTCAAGAAGAATATGATACAACCACCGAATAAATGTTGGAACACATCGCTCACAATATAACAGAGAATGCCACCACTTCTATTACTAAATATATCTCAGAGGAGGAGATGCTTCAAGCCATTTGGAGCCTCGAACAAGATAAATCCCCAGGCCCAGATGGTTTCTCTATCAGATTTACAATTTTTTTTGGGGCCTAATAAAATTTGATCTCTGACATATGATGAATTATACTCTTCGAAAGAAGAGATTTGGAGGAGCTACCAACTCAAAATTTTTGGCATTAATCCCAAATGAGACAAACCCCTTGAACCTCTCTATATTTCAACCAATCTCCCTCTGTAACTCTTCCTATAAATTTCTCACAAATTATTTCCACAAGGATTAATCCCTTTCTCTCAAATTTGGTCTTAGAAAATCAAGGTGGATTTATGGAGAACAAACAAATCATATATAACATAATTTTGGTTTAGGAGTCCATTCACTCTAGTAGAGGGTGAAGAGACAAAGGCATGGTGATCAAATTAGATATGGAAAATTCCTTTGATCTGGTAAACCACTCCTTTCTTTTTAAAGTTTTAAATAAATACAGATTCTCTGTAGAATTCATAGATTATATTAAATCATGCATTGTTTCCCCATGGATAAATCCCATGATAAATGGTCTCTCGACACAATTCTTCAAAACAAGCAGAGGACTTAGTCAAGGTTTCCCTCTATCTCTCTCATTATACATTCTTATAGTGTAGTCTCTAAGTCAGAAACTTGAGGCAGAGCGCAGAATGGGGTTCCTCCCCAGCCTTCAAATTGCCCCAGGTGTTAAAGCAATCAATCATTCACAATTTTTTGATGACACTCTTTTACTTGGATATGCCTCCCATATCATAGCCAAATGGTTCAAGCGAGTGTTGGATAATTTTCTATTAGCTTCAGGAGGGAAAATTAACAACAATAAAAGAAAAATATATGGTTGGAATATTACAGATCATCATCAGGATATAATTTATAGAATTCTTGGCTTTCCACTGATTGTAAATTGGAAATATTTAAATAGCTTGACATGCCTACATTTCTCAACATCACATCCTCACAAGATTGGAAAACAATTATGGATAAAATGAAAAACAAAATTCAAATTTGGGGTGCCCATTGGTTAAACCTAGCAGGTAAAATTGTGAAGTACTTACTTAATCAGTAATATATGCATAACAAAAATTGCAATGCAGAGAACACATTACACCAAATTTTTTACGTGGAAACCCATGCGAGATAAAACCACAAAATATATTTCCTTATGTTCGTTTGCTAGAAAAATAATTACAATTTACAATTACTCATCTTGACAGGAACACACCTATTTCAAATGAGGACACAAATCATCTCAGGCACCAACATTTTGCAAACAATGAGGACACCAATTCTCTCAGACACCAACATGTCACAAACAATGAGGGTACCAATCCTCTCATGCACCAACCTGTCACATATAATGAGGAAACCAATCCTCAATGAGATTCAACTCACCCTAGCACCACCTTGCCACCCTGAAATCAATTTAAAATATTCTTACAGAACTGTAATTTTCTCTACAAAAATGAATCTGATATATCTCCAGTTCAGTTTTTTTGAATAGTTTCAGGTCTTTTTTCTTCTCTATTCATCTGCACACCACTCGGATAGAGCACATCCCTATTTATAATGTTTTTGATTGAGTTCCCCTTCCTATATGTGGACGTGTGAAAATTACATTCTGGACATATTTTGACCAGATCAAAGTCTTGTTAGTTACAATTTTGTCTATATAAAGCGTGTGGATGCATGATAGTTACATTGTGGACAAATTTTTGTTCCTGACATTTTCACTAACTCAAATGGACCAAATATTTATTGTTTTACCAAATCATTCATTTTCATAGTAATTCACATTCTTATTTACAAATAATATACTACGTAGATAGAATAAGGGTGCAAGACACATATCACAAGTCTTCAACCTGTCACACTTTCCTTGGAGCATACTCACCCAATCACCCCACCAGATTATGAGCTCACCCTGGTGACTCCAAATTTTCACTCATCGTGTCGCAGTCCACTCTATCACTTGTCTCTTTACTCAAGTTATTATGTGATCATTTCACATCTTTCATTACACCGCAACAAAAACATTTGTTTATTCATTCTGCAATCGCAGACAGGGAAATTTGTCGCTTTCTACTTTACTTATGAATTGTGTCGTAGGTCATCCTCCTAATTTGTGTGCACTCCTATTAGACTCAATCACTTATGTTATTCCTTTTTATTCATTGATCCCTTTGTCCTTCAATCCTTCTATGCACTTATGTTTTCAACATTTCACGATTTCTTCTAGGAGTTCCATTTTATGTGGATCTGTGATAGTACAATAGAAAGAATCCTTCTGCACACTTCCTCTACCTATGCCTAAAATTTGCACCATATTGTATTTTCACCATGTTGAGATCAATGAAAACATATTCTCAACAAACTCCCCCTTTTTCATTGATGGAAACTCTGTTGTTGAGTTTCTCACCCTTTCAGTGTGTTCCTCTGACCTTCACTCCCCCTTGTTGTATACTCCTCTTTGTTGCAACTCTATTTTTCTCCCCCTTCGAAATCAGTGGAAAAGGGATATTCCCTACTAAATATTCACATCTTGAGAGTGACTCCCCCTATCTAAATGTTGTATTTCCTACTGCTCAATTTCTTATGCTGCTCCCCTGGAGGCTGAACAAGTCTTTCAACAACCTCCAATCTGTCATGAAGGTTATGCGTTTTAATGAGGAGTGGGAAAGACTCCCAACTTTTATCTGAGTTACTCAAAGGAGTCCCTAGGTAATGGTTTGGTAAAGATATATGTGATATTCTCTTTGGAAGGAACATATTATAATTTAACCATCTAATCCTGAACCTCTTCTCTAAGAAAGTGATACTTGATGGGTATATGCTTAGTTTTAGAGAGTTGAAAATCATTTTTAGAGAGATTGATAACACGTGTATTGTCACACATGATAGAAACATGTTGATCACAAGGAAATTAAATATCCTTGAAATTGGCCTTTATCCACAATACTTGCATATAGCAGGATGTTGTAGATATATACTCTACTTTAACTATAGAGAGGGAAATGGAAGTGTGTTTCTTTCTAAGTTAGGATACTAAACAACTGCCAAGGAAGAATGCACCTCCACTAGTGATTTTTCTATCATCAATACTTCCTTCCCAATATGCATATGTATATGCTCTGAGAATGAGGTCTGTGTTTTTTAGATACCACAATCCATAATCAATAGTGCCTTGCAAGTACCTTAATATTCTTTTGATTGCAAGAACATGAGTTTCCTTGGGATTGGACTGAAACGTTCATACCAAACCAACAACTTGCATCATGTTAGGCCTTGAATTTGTGAGATAAAGTAAATTGCCTATCATGGACCTATACATGGTTTGATATATTTCTGGAGCATCGTCATCTTTGTTGAGTTTTCAAATTGTAGTCATGGGAGTACTTACTGGTGCACAATTTTCCATGCCAAACTTCTTCAAGATTTCCTTGAGATATTTTCTTTATGAAATAAAAATTCATTTTTCCGATTGATGAATCTGTAAGCCAAGAAAGAAGGATATTTCTCCTAACATGGACATCTCAAACTCTTACTGCATTGCAGTTGCAAACTCCTTACTCATTAATTCAATGTTACTGCCAAAAATAACGTCATCAACATACACTACAATAATTAACAGATCATTACCCTAAGCTTTGATATATAATTTTCTATTAGTTGTTCCCTTTTTAAATCCTTGTTGGTGCAAATACATGTCAAGTCTTTAATACCAAGATATTGGAGCCTATTTTAGCCCATGCAGGGATTTCTTTAATCAAAAGACATAATCCTTTTTGTCAGTTAGTAGAAAACCTTCTGGCTTCTCTACATAAGTTTCTTCCTCAAGATCACCATTCAAAAATGTTGATTTGATATCGATCTGGTAGACTTTGAATTTTTTGTAGCATGCGAAATCCAAAAACATCCTGATAGCTTCAATTACTACAACATGAGTAAAGGTTTCTTCAAATTCCACTCCTTCTACTTGAGCATAACCTTTTTATACCAATCTGGCCTTATTTCTAACTATCTGTCCATCTTCATTCAACTTGTTTTTGTATACCCATTTGGTTCCATTTACATTCTTTTTTTTGGGTCTTGGAACACGATCCCAAGTCTTATTTTTCTCTATTTTATGTAGTTCTTCATTCATGGATTTAAACCAATGGTCATATTGACTTACTTGCACAATTTTTTGAGGTTCATTCATGGATAACAATGCAAAATTTGCAGAGTTAGTTGTACCTACAAGGTTTCTTCTGGTTTGTGCACCTGCTTCTTTGTTTCCAAGAATATGACTTTCTGGATGATGTTTTTGAACATATCTTGATGGGTTCTTGGTTGTGGTGTCTCTATTCTCTCTCATTGCTCATAATCCTCTTATTTTAGATACTCGTGCATTACATATTCTTGTGGTTCATTTCTGATTGGTTTATCATATGAATCATCATGGTGTTGGTGTCTCTCTGGATGAAGTGGTCTCTCATCTACCTTTACATATAATCTTTCAATTATCTTGTGGATTATTTTATTGTAGCACTTGTATCCTTTACTTATGTAGGAGTATCCTAACAAGATACCTTCATCAAATCTAGAATCAAACTTACCTAGGTTGAATTCATTTCTTTTAATGTAACATTTTCTTCCAAAAAGTTTGAAGTGCTTTATTGATGTTGGTTTGCCATGCCATAGCTCATGAGTTTTGTCATTGTTTAATCTTATGTGCACTTTATTGAGAATGTTAATGACACTTTGAACAAATTCTCCCCAAAAGGTTTTAGGTACTTCTGATTCATCAAGCATGGCTCTAGCCATTTCTTGAATTATTTTGTTCATCCTTTCTACTACTCCATTTTTTTGAGGGGTTCTGGCAATATAAAATTTTCTCTTGATCCCATGATTTTCACAATAACTGTTGAATTCGTCAGATGTGAATTCTCCTTGTTTTTCTGATCTTAGTCACTTTATTTTTAAATCCAATTCATTTTCTAACTGTGCTTTGAAGATTTTGAATTTTTCAAAAGCCTCAAATTTATGCTTCAACAATCCAACCCAAGCCATTCTGGTATAGTCATCAATAAAAAAAATGAAATATCTTTCACCTCGAGGTGATTGTGTATTGGTGGGGCCACATAGATCTATATGAATCATCTCAAGAGGTTGAGTGGTGGAGTGTTTTCTTGTCTTGAATTGAACTCTTGCCTGCTTTCCAAACTGACATGGATTACAAACAATATTCTCAGATTTGGAAAATTTGGGCATATCTCTCACAACATATTTTCTTCCTAGCTTAACAAGATGATTAAAACTAATATGGCCTATTCTTTTATGCCAAATCCAACTCTCATTAGTTTTACCTATGCAACATTTTTCTTTTCCTTCTTCTAGAACATACACATTTCTTGAAGTTTTGACCTCTTTGACAACAATATTTCTTGTATTCGCATCCATTACTTTACAACCTTTTGAATGAAAGATAACATTGTGTTCTTGGTCACACATTTGAATTACACTCAACAAGTTATGTTTTAGACCATCTACATATAGCACATGTTGTTCTTTGTCCTTTCCCTTCTTATCTCCATCTAGTACAACAATTCATTTTCCTCTAATCATAGTTAGAGCATTGTTTCCAAAAGTAACATTAACACCTATTTCTTTAGTTAGGAATTCAAACTTAATCTTGTCTCATGTCATGTGATTGGAGCAGCCACTGTCAATATACCATTGATTTTCTTGATTTATGGCATAGAGAGCAATTCCACAATTTTCCTTGTTTTTATTTTTCTTCCTACAAACTTTGGTAAAATATTCTTGTCTATCTTGCTTATAAATAGGAAGCATATTGCTTCTGCATTCATTTTCATTATGTCCAAAATTATTGCATATGTGGCATTCTAGTTCATTTAATAGAGGGGAGAAGGAATTATGATACACAACCATTATAGATTTATTGAGTCTCATTCCTACATTTATGTTAAAAATCCTACAACTCAAATTGTTGTGTCGAAAATTTCCACAAGAGAAACAATATCCATTTAAAAAATTTGGAAGCCTTGGAATGAAAACATTACTTGTAGGTGTCATTCTTTGTCTGCCACCTTGATAATATTTAGGCACATGTTTGTTCCTTGCTTCATATTTGTTTTCATAGTTGTGTTAATCCAATTTTGACTGCTTCTTCTTATCATCTTTTGATTTGTTAGGTTGACTATTGTTTCCCTTGAGAGCATTTCCATAACTTGTAGGCTTCTTACTAGTTGACATGCTAGTGCTTGATTCCCCTTTGACAATTTCCAGACTTTCCTTATATCCTAGCCCTGTCTTGTCATCTGGTGATCTCTGATTGATAAGAATGTTATCTAGAGTTTCATATCCTTTTATGAATTTCATTTGAGTCTTGGGCGTCTCTAGATATTTTATTAAGGACACCATTTATGCTTCTAGTTTGTCACAACTATTCTCCTTTTATTTTATTTGATTCATCAATATTTATTCTCTTATTTTGGCCTCTTCTAGCTGAATTTTTAAGATGACTATATCTTCACTGGTCTCATTGTCCTTTTCTAAATAAAATTGTAACTGTTTTTTTCTTAGTTTATTCTTTTTCTTGAGTTAGGAGATTTCATCCATAGCACTAAAGAGTTCTCCTTCTGTGTCTAGTATAGATTCACACTCTTCTATGTCTATTTTTTCTTGGTCAATTTAAGTTACTCCAAAGCCATGATAAGTTTTTCATCTTGAATTGTATACGTCTCATATTATTTTTCTTCAGTGTCTAAAGAGTTGGTGCTATCCTCTTTTGAATAAAAGCTATTCCTTTTGAAAGACTTTTTCCTTTTAAAGTCCCCAGGTGTATCCTTGCCTTTTCTTTCTTTTTCATTGGTGTTGTTTTATTTGAAAGTGTTATAGAAATATTTGCCTCACCCCATGCAATATTGCATAGAGGGCCTTATTCCATTTCCCTAGACAGACTTATATTCCTTGTTGATAAAATCCAGAGACAAAAATTAATATTTTTCCACATATATGCATCTTGCACACCAAGCGTATATGCAGGTTGATCCACTACAACCCGCATATATACTTGTTGTATAGTGTGAAATATGCGTCTATGTGGAAAAATATTAATTTTTGTCTCTGGATTTTATCAATAGGGAAGAGAAGTCTGCCTAGTGAAATGGAATAAGGCCCTCTATGCAAGATTGCATAGGGTGAGGCAAATATTTCTATAACAGAAAGCACATTTAGATGAAAAATTACCAACTTTACCACAATGGAAGCATTTGAATGGTGATGCAAGAGCATCGTCAACAAAACACAAGTAGAAGACAGTTGGGTGCACTAGCGCATGTTTTGAAACATTTTTAATTTCAAATATCAATGTATTAATGTAATATTTGACAAATTTTTTTGAGTTATGAGCATCTTTAATGATCAGAGGCTGAGCCATCATGTAATATCGATGGGGAATGTATTTTTATTTAATACGAAGGATCGCAGTACAGATATGGATCTTGGGCTCTTATCTGTCTGACTTGATATTCATTGTAATAAATGTTAAGTAGTTGATAACATTTAATTATGATAAGATAACGTAGAGTAGTTGGAGGGAAAAGCTCGAAGAACACCCCTTTGTATAAAGCTTTGTAATATTGCTCAGTAGTGTGTTTTTGTTGTTGTAGTTTCTTTCGTTGGTGGAAGGCTACTGATAGAAGATAGCCAGTTAATAGTGTGTATGTAGACAAGTTTTAGTTGAATGAATATAATAGAGGATATGTTGTTCCAAATGTGTGTTGTTATGTGTCTGTCTGAATGAATGGTAGACTGTCCGTTTATTTTCAATTTCTCTGTTATTTTCCTATTCTTGTATCCATGAAAAAAATTTCATTGTTTCATGTATGAGTCACTTTAAAGAGTGAACAAGTTCTGTTTGGTTCTCTTTATTGAGCGAGTGCAAGGTGTGCATAATGTTCGCATGGAGTGCGTGACTAAGTTTGTTTCGACTCAAAAGATCAGAAGATATAGCAAGAACTTGTATGTGTGCAAGGAGTGAATAAATGTACTCAAGGAGTGTGAAACAAATTTTTCAGACTCATAAGCTCAGGAGGAATAGCGTGATCTCAGTCACGAAAGATAGAAGCGGGTGAAGAACAATTGCAAGGAGTGCAAGGTAATCCAAAGAGAAGTCGACTGTGGAGGACGATCTATTGCAAGGTGTGCACAGATCGATATTTTGACTAAGTGTAGAAGGAAGTGTCCAGAGGAAGTCAAATAAGTTAAGCTCAAGAGGGAGAGTGGTGAAAATATCAAAAGAGAAAAATCCCTGAAATCTTCACTTAAGCCAGTGGGGAAGATTCATCCCAAGAGGAGATGAATGGTTCCAGACCATAAGATATGGGAGAACTACGAGGAGGATAATCATGAAGTGTCTTCGTATTTCAAGGTTCAACAAGTTTGAATACTTGACAAAAGAAGATTCATGAAATCCGAAGTCGTGATTCAATATCAGTCATTGATCATGAGAGAGGAATGTGGAAACGGATTAAAGGGTTCAGAAATCGGAAGATTGGAGGTTCGTGAGTGGAAGGCCTAGAGTTTCACAAGTTCGCGAAGCCTGAACCATAGTGGGGCCAGTGAATCTAAAGAGACGTGTGGTGGAAATTCAGAAACTTGGAGATGAGCACTTCAGGAAAAGCTAAGGGAAGGATTCGGGATATCCCTGAAGTCCGAATTGTGAAGGAATAGACCTACAGTCATAGTTGTGGTCACTTGTGGAAGATACTTGTGTGTGTGGGTAGAGTTGTTTCGGGTGCCTGCAAGGACCCAAGGAGTTGCCCTGAATTAGTTTTTTGAACGATCCAAGACCGAGAGGTCAAGCAACCCTTTGGAGGGAAGGGGGTTTGCGCCAAATGGTAACGTACCTTTATATTTTCCTAATCCCCTCTTTAGTTTCCTTACAAAGTTAGCTTGTTCTTCATCTCAGAAATGTTCTGATGGATCATGATCTTGAGATGTTGACGATTTGAATGATGCCTTGAATATTGTGTCCTTTAGATTTGGTTGTTCTTTCCTAGTTCTCATCTCATAAGAAATTAGAGTTCCATGCATCCTTTCCATAGTCAGTTTATCTAGTTCATGCATTTATTCTATAACATAAATTTTTGCATAAACTCTTGAGGAAAGAGATATTAATACCTTCTTAATTATTATTTCTTATTCAATCTTCTCACCTAGCCCTTTCATAGTGTTTAGAGTCTCATCTACTCTGAGAAAGAAACTTGTGACATTTTCATCTTCACTCATTCCTAGGATTTCAAATTGCATTATGTAAGCTTGAAGATTGTCCAACTTTACTTTCTCATTTCCTTCATAAATGTTTACTAGTTTGTCCCATATTTCCTTTACAGATTCCAAGAGAATTACTTTGACAAAACAAATTATGCAAGTCCACCTTGTATGGAATTCATAGCTCTTTCATTACTATAATATTGTTTCTTACTAGCTTCATCAGTTGGAAGAGTAGTTGGAATTTTATAACCATCTACCACAATCTGCCTGATTTCGATACCAAGAGACATCAAGTATTTTTCATTCTTATTTTCCAAAATGAAGAATTTGTTCCATTGAACATAGGAGGTTTGGTTGAAGAAGAAAAATAATATTGACTTGACATACTTTCTATGTGATCTTCCTTCCAACTGTTAGGATTTTATTGAAGGTACTTGCCCTCTGATACCAATTTTTATAATTTACAACAATACTGAGAGGAGGGGTGGGGGTGAATAAAATTGTATCATAGTTTTAAATTGTATTTCGTTTAAATGAATTAAAGTTATTTAGAAGTTATTACTTAATCATCAATATATGCATCACACAAATCACAACACATAAAACATATTACAACAAAATTTTTACGTGGAAACCAATGGAGAAAACCACAAGAAATATTTATTTATGTTATTCTACAAGCACCAACTTAGATTTACAATTATTGATTGAAAGGTTCCTTTAAATGAATTAAAGTTATTTAGAAGTTATTACTTAATCATCAATATATGCATCACACAAATCACAACACATAAAACATATTACAACAAAATTTTTACGTGGAAACCCAATGCGGGAGAAAACCACAAGAAATATTTATTTATGTTATTCTACAAGCACCAACTTAAAATTTACAATTATTCAGATTGAAAGGTATCCACCTGTCATAAATGAGGACACCAATAATCTCAGGAAGCACCCTGTCAAAAACAATGAGTATGCCAATCCTCTTAGGACCCAACATGTCACAAACAATGAGGAAACCAATCCTCTCGGGCACCAACCTATTGCAGATAATGAGGATGCCAATCCTCAGTGAGATTCAACTCACCCTAGCACCACCCTACCACCTTGAAATATGTTTAAACAATATTCTTACAGAACTGGACCTTTCTCTACAAAAATTAATTTGATATATCTCTAGGTCATTTTTGTTGAATAGTTTTAGGTCCTTTTTCTTCTCTATTCATCCACACACAACTCAAATAGAGAACATCCCTATTTATAATGTTTTTTCTTGAGTTCCCC
The DNA here is from genome assembly GCA_010110895.2 of Picea sitchensis. Lineage (NCBI taxonomy): Eukaryota > Viridiplantae > Streptophyta > Pinopsida > Pinales > Pinaceae > Picea > Picea sitchensis. The sequence continues at coordinate 16,393 of SNQJ01S0003172.1, forward strand.
TTCATGTATGTGGATGCGTGACAATTATGTTGTGGAAATATTTTGATCCGATCAAAGTCCTATTAGTTACACTTCTGTCTAAATAAAGCATGTGGATGCATGACAGTTACATCGTGGAAAAAATTATGTTTCAAACATTTTGACTAACTCAAACAAACCAAATATTTATTGTTTTACCAAATCGTTCATTGTCACAGTAATTCACATTCTGATTTACAAAGAATCTACTATGTAAATAGAATAAGTGCTCAAGACACATATCACAATTCTTCAACTTGTCGCACTTTCCTTACAACATACTCACCCAGTCGCCCCACCAGATTATGAGCTTTCCCCAGTGACTCCAAATTTTCACTCATGGCGTCATAATCCACTTTGTCACTCATTACTTTGTTCAAGGCACCCTGTGATCCTTGCACATTTGTCTTTTCGTTGCAGCAAAAACATCCGTTGGTTCACTCCACAATCATGAACACAAAATTTTTTGTTGCAGTCTACTTTACTTCTGAACTACATTGTACGTCATCCTCATTTTCTACGTGCACTCCTGGAATACTCAATCAATTCCATGATTTATTTTTCATCGTTGATCCCTTCATCCTTAAATCCTTCCACACACTTTTGTTTTCAACCTTTCGTGATTTCTTCTAGGAGTTCCATTTCATGTGGATCTGCGATAGCACAATAGAAAGAATCCTTCTGTGCACTTCCTCTACTTGTGCACCAACTTTACACCATATTGTTTGTGTGCCATGTTGACACCAATGACAACATCTTATCAATGACATGTTGGGTAAAATTCACTAAGTGTGCATGGTGAGCCTATATGTTTGGGAGTCTTGGTGACCGAATCACAATCATTCTTGAGACAGTTAGGAAGGTGTACTAGTTTGGTGTGGAATAGGAGGACCAAGGATGTCTATCCTCGTAGGGGAGGGTGAATGATGAGGAATTACATTTCAATCTTCGTGGGGAATGACATGATTTGGCAATGTGGTGGATGGTGTTTCATCTATTACAAACCAACATCATTGATGAGTGTAATATCCCATTTTTACTCTCCTGAATTAATTGTAATTAATTGTGATTAGTATTTGGTTTATCTCATCATGGAGATAATATTTCCATGCTATGGCTAGTAAATGGTGTAAAACGTATTATTTTTTAATAAAGAAAATCCAAACAATTGTCTAATGGGTGAAGCTCAAGTATTATCCATGATACCACTATAGGGACTCATGAGGGGGCCTAGAGGGGATTCAAGGTTGCTTAGGACCCCAATCCACCTTGTTGATTATTTTTTGGGGAAATAACCATTATTTCCCTCTAGCTTAAAGCTTAAGCCAATAATTTATTAAAGTATGGTTGGGTAATTCAGAAAATAAATCCCACGTAAAAGCATGGGATTGATTAATTGGAACATTCATGGAAAATTATGGACCACCTAGCTGCATGAGGGAGGACTCAAGGAAATTCTAAGTAGGAAAATTATGGTTGCATGGGGGGGTGTGTGGAAAAAATTTAGAGGAGAAAGACGATGGAAGAAGTCCATAGGAGGCAAGAGAAGACATGAGAGTTTTAGTGCAAGAGTGTGTGCATGGTTAGTTTGAGAAACTGAAAAACCTGAGCTGAGTTGAGAGGGACTCGTGTTTGGTGCTGGGAGGGCACCAGAGAAACCTCGTGGAGGCCTTGGGCATGGCGGGTGTAAGGATTTTCAGCCAATGGATATGTGAAGGAGAGTGGCCTTCACTATTCTAATTTATCTGAGAGACTAAGAGATTTCCCTGGTGGTATCATGGCTTGGCATGGGGGTGCCTAGACTACAGATATATAGTGAGTCTAAGCCTATGGTTGGGTGGAAAGGTGCTCACCCTTAGTCAGTTGGCTTGGATAGAATTATCTAAAAATATAAGTGCATACTAACATCAGTTGCTTGATGATTGTTCATCATGTAATATCTTATTTATTGTATAATCTATGAACTGTTTCAAATTTTGAATGAAAGTCAAGATTGAGATGGAAGGAACATGTATAGGTTGTTATCTACATGTTTTTTATCCTTACTGGATATTTCCTTTGTGATATTTTCTAAATGATGATTGAGGATATTTTTATAGGCTATGTAATTCACAATTTTTTCCCTGTGTTTTAAATATCCTAACCATTTAAAATTTGAGAACATGCTTTAAGGAAAACCTAAATAGAGACCCTGGTACTCTGAGAAATGAGTAAGGGAGGCATGGTTTTATGCTCCCTGAGTGATTTAAGTCTTATTCACAGGACTTAGTCCCAGTGGAGCCATGTGAAGTTAATGTTGTGACTAAGTAAGGTTGAAGTGGGAGGGTTTAGTTATGGTTCTACGTAGGAAAGTAGACCATATGCGTAGTCAGAACCGGGAGGAGGAACCCTAAATCCAAAAATATGGATGTTCAAACAATAAGTAACATAGGAGTCTTTGAATCCTTGATATTCAAATGTGAGGCATCATGGTTATTCAGAGATCCGTAAATCCAGACTTTTCATATATGTGAATTTGTTAAAGTCCTGAATCCTTAGATGTTGAATCGAATGGGGTTCCATTGTAAGGTTTCTTCCTTTCGAAAGAAAGTGAGTAAAGAAGAAGGATCATGTGGGTGATTTCATGCTGATGTGTTAGGCCAGGTGCCATCCATTCTTTCCAATCAGGAGTGGACAACCTTGAATTTCATTGGAGCGGGTCAAGGGTACCCATTATAACCATGTAAACTAAGGATAAGTCTCAGTGGTTGGATCTTTGGCTCAACAGATATCGATCATTGATCTTACCTATTTTGAGGGTCTGTGCCAATATATGAATCTATAAATTTGGACATATGACATTTTGAATAAATAGGCCTTATGGAAATCCTGGATCTCGGATGAGCTTGGTTCCATCCCAAGGTTCTGCTACCCCCTCCTTTTATAAGTGTGTGTGTGGAGGATATTGGGGCACACGTGAGCCACACCAGAGATGAAAATATGGTGATGTGTCATGCCAGGTGGTGGTTTGTATGCCACGAGGGGTTGATAGATGTCAAATCAAAATTGGAGCGGGTCAGGGATATGCATGTTGTTGTTCGTGAAGTTTTATCCAGTGCCCTTTAATCTAAGACGTTGGATTAGGTGATTGTTATATCTTAGTCATTCGATCCCTATTGAGAGTGTATATCCAAACATTTGGATATCCATAACTTTTCAATAATGTCCATTAAGGATTTTCTCAGATCTCAGATTCCTAGATGGGTCAAGTTTCCGAGGAAGGGATATGTGGGGAAGGGCATGGATACCTTTGAGGACCACACATCCTGCCACATGGGACCACATGAGATTTCATGTTTGGTCCATGTGTCACATTGGATATTGTTCCACATGTCTTGGGTATTCAAGGTTCTAACAAAGTTCTGTCAGAGGCTTGGAGGACGTGATGATGTCATCCTCCATGTGTCATGCCACATCATCACATCCGTATCTATATGAAATATGTCGAGTCAACTGCCATGTGCCAGTGCCACAACAACAATGTGTCCATTTTTTGTATGAGGTGGTTGTCGATGACCATTTTTGTCAACAGTTTTAGCCGAAAAAGCATTTCCAATCTCCCCCCTCAAATCACACTGCTTGCACAAAGTTTTTGCACACTCTCATTAAAGTTGGTGCAATGTCCTTGGAGAAATCATCGTCGCACTTGAATTGTTGCTAAGCATGGCATTTTATTTCTCTCCTCAGATTCTTAAAGTTCTCATATTTTACACTCTTGATTGGTCCATTAACACATTATATTTTAGACATTATGCATCACCCTTTGCTATATATATATATATATATATATATAAAGAGAAAGTAAATAATTTTTTTAAAGTCAACCAAGTTCATATCATATTATATCCAATATACTACTTTTATATGTCTCATGACTCACTCTTCAATATTTTAAATATGGAATTGAGTTTATACCACATTTATTCTTTTGAGGTTATGACTTTGGTATAATCTGAAGCCTTTTGTGTTATAACCCTAATTTTCACTAGACATACTTACCTGGCATCAGGCCATCTCATTTTCCTTCTTTTCCAAGTCACTACTAAACATCTCTTCTTAAAAACACCTTTTTTAAGGACACACGCTAGTTGACCCACTACAACCTGCATGTACACTCTAGCTAACCCACTACAGCCCGTGTGTACATGCTAGTTGGCCCATTTCAGCCTGCATGTACCTACAAAAGCATGAAAAATGGAAAGTGGCTGACGAAACACACAGTTTTGGGTAAGTTAACTAAACCTTTCAACCATGCATGGCCAATCACTCGACTAAATACCTAGATCCTTCTAGCCTATAAAAGAAGGGTTAGGGGTCCCATTTGAGAAGAGGAAAATCATAGTAAAGAAACTCTACCCGAATTAGCATTCCCCTTGCCTCAACTTTTGCAACTATTGTGTGAAGAGAAGCATATACAAAATAAGTTGGATCACAGTTGAATAGGATCCCAGGACCATATTCGAGGAGCAGTGCCGACCACATATTGTAAAGTTTAGTCTTGTGAATATTAATACAAAAAAGAATACTTTTTTCATCCCACCATATCATGTGTTCAAATTGTGTATTTATTTTATGATATTGTCACATCTAACCCAACAATTAGTATATGAAATGCATGTTTTCAGTTCTCTGTTTGTCCATGTGTGAATGCGGGTCAGCTTTGGGAGGAGGCTTGCAGTCAAGGAGCGAGTGAAATGAAAATATCAGCATCAAACGAAGGATTTAAGGTAGATTTACCTAATCTTGTTTGCACCTTTGTATTGCATGAATGTGGGGTTTTGTGTTGGGATAATAGAAAAAAGTAGAGGCCTTCAAATGGTCATTTTCTGCATGCATGATTAAACCCTTAGTGCTAGTCCGTAGGAGGGATTTCCCACCCACAACAGAATTGGCGACCGTACTAGGGAGTCTCTAGGGTTCTTTGGGTATTTTTTATTGGGTATTTTGAAATTGGTTTTACTGCCTTTTTTGAGTTTCTGCAAGAAGTCTGAGTGTTTAGGGGTTTTGGTTCTCAATACCAGTCTTCCCTGCTCTTCTTACTAGACTATTTCTTTTTTGTTTTTGAGAGTCTTAAGAGGCATACATGCCCTGTAGTGGGAAAACACGTGTATGCATGTGCCCTTCCTTTAGTCAGCCCGCGTATGTACGCCTGCTGATGAAGTGCTAGTTGCGTGTATGAGAACCCAGGAAATCCTTCTCAGGAAGAGGCAGTCATCCTCTCCCCTGCAGAAGTGATCCTTCTCAGGGATCTTTTGGGTCCTTCTAGGTCTCTGATTGAAAAATCCATAGTTAGTTAAACACCTCATATTAGCTTTGTTTTCTCACGTTTCCTTGCATATTTTTCTGTTACAGTAAGTTTCTGTGTCTTCAAGGGATTCTGGTTTTCAATACCAGTACTCCCTGCCTGTGTTTGACTGCTAGTTTTTCATTTTTTGAGAAGTTGCATAGGTACACACGACCTGTAGTGGTCCTGCACGCGTGCATACATGCCTTGCCCTTGGACGGCCCATGTATATACGCTTGTTGTTTAAGTGTCAGTAGTGTGCCTATTGATAAAATATTTGTTAAAGAAGAGGTAGTCATCCTCTTCCCTATCATAAGTCACACTTCTCAGGGGTTTTCTTGATCTAGTACTAGTCTCTGTTATTGTAGTCTTTAGTCTAGGTTTGACGTCAGTTTGCTTGTCTTTTTAAAAATATTTCTTGTGTTTCCTATCTTTTTTAACTTATTTTTAGCTTGAAATTTTAAGAAAAATGAGTTTCATTTTGAAAAAAAAATCCCCCTCATGTCCGAGGGGGGGGCATGAATCGTGCATTCATCAGTTTCTTTTAGAATCTTTTGTTACTTCTGCTTCGATTGGAATAAAAAATATATACAAAAATATAGCTTGTTAGTTCTCTTTCTTTCTTAGCATTTGCCTTGCATTATTATTCGAAAAAGAAAAAGAAATTAGCATAGTGTTGTGTTTTCTTCTCATCTTAAAAGCATTTCAAAAGAAAAATAAGAAAGATAATCCTTCTTTGCTAGTGTTCTTACAAGTTTAATTTTTCGCAAGAGTCTTAACAACATCAGTTGCACTACCATACCCTTTTTGAGTAAATCAAGCCAGTAAATAGAACGCTAATTAAAATTTACTAGACTTTATGTTTGTAGGGTCCATCAAATAGTCTAGGATAGAGCCTTGATTTAGGTTGGAGAGGAAACTCTTCAAGGCTTCAAAAAATACATAAGAGTCTGTGCTAGGGAGTGTTAAAAGTCCAGTATCGTGAAATTTATCCACAACCCCCCTCTAACACAGGGGCTAAACACAAGGTCGCGTGTAGAAAGGTAGCGGAGATAACCCCTCCAAAGCTGGACCAAGCGTAGTGGGGAACGCATATAGAGGACTTGTCTTGGGATTCCGTTGATCACATTTGCCACAGAGCTTCGTGAGTCTCAAATCTGTTCGAGGTCCTCAGTCGTCTTCTAGAACACTTTCTTTTGATACCCTTGATAGGTTTCGGGATTGATACCCCACTCATTGCAGTCCACCCGACTGTCGACTGTACCCACCTGGTGATTGTTCACGAGATGGAAACCTAGTTTCCTTTATTTTAGGGACTTACACAGGTGATTGCAGGGGTATACTGTAGTAACTAGGGAAAACATTGGGCCATTCTTTGCAGAGTATACTCGGAGGGTGCTTCCGTATTCAAGTTGCACTTGCATCGGTAAGTTGCTCTAGTGTTGGTTGGTGTAACTATTCTTCCAACTAGTTAGTCATTTGCTTGATTTTCCTTTAGGAACTTTTAGTGTGTCCTCTGTGCTCCCTAGTTTTCCATAGTGAGTTAGTCAGTCGTGGCTTTGGGTCTCTGACCTAGGGTGGTATACCGCCCACTCCACCGATTGAGAGGACTTTTCAGTCTTCCACTTAGAAATGTGGAGCTGCCTCTTTATAGGCGTTGTTTTGATAACACTGGTTCTTCAGAGTCAGTGTGTGAGACTTTTACGGATTTGAACGATCCCGCAAGGGGAGAAAATCTGCATAAGATCTTCATAGCTAAAGTTCCTGAT
>SNQJ01S0003172.1:23552-121518 GCA_010110895.2 Picea sitchensis
ACCTTTGTGACACTAAAAAGGTTGAAGATGAAAAACACTTTCTCTTAGATTGTCCAACCTATACCCATATTAGATCTCACATTCAAAATATTGATCACACTACCAACCTTCCTAACCTCTTAACTCAACAAAAGTATGGTGATTATGGAAAGCTTCTCTTAATGCTTTTCGAGCATAGAAACAAAATTCTAAAGAATCACAAGTAATCACTTACCCTCTTAAGGTTCGATAGACCAATTAGGTCATAGTGGACGTTAATCATCATCATCATCAATATATTGATTAAACATGCTTACAAAGAAAAAATACTTTTATGAAACGTTATTTTCTCATTTATTTTATTGATAGCATTATAATAATAGTTCATAATTACATTTATAATTTTTATATTTATGAGTAGTGTACAAATATCTTCCATATTGGGATGTTCTTTTTTTTTCCAAATATTATATTGGGATGAATTATGCCAAGTGTCATATTAGACAATAAAATGCAACTCACTTAATATTAATAATAAAAAAAATTAATAAAGGTGTTAATAGAATCAATATGTCTTTTTTAGTTTGTAAGTTAAAATGTCAATTTTTAAAAAATGATTGTGTTAAAATTTTATTGCAAAAGCATAGACATGTATTTTTAAATTATGATATATGTTACATGGAAAATATTAAAATAATAGGAAATAATAACATTTTTATAATTTTTTTTTTTATATATATTTGGAATTAATAAAAATATATTTATAAATGCATGCACTTCATCAAATAATAACATTGATATAAAAATTTATATTTTGAATCCATAGAAATAGATCTATAAATGCATGCAATTTCATCAAAGATGAGTCTGAGTAAACTATTTAAAAATATTGTCAAATTGAAACATAATGAAAAATGATGTGGAAATGATGAATTTAATTAATTGGTTTATGCAATCCCAAGCACCACCATATTTTTTTAAGACAAAACAAAATTTGACATAAAGTCATTAGATAACATGGACATATGATACTTTCCCTCCTAAAATTTCTAATTTTACATAGTGTGCATGCATCCTATGACATTAGTGTTCTATGTAAATTCTACAATTACAAATATTCATTCTCATACTTTTGTAATCATGTAATCAAAATCATTTTATTAATATATATGTCCTATAAAATAACTAATATACAACTATCATTTGTCCTCCATTATTAATCCTAACCACCACCATATTTTTTAAGACAAAATAAAATTTGACATAAAGTCATTTTCCCTCCTAAAATTTCTAATTTTACATAATGTGCATGCATCATATGACATTAGTGATCTATGCAAATTCTACAATTACTAATATTCATTCTCATACTTTTTTAATCATGTAATCAAAATCATTTTATTAATATATATGTCCTATAAAATAACTAATATACAACTATCATTTGTCCTCCACGATTAATCCTAAGAGATCCTTAACTAAGTGATGCTTTCCATATTCCCTTTGTGAACATATTTGATATTATAGGGTCCTTTGCATCATGAGTAATCCATAAAGCATCAAATTTAAGGGCAAAGACATTATTTTTCACATGTGGGCCATATTAGGCCCTGATACAATCCCTACTGTGCAAGGCTTATAATATTGGCTAAGGTTCATTATAAATGTCCCCTGTGATGGTTTCAAACCCTATGCATGATGGCCTATGAATTTTAAAATCCTGTTTCATGCCCTAAGACATTTGTTTTCATCCTCCAACCATGACTAGGGCCTTTAAACTCATCATTGGTGTGGAAAAACACATTTTTGTTTCTCTTTAAATAATTGAAAAGATCTTGAAGTGATCTACAACTTTGTTGTTATACACTTTTGTTGTTATACACTTTTGTTGTGTCTATATATATGTTTATTTTGTTTTTTAAAAGAACAAAAAAATAATCATTTGACAAATAGGATACACTTTTGAAAGTTGTACTTTGTTATGCAATCATTTTAAATTAAATACCATATTTAATAATAGGATTACTCCCTCAAAAATACTTCTCTATGAACCTTTTACTCTCTGATCATAATTTGAACTACTATATATACCCTATAGAGGGACTATATGGTCTTTGAGTGGGATACTAGTGCCATCATGGAGGTTTTGTGCACCAGGTATGGATCTCAAACCCTTAACCATGGTCGAGTGAAGAAAAGAAGGATCTTATGACATATGTGAACCTTCTAATTCTTATGGGCTAGGAACAAGGCCTTGAACCACCACTTAAGCCCTATAAATAAGATTTTGGGCCTCTGAGTGAGAGATGAGTGTCACTAGGAGTTTTGCACTCAAGAGATGATTTGGGGGAATTTATCATGGCATGGGTAGGAAGTCAAAGGACTTGGAGCCCTAAATGAAGCTCTTAGGCACTCTTAGGAGGTTTTTAAAATGAGAGGTGGGTCTTAGAGAATTGACCATTGTAGGAGAAGGAAAATGAGGGAATTATGCTCTAAATGAAGCTTCTATGGCTCATGGGCAATGAACAAGGCTAGAAAACCACCACATGACCCATCTAAATGAGATATTTGCCCCCCAAGTGAAATATAGGTGCTATTATTGATTTTTCTAACTATGAATCACCTCATAAGGAAATGTAAGTATTTGAGTTCGTTAGTGAAGAAATGAATTAATTTGTTAAGGTTAAAAGAATATTAAATTAAATTAATTTTATATTAATATTTAAAAATATAACAAATATTAAGAAAACTCAATAAATAAAATAAACAAAAGTCTATGTGTAGAATATATAGGGAGCTTAGTCCCCATATTTTATGTAATGATTGTAACATGCAACCAACCAGTTTATAAAACAAATGTTGAATTAATCAATACATTTACATTAGTTCCATTGAAAATCCAAAAATAAAACGACTTAATCATCTTTTTCTTACGTCCCAAGGGGACATCTAAAGGTAGACCCAGTGTAAGGAGTTTTTGACAAGTGATTGGTGGTCTACAAAAGTTATAGTTTATTAACAACTCATCACTAGGAGACAAACTACGTATTGCATGCACAACAAGAAAACTGGATGCATTCATTTTCATAAAGAACTCTTTGTCGTTGGAGTGTTCCTTAAAGGAACAATTTGCATTAAATAATGAGGCCCTGCAACTATTTATGAACCCTGCAATGTTCCCATGAGTTCGTGGATGACCATCGATATATAAAAAGTTTTTCCTATTAAATTTTCCAGAAGCATAGCTATTCATGTACATATTATACATGGAAATGCTATGTTTTTATTTGAAAATATTCAAGTAATCAGACCGACTATAAATATTACCACAAAATGGAATAAGCGTTACTGATTGTTTGGGAGGAACGAATACATGTGAAAGGATAAACAACCCAATATTTGCAACATCAATTTTAGACTTGGTAATCATATAACTATTACCACAAAAAGAGAATTCAGTTCTAACATTGGGCACAAGAATGGACGATGGTCAAGCACCATAGAAATCTCAGTTGTAATAGGTTTGGTATTTACTTTGTAGATGGACAGGAAGAGGGAAGTCATCACTACCTTCCAACAATTGAACGAACTTTGGTGTGTACTTGGATATTTTTGCTCTTAGCTCATACATCTTTTTTGATCTTCTAGTAGTGATGTTTTGTGTAGTATTCATATCATACTTTGGCTCACTATAAAAAATCTCCATTGAATCAACAAAAGGAGACATCTTGGCCAATTTAGGATGAAATGTAGTTGATCTGGATTCCAAATTTTCAAAAAAGGAGCACATGGAAGCGTTCCTACGTGTCTTTTCTATATCACCTATTGGATTATTTACCATAGTGGGAGGTATTAGACCATCAACTTTGGGTAGTTGATCTTTAATCTAATGAGATAGTGCGACACGTTGAGGATTCTTCTTCAACCCTTTACATTTTGAACAACCACATACCACTGACGTTTCATAAAAGAGATCCAATTCATGGTGTAATATTGTTGACCCATGATGCAGGTTACTGGAATATGGAATGTTACAATTGGCAGGGTAAAGAAATTGTCCATTTTCATCAAACATCTTCCTGTGGTCTTTTTCTCTTGATAAGAGATTGTGACATTTTTGCACTGGTGGAATATCTTGCTCATCTAAACTCGATTCCAATTTATGATCCTACAAAATTCAATGAACAATTATTCAAATGCGCATGCATAAATGACATAAATTCAATCAGGTAAATGAATTATAAATAAAATCTAGGTTTACTTCAAATGGTTTGGGAGAAGTTGAAAAACTTGCAATGATATGGAATGAGATGGAATCTGACGTATTGGCCATTTGATATTATAACCTTTTTTTCCCTGCATTTGATCCAAACCATCGTCAATACGTGCATGAATCCGATATTAAAATTTATCGTTGCATTTATTTATTTTATGCGTATATATATATCTATCTATCTATCTATCTGCCTGTCTATATAGAATGCACCAGTGCAACCAACTATGAAACACATCGAGTTGTTACATCCGTTAAAATCTCTGCAAACAAAAATATCTGTAAATTTTAATAGCATAGGTTTGCATTTATATTTTGTTGATAAAATTGGTATTGGTGCATGGTTTACTATATACACACCGGTTTGCATGAATCAATGAGGTGCACCGATTTGATGACAAATTTAATTTTTAAAATATATAGTTTAATAAGTGTTTTTACATACAAATTGAAAAAACACAATGAAAAAAGAGAGGGAATTTCATTTTTCAAAATGCCCTTGTTTATAAATTTAAACAATATTCATTATTTCATTTTTTGGTAGAATTTAGAGGGGAGAATTGTGGAAGAGAGATTTACCACAAAATATTTTGAAGTGGATGGATTTTTTTGAAGAGACAAAATTGGAAGGGATCTGTAGGGCACATACAAATCTGCAGAGAAGAAACTTCAGATATGTGATTTCATTCTACTGATCATTTCAATATTTTCCTATTTGATTCAGACTATTTTCAAAGCATGTTAAAAAAATATAAGGGTTTCATAGTTACCTTCGGTATTGGAAGTTGTAGCTTTCTTGTTCCCTTCTTTTTTTAAGCAATATATTTTTATAGGGTTTATTTTCTTAAGAAATATATTTTTATGGGGTTTATTTTCTTAAGAAATGTATTTTTATAGGGTTTATTTAGTTGCGTATGGGGTGTTTGGTTTCTGTTGCAATGGTACCACTCATTACATCGAATCCCAAACCATGTCAACCTGGTTGTTGTCATCGATTTAATAAAAACAAAACAAACAAACAAACAAACAAACTTTTCTACAATACGTGGTGCACACTATACAGAAAAATCACCCCAATGTGCACTATACAAAGGTAGCAACCTCATGCTCATTGTATAGAAAAGTGCACCTAGGAACTTATATCTGTGAAAAACATCGATTGGTAAAAAAATAAAAATAGTATTGATTCTGTATCATATGTGTACGGGTTAGCGGTGCACAATGACTGATAGTATGGATTGGTGTGAGTATATGTTTTATGCCCGGATGCACATATATATTTGACGCCCTAGTGCATTCTTTTTAATGAAACACATTGAAATACTAGATTGTACACAAATTTCATAATTTTTATTTTTGATGATTCCTGATTTTTTTTTTAATATAAGATGGATGATAGAAGTTCAAAGAAAACATCTTATTGCAACAAACACAATGGTAGATCATCACAAAAAGAGAGGGAGACAAGTTCTTTAAGTTTTATTAAAAAGTTAATATATTTGAAATATTTGAAAGTTTAAATTAATGGTGTGTATTGGTTAATGCATGTCATGCAGAGCAAAAGAGGGGGAAACATGTGGTTCGAAAGATAATCAACATTAAGTTTTTCTTTGACTTTTACTAAAAATGATTTTCTTAACATTAATCACTAACAAGTTTTAAATACTCAATTTCACATTTTTTAAATGTTATGCAGGGACCGATAGCGAGGGAATGGAATCTCATCCTAAGAGGACAAAAATTGTTAAGGATATAAATGATGATGATGACATGGTCATCAATTAATTTGGAGTGGTGCTTGAAGTTAATGAGAGGGGATTTTTTTTTTATAGAGCTTTGAGAGATATAGTGGAAAGAATGTATAGACATAATTTCCACTTACAATACAAAAATCAATCCAGTCACTCCAAGAGTCAGGTTATATGTACACTACAAGAAACATTTTTGGAGCCATGGTCAATGAGACTTGTGAGACTTGCAATAGAAAAAGGTTACAATAAAAAAAAATGAATAATATAAAAGGTATTATTACTAAACATGTTTTTCTATAATGTGTTCCAATAATTACCAAATTAATTTGTTTTTCTATATTTATTTTCATGTCCATTTAGGAAAAAATTATTGTGCTTTTTCATTTTTCAGGAAGATTATGAAAATTTGAAGCGACAAACGAGGGGAAATCCAATACATGCATGTAGGGATGTTCAAAAGAGTGTACAAGGAGATGATAACATAAATGAACATAATTTCATTGCAGGGGGATGCATCCCAACAATAATGTGCATTAGAGGTATGTAATCATTCATTTATTCTTTTATGTACATTGAATATGTTTATCATATTAAATACCAATTTTCATTTTTTTCGTTGCAGAAAAGAAAACAAAATGGAACCCAATCAACACACAATATAGGATGACAAGAAAAAAAATAGTTGATTACAAAGTTTGTGAGTACTTACGTTTTTTATGTTACTTAAGTTTTCATATTTTTTGTGATATTTATATTTAAATAATTAATTCATTGATCCATGGATGTCTTTTAATAGGTGATAGAATACAAAGAAGAGCCAACCGAACACTAATCAACATTGGGTTAATTAAGGGTTGTGAGTATATGTTGAAGTATCAAGGTTTAATTGAAAAATTTGTAAGTAACTATGTTGTTTAACTTCCCAACTTGTTTTATAATTAATGGAACAATAAGAAACCTTTATATTAGTTATATCGACTAAGCTTTGTCATGGAATGTTAAACATGTAGGAAACAAAGTATGAAGAGGAACCAATAGAAAATATTTTGTTACAAGACATGATGCAAAGTTTCAAAAGCATGTGTATGGTTTATGAATCACTCGTTTCTATGGTATGCTTTTTTATTTACGCGATCATGCATATTTTACTATATTATAAATGTAGATTTACTTATTACACTTTATTTCTATGTTTGTAGATGGAATATGAGCAGTTGGAATGTCAAAAAGAAGTTGAGCAAGAAAACATCCATTTAAATAACCAAAGTATAATATCACCTATAATTGATCAAGAAATGAGGGATGCACACAAATCGAGCAATTACAATAGTGCAAGTGAAGAATGACAATCAATATAATTGAATGTTACTACAAGTTGAATGTTTTGTAATATCGGTTTGTAAAAATCAGAGATTTTTCTTAATGTAGTGGACATAATGTCCCATTTGCATGAGAACATGTTACCAATAACTATAACAATTACATATTTGTTCCATTTTGATTATTGTGGACTTTTGTGCTGTCCCATTTTGTATGACCACGGGTTTCTTATTCATGTATAATAAAATGGATTTGTTATTTTATTGCATCGTCAAATCTAAAATGTTGCGTTGTTGATTAATTAATATGTGAATGATTTACTTTGTTGCAAATAACAGAGGTGTAATCCATTAGATAAGACATTAATGCAATAACATAAATATATAAAAAATATTATTATAAAAAAAAATTAATTAAAATATATACATATCGGTGCATATTAATCATACTGAAGAACTCATGCATCTTAATTATACGGAAGCACCGGTGCATAAAATATGCAATAATATATATATATATATATAGTTTTAAAATTTTACGATGGACATGTGATAAATACGCATTGGTGTTTTAAATATAATAACAACACTGGTTCTTTAAAAAACTTAAATGCATCGGTGCGTTAATAAGATAAATTTGTTGGTGTGTTATATGTAATATAGGCACCAGAATGTATGAATTATATAAGCACCGAGATGGACATAAAATACAAATGCACCAACACTGCATACAACAAAATGAGAATCCGAGGCATAATAACCATAACCACCCTGGTGTGTTTGCATCATAGGTAAGCACTGGGTCATTAATATAATGGTGAACTGACACATTTTTATCTTATGTACACACCAAGGCATTTCATGCAATGGCACCCTAATGCATTTTTTCGTTTTATGTATGCACCGAGAATTTATGTAATGGCACGCTAATGCGTTTTTTTGGTTTCATGTCCGCTTTGAGGTAGTTTATGTAATGTCGTTCCGGTGTGTTTGATGTTTTAGTATGAACCATGGTGTTTTATTTAATGGTGCACCGATGCGTTTTGACAATAAAAACACTGGAAAAAAAAACATCTGCTACAATCTCCGCCCGCCTAAGTTTTTTTAGTTATATGGAACATTTGTTTAAACCTTTGCTAAAACCTCTGCAACCAATAGAGGAGGTTGTAGCAGAGGTTTTTTTGAAAAAATTTCCAAATTTTGTATCACTAAAAACCTCTGCTAGAAGGTGTTCTCCTTATAGTGAAAGTTTTGAGTTTATATCTCAACAGTTTGGGTTTAGTATGTCTTTAGGAAATTGAACCAGTTACACATATTTTTTACTCCTTTGGCTAGTTATTCTTCTAGTCACTATGGAGAGTCTGTTGATACCTCCCATGTCATAGAATTATGTCAATGTTCATATTTCATTTCATGCTGCCTAAGTCACTCTTTTGTGTTGTGCTATTGTTCAAGGGAAGTTTTAGCCCATGTTAGCCATTCCTCAAAATTCATGACTTTGCAAGTCGACCTTCTCGTATGCCAAGTACTTCTCAGAATTACAAGCATCTTTGTTCTCTACTTGTTCTGGTATGGAAGGTCCCCATTGACTTCCTATTGGTGGGTCATCTTTTATCGACTACACCACATTTATTTGAGAGTTTAACCTAGAGTTGCACCTTGGCCCTACTTAGATCATTGATAGGTGACCTTGTGTTCAGTAGATGGCATTTCATCATTGGTCATTGACTGAGTGATTTCCTTTGTGTTCGATGGTAAAAATATTATTCACACATTAAGATTTGTGTAGTATCTTGGATTCCATTTTCCCCATTGGTGATTTCCTCACCTTTGTCGTCTAGGGGTGATTTTAAGAACCTGACTAAATCTATATGTATAATAAATGGGTGAATCCCCATGATACATAGGAAAAATCAAAGGCTATTTTATCAATAATATAATATGTATATATAATTTTTTGATGAATCTTTTAGTCAATTACATAATCTTGTAAAATCTTGGCGAATATTTCACTGAATTATAGAATCTTGTAAAATCCTTGCGAATATTTCACTAAATTATAAAATTTTGTGAAATCCTAGAGAATCTTTTACTAAAATATAAAATATTATGAAGTCTTAGTGAATTTTTCGATAAAGTATAAAACTATAAATAATGATAGGAAAATATATTCATTAAATTGTAATATACTCATTTTACATGTTTGGAAAAGAAACACAGTTTATCCCTCCTCCAAACAATGTTGCAAGCATCAGGGGTTTTGTTTTCTAGGGTTCTTATTATGTTTGTCAAGGTTCACCTATTCACTTCTAAAACAATATGATTTTCCAAGGGGGTGGTGGGTTTAGTGGCCAGGATTCCAATCCCCTTGAGTCATGTGCTTAGAATTTCCATTAAGGGGTCCCCAACTTCCATTAAAAGGATTTCTATGAGACAAAAAATTGATAGAGTTCCATCAAAAGGATTGGTATACCCCACCAATGACATCTAGAGCTTTGTATACCCCACACCAATGACACTAGAGATTTTTATATCACACCAATCACATGTAGGGCTTCGCTTGGTGTAAAATATTTTCAATTCAATGTTCCCCTTCTATACGATACTTAAATAAAAATAACTTGATTAAGAGAAATGATTCATGCTTTGTGTGGAAACTATTAATGAGTCAAACTTATGTTTTAATGTTGCAAAAAGTATAACAAATTTATTATGCACTTGAACCACTTATGTGGAAATCACTAATCTATTGATATAATTTAACATAAATAGACACAATAGGAGAATATCCAATACACATACGACCTTTAAACTGTCTTATTTTGCAAGAAATTTTGAAGGATGTTTATAGTTGTTTTTATGAGCATGCGAGTAAGAGTTGATGGGAATTTTGTTGTACTTGCCTCTATAGGAAGGGAAAAACATTGTAAACATCTAAGATTAAGTCTCTATATCTTGTCCTTTTGTTTGCATTTGCTTGGAAAATGTGTAGAGGTGATATGAGTTGCCTTGGTGTCCTTGGGAGACACATGTCCATTGCTCAAACTTTGCTACTAAATCCTAGTATTTCTCTAGAAGGGAGAAAATTAGAGGAATAGGAAGAAAAATAAGAGGCATTGCGAGGAGGGGATGATTAGATGGAAAATGGAGATCCATATTAGTTTCCCCTAAGAACCTTGTTGGTGCAAAATCGAGACCAGGGTTCTCGGAGGTTACCAATAAAAGATACCATTGTAGTCCAGGAGCGCTCAAATATTCAACCTTCCATAAGGGAAGGAGGTCTCACTCGAAGCACAGTTGAGACATGTGTGGTGAAGTGAGTCGAGGAGAATGCACCAACAGATTTGACATTCCCATGTTCAGATTCACACATTAATACACAAAGTCATTTATAGACAATGACTGAACTCTAAATGCACATGAAAGAAGTAATTGCGTATCATATAAACCATAGATTCATACACAATATAAAATAATTTTAGGGCCCAAACAACCCTTTATATTATTAACATCTCAAAACTGTCATATAGTGAGTACAACTCTCATACAATAGCTTATGCAACGACATTTATTCCTAGATACCAATTACAGACTCTACCCTATTGTGCAAGCACAATAACATCTACAAAATCCATTACAATAATATCATGACAGTAATAACTTGATCCTAACCCAAACAACAAAAAAACCATAGTATCTCTCCTACACGCTCATCTATCAACATCAGAATGCTTTCCTTTGAACCAACTAGCCAATCGACCATGTACCTCATCACACTTCCTTCCTCTCTATACATTTATCCTAGATGCTTCTTGGACTTCTTGTTCCAGTACTGTTTTGGCCTTTTTCCATTGGCATTTGGTGCTTTTGGCGCTTTTCTAACTGCTTGTCTAGGTGACACATGGTGCTTTTTTCTGTCTCTGTTGTTATTACCTTTCAATTACCTTTCCTCTCTTTTAACTGATTTCTGCTATTGTCCCTTTTCCATCTAGTCATGCAACACTTTCCTCAAAACTTTGGCATTTCTAAAAACCAAACATTTCTAAAAAATGGAGGGCCCAACAAACCCTGTCCATCTTGCTCACCAAGGTCCAAACAATATCACAAAGAAATTTACTAGGGATTTATCCAATTTTTATTCTAAAAATACACCATTATCTAGTTTAACTCCAATATAACACCTGCAGTGGCTTCATAAGATTCCTATATTCATTTTTTTTAAAGTGTAGTAGTACTTTCTTCCAAAGCACAATCCTTATAGATGGTTGCCATTTTCTAAGAGGAAAGTATTGCTTCAAATGGATGCTATAAGTAAACCCTTTTCCCATCACTACAAAACTAATATCAAGGGAACATAAAGCCCCAACAATGTTGTTAATTCCTTTAAAATTTACAACTTTTATTAATTCCCTAACACCCTCCGAGTTCCCCTCCCTAGAAAGGCTTGTCGGTACTATTGTCTCATATTATTTATTCACTCATAGACTTGTTTATTGGTGTGTTATTATATGCAAGCTGGGCTTCTTCTCTTTCCAAGCTTTTGATGCTAGTCACGTTTTGAGTTCATTGTTGATTTGACTATGATAATGATTGAGTCTTGGAAGAAGGCTCATTCCATTTGTTAGATAGGATAATATCTTCCTTGATCTGAGGTATTCCCTGTCACTTAGCAAATTCTTGTTTCCATATTCTCCATTGGCATGGTTGGTAAATATTCCTAAACTACATCTTTAGGGATCACCATGGTCAAATTAGCTCTGTGCACTATCTTCTTTGTGTGTTTTGGTATGTTTCTTCCATTCATGCTCTCTTGCTCCTTATTCCACAAATATATAATCTCCTTTATTTTTTTGCACTGATAGAAGTGAGGTGCTTTATAGAATATGTCGAGGTGTAATGCACACGAACACTAATAAAATAAAATGGAAAAAAATTGGCATCTAGATTTTAATGCTAAGAAAAGGAAAGGACTGTCACACAAAAAAATACTAGCATAGATCTATCTTAACTTTGGATATTTTAAGAAATGAGAAGTTTTCACATGGATCTTTTTAATCAACCATCTCCATGTGGCCATCATGGAGAACATCACCCAAGCTATTAGGAGATATCCAATGCCCAAGGGAAGAATGCCAATCAAGAACCCAACTAAGGTCAATAAACCATTGAGTAAGACATCTCCAGTGCACTGTGAATCCATCACAGACCATCTCCCCTATGCAAATCCATCATAGACCATCTAGGGGTTACACCATGTACCCCAAATCTCATGAAGCACCCCCAAACATTGTGTAAACACTTTCAGAGTAACTACAAAAGCTAACATGATTACCTGAAAGAGTCAAAGGTAGAGGATTTGAGCTAATAAAAGCACAATGGAAGTAAAAATAACAATCAAACTAAGAGATAAGGTGATTAAAATCAATGAATAACTTGAACTTTGAAGTTGATTCAGGTTTCCTTTGAGAACAATTAGCAGTGAGTGGGGTTATATTTGATGGTGCACTACTATAAGAGGAAGAGTCACAAAGTGAGTTGCAAATTATAGCTCAATGCCAAATGGACAATTAATGTATTAGGCTGTAGTAATAACACTCAACAACTAGAACCTGACAACACTCACATGTCACCACTTACCAAAGTGAAGCTTGATTCAGCCATGAGAAGTAGAACTAGTCGACCTTCCTGACTTGGTCGTGAGCGAAGGAGGGTATGAGTTTTGTCACAAGCCATGTGTAATGTCAATCATCCAATGATGAACTAGTTGGCCGTGAGGAGTATGTGAATCTAGAATATTAGGTTTAGGTGCCAATGGAAGGAGAACCATGATACAGTGGGGGCTCAAGAGAGAGAACGAACATGGGTGGCAGGAATCCAGGGTTAAGTAAGGAAGTTTAACTTAGATAGTATGGTTTCATTTATTTATTTTTATTTTGTTTTTCGCAATAAATTAGTTTTGTTTTTTCCAATAAACAATGAAAATGATGAACCCTTAGGAAATCATGGAATTCACCTTGGAGTTCATGTTTGATTTGGTTCGAGGGATTCGATTAAGTTGTAACACCCCAAGGCCGAGCCCCTACTGAATTTTAATTATGTTTATAGGCTGGTGAGCCAAATTTTTATAATCTGAAGACTTACATGTTTATTAGGCTGGAGAGCCTAGATGCTTAAGGCCATGAGCTTGATTTTGTATATGTAAATACACATATCATTAATAAAATTACACTGCTGCATGTAGACCAACCACGAAGAAAGATTTATGGGGGACTAAGCTCCACTAGGTAGGGTACGGGAGGGGGCTAAGTGTCTAGGCCTAGGGGCTAAGCTAGAGGGCTTACCTCTAAGGGAATAATATTTTATTATTATTTCCTAAAGGCTAAGGTGGACATGATCGGTGTTGTCCTAAGTTCCTAGAAATGGAACAAGTACTAAGTGGAACTCATGCGGCTTCAGGAAGACAGGTGTCAACTTAGGCACATGTAGTTTATAGTGGGGAAAGCTAGCTCGTGGGGGGTTCCTCCTCCTTGCCATTCTCATGACCCTGATGATTCTCTGGAGGTATGTCACCCTACCCGATTCACCATGGACTCACGTACTGAGCCACCATCATATCCATTTCCGACCTCTGAAAAAGCATGCACCCTATAACTGTCTAAGTCGTGTTGTGTCATAACTTTTGGTTGTTGTAGCCCACACAGTTCCTTGACTGAGTGTGTCTTGTTTCCATCGTTTTCTCTTACTGAGCTTTGTTTTTTCCATCACCTTTTTGAGAATTCACTTAGAATATGGACTGAAGAAGCATGTTATTAGGCTTGCAAGCAACTCTCTCCAGGTGAGAGAGGTTGTTGGGGAAGTGATTTCATAGAGGGAGCCCAACTGCAGCTATAGTGCTCAGAGAATTTATGTCTGGCATGTTGCTGAAGCACTGGAAGGGAAGTGGGGCAGACGGAGGAATATGGAGAAGAGAAGGGGCACACTTCCTAGGGTGGGACATGCATGTGGTGAATGAGAGGCTATAGTTTGTTAGTGTGAGATGGCCCTGGTAGATTATCCTTCTTGTTGACTTGTGCGATTTTTCTGTTTCCCTTGCTAAGCCTAGGAATCCCTTGCCCGATGGACTTTAGTCCCATCTCGGGGTTGACCCACTGCTGAGCGTCATGAGCAGCGTGGTCTAAGGATGGGAGGTTCATGGAAGGTCTCCACATAGTTTGGTGGTCATCTATTGAAAGATAAGTGCCAATTATCTGTTAATTGTATGTTGTGTAATTGTACATCTGTTATAACTTGATGAGTAATGCCTGGATATATCAGTTATGTTGTGTGTGTAGGCTTACTGTTATTTCCACATTGATCTGTGTATGATTAGAGTATATTGTCAGTATGTTTTAATGATTATTTTCGCATGAATAAGTGGCATGAACTTAATGTTGTAATTGTTAATTGTGTTAAATATGCATGCATATAAATTCACAAAATGGTATCAGAGCTAAGTGAAATTTCCAAGAAGTGGCATTGCCCGGCCTATTGGTGGCCGAGGACGTTACAAAATGGTATCAAATCCATGGTTTCAACACTGAGCCTGGATGGGCCATGTTAGTGGAAGCTGAAGGAAAAGATTCAGAAAAGAATTGTTGTACAAATGGACAAAACTCAGGTTCAAAGCCCATGGTTTCTACCCGGAAACTCGATGGGCCACGAACGAGACATTCAACGAAGAAAGTCCAGATAATTTTGAGGTACAGAGTGGCAGAAGGGCGTTGAAAGAATACCTGGTATGTTTTTGAAAACACAGGAGGTGTAACAAGTTTAAGAAATTGCCACAGAGAAAGAAATCACAACATTCATGGTGTTGGGTTGTTAGATCTAGGTGAGATAAAGACAAGTCGTCAGATCAAGCGAAGATTAAGTCATGACCCTCAGATCTTGTTGAAGGGAGATCGACGGCGGGGATCCATTGTGGAGATCAGGAAGGAAATTAAAGTGAGAGTAAGTTGAGACCCCGCAATCCCTCAAGATCGTTGATCTTGCTTGATCTACAGATCAACGGTGGATATCGATTCCACCACGGACAAGCATCTTCTCATTGCAAATATCGGGAAGGAAATTAAAGCATGATCAAGTTGAGTTTCCGTAATCACTCCTGGTCATTGATATTCACGTCTCTTTAAAACATGATTGTCACTAATTGTCATTGATCCAACTAACTTCTTCTCCAAGTTTAACTATGACTGTGGTGCTCCTGGAGGGGCACAAGGTATTTAAACTTGGAGAAGAAGTTAGTTGGATCAGGCCCGCATTAACTTTGGTCACGATCTATCAATATCGATGGCCAAGAAACATTATGGAGATCAAAGTTGCGTGAAAGATAATTCTATAAGGAGGTCCCGCAATCCAAACCACAATTTCCCAGAAGGGGTATGTGTCAGCGCGGGGACAATTGCGGATGATAGGCGGGTTACTCCAAAACCACCAACCGATTTCCCCGCAATTTGAAAAGTACTAAAGTTGATGTGACATTTTCAAAATTTATTAGTTCGTGCACAGAAACTGTGGGCCCCAGTGGACGCATGGCGCCAGATCGTGAAGTCCAGAGACTTGATACTCTGAAAGAAATGGTGCATGAAGGAATGTGGACTGTAGATCTGTCAATCTTTTCATGTTCTACAGTTCATTGTTCTATGATGTTGGGACGCACGGAAAAAGGGAAACCTCCGAATCCCAGAGCCCAAAGTTTCAAGGCTCTGGATAAGCACCCAAATCATAAGCATTGGGTCATAGCCATGGTCCAATGATAATCAAGTGATGAAGAAAAAAAATAGGGCTAGCACCCGAAATTTATTGTAGAACGGAGCGGGGCTTAGAGATAGAATCCCGAGGGGTTCTTGACCGACCAAGACCCACAGAAAATAGAATCTGATATTTTTTTTTTTGGATCAAATTGGTTTATTCTGTAAAATTATTAACGTCTATTAGCTTGAAAAAATTTCGGTTGAATGCATATTTTGCAGAGTTAACGATTGTCAGAACCGAACTGAATTGTCACATAGTGCAGAGAAATGGGGAAGGCACAGGGTGCTTACAGTTCATAAAATGATGTTAGATAAATGGATGTCCATTTAGGAGTTGAAGGATCGAACTCCAATGGGCATGGAGAAGAGATAGATAGAGAAGGAAACATGATGAAAGTCATTGAAAAGTTGTAGTAAGATGTCCAGACTCACTGAGAAGATAACAAAAATATCATGAAAGCTAGGGAGAAACAAGGAGAATTCAACATAAAGTTGATGTAGAGCCTAGAAAGAATATAAAAGAAATTGGATAAGGAGAGTGGCTCAAGAAAATCAGTAAGTCACATAAGAACAAAAAGCGATAGCAGACATCACCAACACTCCCCGAGGAATTCCAATAATAGATTACACAACAACTCAAGTCCATCCCCTGTTAGAAAGCATAAGAGGTATGGGGAGGATGATCTACGAGGAGAAATGAACAAAATCAAACCTCTTACATTTGGTGGGGAGCACAAGAAGGATGAAGATGCAGAGACATGGTTGCTGGGCATGAGAAAGTATTTTCAATTGCATAATTATTCTTCTCATGTAGAGGGAAGAATTTCCATCTATCAACTCAAAGGTAAGGCATCCATGTGGTGGGATCAGCTTGTGCAGGGAAACACATTAAAGAGAAATATGTTACTTGGAGGGAATTCAAGAAGTATTTTGAAAAGAAATACTTGACTAAGAAGTACTATGACAAGAAAATGAAAGAGTTCTTTGAACTCAAGATGGGAAGTATGTCCATTGATGAGTATGAAAGAAGGTTTTTAGAACTGTTGAAGTATGTTTCTTTCATCAAGGATGAGACAGTCAAGATTCAAAGGTATTTGAGTGGGTTGCCATCATCCATCAGTGACAAAATACAATATGATGATCCCAAAACATTGGAGGATACCCTAGGAGAGCTAAGTGCCTATATGATCAACAAAAAGAAGGCCAACTTTCCAAAAAGGTTGGAAAGACAAGAAGAAATTCAAGATGGATCAGAGGAAGAAGGGAATTAAGCCACCGTTCTTCAGAAATAATCCTCAGGGACAACCAACTTCTAGAGAACCCAGAACGATTGAGACAGGTGGTCAAAGGCCAAGGCAACCACCTATTCAATGTTGGGGTTGTAAAGGTGATAATATGTTTAGAGATTGTCCTCACAGAAGTGAAAAAGAGAGATTTGTTCACAATGTTCAACAAAATGAAACAGTGGGGGACATGGGAAGAAATGTATAAAGGTTCTATGCAGTGTTGGAAAACAAGAAAGAAAAGTATCAATCACATATGATTGAAGTGGAAGGTATGATCAACAACCAAACCATTACTATTTTAATTGATTCAGGATCTAGTCATAGTTATATAGATCCTAAGATGGTGGAAAGTTTGCAATTGCCAAGAAACAAGCATGGAAAATATTGGTTGGTACAGTTGGCTACTGGAGCCAAAAGAAAATTCAATGAGATGGTTAAGTCCTGTCTTATGGAAATGAATGGACTGAGCACAATGGCAAATTTGAACATATTTCCTTTAGGATATTATGACTTCCTAATTGATATGGATTGGTTAGATCAACACCATGCCATATTAGACTCTCATAACAAGGCATTCACTTGCCTAGATGAGGAAGGAAATCAGAGAATAGTCCAAGGAATTCCCAGGGCAGTTAATATTTGGGAAATCTCAACAATGCAGTTGAAGAAGTGTTACAAGAAAGGTTGTCCAATATTTACAACCCATATGGAGGAAGAATCTAAGGATAGGGTGCCAAATCTGGAGGATCGTGCAGTCCTGGAATATTTTGAAGATGTGTTCAAGGATGTACCAGGACTACCTCCAAAGAGAGATATTGATTTCTCTATTAATTTGATGTATGGAGCAGATCTAGTATCAAAGACTCCATACAGAGTGAGTACACCAGAGCTGAAGGAGTTGTAAATGCAGCTTGAAGAACTTTTGAAGAAGGGGTATATACGCCCAAGTGTGTCACCTTGGGGTGCCCCAATCTTGTTTGTGAAGAAGAAAGATGGGACATTGAGATTTTGCATCAACTTTAGACAATTGAATAAAGTAACTATAAAGAACAAGTATCCTTTGCTAAGGATTGATGATATCTTAGATCAATTGAAGGATGAAAATATATTTTCAAAGATAGATCTTAGGTTAGGATATCATCAGGTAAGGATTAAACAGGAAGATATCAGCAATACCACCTTCAAGACAAGGTATGGTCATTATGAGTTCACAGTGGTGCCATTTGGGTTGTCAAATGCACCAACTATTTTTATGTGCTTAATGAATGGTGTTTTCTGGGAATATTTAGACAAGTTTGTCATTGTTTTTTTGGATGACATTCTTGTATATTCCAAGTTGGAAGAAGATCATGAGCATTATTTGAGGATGGTGTTGCAAGTGCTAAGAGAACATCAGTTGTATGCCAAATTGATCAAGTGCTCATTTTATCAAAAGAAAATTCACTATTTGGGGCATATCATATATGAGGATGGGATAGCAGTGGACCCTGAAAAGATAGAATCCATTAGAGAATGGCCAGCGCCAAAGAATGTGATAGAAGTCAGATCCTTCATGGGTCTAGATGTCTATTACAAAAGAGTCATTGTAGGGTTTTCAAGAATAGCTCACACCATCACTTCCTTGCAAAGGAAGGGGAAGAAATTTCAATGGACAGAAGAATGTGCAAGAAGCTTCCAACAATTGAAGCAATTGTTAACCAGTGCTCCAATTCTGAGGATTGTCGATCTAAATGAAGAATTAATTGTATGTACAGATGCATGTAAAGAAGGATTGGGTGGAGTCCTCAGTCAAAATGGGTTTGTTGTATGTTATGAATCAAGGAAGTTGAAGGAGCGTGAAAGGCTCTATGCCACTCATGATTTGGAGTTGGAAGCCATAGTGCACGCCTTGAAGAAGTGGAGGCACTACCTCATGCGAAAGAGGTTTGAGATGAGGACAGACCATAATGGTCTGAAGTATTTGTTTGATCAACCAACTCTAAATGCCAGTCAAAGAAGATGGTTAGAGTTTCTCAGTGAATATGACTTTGATATAAATCATATCAAGGGGAAAGAGAACAAAGTGGATGATGCACTCAACAGAAGAGTGCATGAGTTGCATTCTACATCCATTGGCATGTACCAATCATATTTGAAAGACATACTTGTAGAGGCTGCAAAATCATATTTGTAGTACATGGAATTAGTAACAATATTGTAGCAAGGTAAAATGCAGCAGAAGGTTGAGGATTATGAATTGGGAATTGATTGAATCCTATTGTATAGAAACAAAGTTTATGTACCCAAATATTCTAAATTGAAGAGTGATATTTTAAAATAAATGCACAATGTACCTTATGTAGGACACCCAAGATATCAAAAAACAATTTCAGTAGTCAAAAGCCAATATTATTGGTCAGGCATGAAGAGGGAGATTGTTGATTTTATTGTTAAATGCTTGGAATGTCAAAGGGTCAAGGATGAGCATAGATACCTGGTTTGGTTACTACAACCATTACCCATTCCTGAGTGGATATGAGAAGTGGTAACTATGGATTTCATCACGGGATTGCCCAGAACGAGCAAGCAACATGATGCGATCATGGTAGTGGTGGACAAGCTTACTAAAAATGCCCATTTCATTCCTATGAAGACTACTCATAAAGAAACTAATGTTGTTGATATTCATATGAAGGAAGTAGCATGCTTGCATGGCGTACCCAAGACAATTGTGTCTAACAGAGACCCAAAGTTTACATCAAAGTTCTAGAAGGATTTATTCAAAGGGTTCATAACGAATCTAAACTTCAACACTGCTTATCGTCCTAAGTCTGATGGGAAGACAGAAAGGGTGAACCAAGTGATATAAGATATGCTAAGAATGTATGTGATGGAAAAACCATCTAAATGGGAAGATTATCTACACTTGGTAGAATTTTCCTACAACAATGGGTATCAAGCATCCCTGAAGATGAGCCCATTTGAAGCACTTTATGGCAGAAAGTACAACACCCCAGTAAGTTGGGACAACCCAACTGATAGGGTAGTGGTTGGGCCAGAGTTGGTCAAGGAAATGGAAGAAAAAATGATGAATATTAAGAAGAATTTGAAGGCTGCCCAAGACAGGCAGAAAATTTATGCTAATAAGAACATAAATCATAGGGAATTTAAAGTAGGGGATCATGTATTCCTGAGAGTCAAGGCCAATAGAATTTCCCTGAAGCTGGGAAATTGTTCAAAGTTGGCAACTCGATATTGTGGGCCATTTGAAATCCTAGAGAGGATTAGTCCAGTAGCATATAGGATTGCATTTCCTGCATGCATGTCTATACATAATGTATTTCATGTGTCATTGCTTAAGGAATATGTACATGATGCTAATCATGTTATTGATTGGAATGTGATTCAGGTGGATCAGGAATGTGGTTTAGATTGGAATGTGATTCAATAATGAAGAAGCAGGTTTCCAGGCCTGCAAGAAACTCTCTCCAAGTGAGAGAGGTTGATGGGGAAGTTATTTTCCAGAGGGATCCCAACTGCAGCTATAGTGCTTGGAGAATTCCTGTCCGACTTGTTTCTAAATCCCTGGAAGGGAAGTGGGGCAGCCGAAGGATTGTGGAGAAGAGAAGGGGAACACTTCCTGGGGTGGGACAGGCATGTGGGGAATGAGAGGTTGTAGGCTATTAGTGTGAGCTGGCCCTGGGAGATAATCCTTCCTATTAATCTGTGCGATTTTCCTGTTTCCCTTTCCAAGCCTAGGAATCCCTTGCCCAGGGGAGTTTAGTCCCAGCTCGGGGGTGACCCACTGTTGATCATGATGAGCAGTGTGGTCTAAGGCTAGGAGGTTCTTGGAAGGTCTGCATGCAGTTTGGTGGTCATCTATTGAAAGATAAGTGCCAAATCTCTGTTAATTGTATATTGTGTAATTGTACATGTGTTATAACTTGATGAGTAATGCCTGGATATATTAGCTATGTTGTGTGTGTAGGCTTACTATTATTTCCGCATTGATCTGTGTATGTTTAGAATATATTGTCAGTATGTTTTAACAATTATTTCCGCATGAATAAGTGGCATGAAAAAAATGTTGTAACTGTTAATTGTGTTAGATATGTGTGCATATAAATTCACAAAATGGTATCAGAGCTAACTGAAACATCCAAGAAGTGGTGTTTCCCAACTTGTTGATGGACGAGGACATTACATAAGTGATTTTGTTCATTGAGTTGAAACAATTTTTAGTTTTTTTTTTTTAAATGTAGGGAATTTTGAATCTCATCAATGAAATTCATGAAAACCTGTTATGCATTTATTCATGATTACACCATTTAGAAGTTAAAACAATTATCGACAATAGGTTCAAGTAAGTGTACCATATTGTTACCTTTCTTATCCCTTAAGCATGATTTACAACTATCCTCCTATCATGGTGTTCACTCTTAGTAGGATTCTGGTAATATGATCCATAACACATTCATTGCCAATCTGATGAATCTTGGATTGTCTACATTGCACCCTCTTCTAGGGTCATCCCCTCCATTCTCACCGACCATCTAGTACATATACTTCCTATTTAACATGCCAACAGTGTATTAATCATGTACATAGTACACACATTTACATGCTCTTTTTTTGTTTCAATATTTAACCCATAGGAGGGTTTGTATAGATAGACTGTATGAACATCTTTCTTGTGCCATTTGTATAGATACCTTCACATATAATTTCCTCATACAAGAATTCATGCATCTTATGAAACAATAACTTTTTTTTTTTTTTTTAAATTATTTCATTCATAGGGTTTCTAAAAGATTGCACTTGGAAGTGTTTCTTCCAAGTTGATGAGGTTACTCTTTACACATTGAACATTCTTATGGACATCACTCTCTTTTTCCTCTTAAAGAAAGCCTCCAGTTTGAAAATTTTCTCTTAAGTCTTCATTTTGACATTCACAAGCACTAACTTCAATTCAATTTAGAGATTCCAACAGATTTATGACACTAATGATTATGGGGAGAGCTATTATGTTGTTTAAATAGGGTATCCTATTAGAGATACATATTTCATACTGATAAATTTTATAACGAAAATAATCATTTTTTTTTGTTTTTAGTTGGAAAATAAATGTTTACATTTGGCTTTCATAAATAGAAATAACCTTAAGAATTTGGTTTTCTTTTTCCTGGGTGGGTTCTATGCGAACTGCAAAGTGGACCCTACAATGGAATCTAGGTAAGATGTTCAAATCATCCATTAATAAGAGTTTCATTCTTACCCTATGATGTTACACAAACCCATAAGTGGCTAATTTTTCATGATAAAAAAAATTGTAACTGCCTAAAATAGACCATCCAAACCATTGTGCGAGTTTTGGTTTCCATAAGTAAATAGTTTTTATTTAAGTCCTAGGATTCATTCATTCAAAATCTAAATTAATCCTTGAAACCATAAGGGACCAAACCTGTGGTTGTTGTTAGAATCCCATGTCCTGAATCTTTTTCTTTCTCCTCTGTGTATTGAAGAGAAGCTTTGAAATTTTATTTGGAGGGTGAAAAGAAAGGAAAGAA
The DNA here is from genome assembly GCA_010110895.2 of Picea sitchensis. Classification (NCBI taxonomy): domain Eukaryota; kingdom Viridiplantae; phylum Streptophyta; class Pinopsida; order Pinales; family Pinaceae; genus Picea; species Picea sitchensis. The sequence goes on from SNQJ01S0003172.1 coordinate 46,499, forward strand.
AAATATAGTTTCAATTATAACAATGTTGTAGAAATAATGAATTTCCTTTTTTGTTTCAAAGTTGCAAGAAACAAAACTAAATGGGAATCAAAATATATTATTTCTTTTGCAGTTTCTGATGTTGTCATGTTGCAGCTGTAGGTTTTGAAAGAGAAGAAATATGAAGTCATACAAGACATTCTACAAACTTGGTGTCTTCATGTGGTTGGTCTTGTACCCAGGATTTCCCCCAAAATCTATACTTGTCAGAAGTGGATTAACAAATGACAAATTCCCTCATTATGGTAAGGCTGAGATAGTGAGACTCATTTTCTAGGAGTTCCCTTTTTCCAGACATGCTAGAAGATTGTACAACTAAGAATCATTGCCCTCCTTCAAGGTGCTGAAAAACTGATGCATGTAGGTAAATTTAAAAAAAATTACAACATACAACCAACATACCAATACATTTTAATATATGAGGATCACTAAAAGTGAGACAATCACAGAGAGAACACAAGTATACCTCGAGAAACCCTCTTGGGGTAGAAAACCCAGCCAAAACTTCTCTTTAGATTCTTCAACAAAGTACAATACCAGTACAAGACTTTAGAGTAACTAGCTAGGACTCAGAGGGATGAAACAATACCTTTGTTTCAACACTTACACACTTCACAAATACCTGAACTAATACTTACAGTAACATCTTAAAAAAATCACCAAAATATAACTGACTTTCCTTCTTGTTGTAGTAGACTTATGGTAGCTTTAACACACTATTTGTAGCAACCTTATATCAGCAAGGAACAACATAAGACTTTGGCAAGAATATAGTGCTTGTATCAACAATATACTTAAACAATTAGCTTCCATATACCAATAGAAGACTCCAACAACTAGCAACCATATACTATAGAATATTCCAGTAGATATGAATCATATACCAGCGAAATACTTCATCAAATAGATGCCTTGCCTCAAAAGAAGACTCCAACAAAACAAAGGTATCCAAATGTTAAGTGAATGCCCCTTTTTATAGGTTGGTTTGGCTACCCTAAGAAGCCCCCTATGAATGTATGAAATTTGTATAAAAACTATCATACCTGCCCTCCTTTGGATGCCAAGAGTCACCTCCTAATGTTCCCAAGAGCCACCTTCTAAAGCTCCTAAGAGCCACCTCCTAATGCTCCCAAAGTTCACTTCCTTTGTCTCTTCTAGACGCTGCCATAAACTACTATCTTAGGATCACATGATAGTTGTATAATAACTGTCATACCACACCCTAAGAATCCCCCCTAAGCTGGCCACTCGAACCGCCCTAAGAAGCCCTCTTAATCAACCTCTTTAAACTAGCCACTACAACCACCCTAAGCCTCCCTCTTAGAGGTGCTATGAGGTTGACACATGGAATATGGTTGTCTTGGCATAAGGTTGACACTTTTTATGTGTTTGATGCTTGATACAAAGTTAATACTATATCAAAACTTTATTTACATGGTTAGTTACAATAGGGAAAATAGCTTCCAAAGCTATATAATTCAACACTCCCTCTTATCAAGGAAGGTATTTTCCTAGTACCAAATGTTACATCCATTTGTCTTTACTTGGATATTGACTTGTTGATCCATGTAGAATCTATTCATCAAGAGAATTTTTGTATCCATATCTAGCATTGGGATCAATAGAATATCTAGTGAGCACACTGATGTCATTATATGATTTTTTTTCACTTAGTGCACCAAGAACTATTTGTGCAGTTCACCAAGAAATTTCCTACTAGCCATATGCTAGGGGAAGCTATATAGTTCACCAACAACTGTCAATTCACCAACAACTATCTTACTCAGTGCCAGTCCTTTTTCATACTGGATGTGTAATCTTAGAGCCAGTTCTTTTTCATACTGGACAAGAATAAAATAGAATATCCTGCATCCTACCTGTAAATGACTTGCCCCGCTACTATCACCAGAATCCCATATGCAGCTCCTTACTCCCTCTTACGAGGGACCAGTCCAATTTTGTCTCTGAAGTACTCAAACTTCACCTTTGACAGAGGTTTGGTTAGCACATCTGCAACCTGCTCATTGGTAACCACATAATGAAGCTTCACTTCTCCCTTTTCTACCACATCACGGATAAAATGATACTTGATTCCAATATCCTTTGATTTGTCATGAAACACAGGGTTCACTGACAACTTTATGCAACTTTGATTGTCACAACAAATACTAGTAGCATCTAACTCAATATCAAATAATCATGAAAGTAATTTCCATATCCATACAACTTCAGTACATGCTAAACATGCTGCCATACATTCTGCCTCAGTTGTACTGAGCACAACAATAGTTTGGTTTCTGCTAAACCATGAGATCATACCTGATCCCAAACTAAAATAGCATCCTGAAGTACTCTTACGATCTGTGACACTACCAACCCAATCCGAATCGAAGTATCCCTATAGTCTGAACTCACAATCTGCATCATACTTGATACCATACTCAATGGTACCTTTCAAGTATATCATCACATGTTTTGTTGTGATCAAATGAAGATGTCTAGGTTCAACCATATACTGAATTAAAGTGTTCACAAAAAAACATATGTCTGGCCTTGTGTTCGTTAAATACATCAACAAACCAATCATTTTCCTATACAAAGTGGCATCCACTATCTCTGATGAAGTATCACATAATAACTTTGGATTTGTTGTCATAGGTGTAGTCATGGATTTACAATCCATCATTCCAAATCTCTTTATAATTTCCACAACATATTTTCCTTGACTAAGACAAATCTCACCTGGATTCTGCCACACTTCCAGACCTAGAAAATAGTGCATCTGACCCAGATCTTTCATTTCGAATTTCGAAGCAATCTTCTTCTTGTAATCAATGATGAGATTTTCATTTCCTGTTAGAAACATATCATACACATACAACAATAAGATCACCTTATCGTCATTCTCAATCTTATAGTAGATATTGGAATCTTCTTTACTCTTGATAAAGCACAAGCTCATCAAAAAATTATCAGTTCTTCCATACCATGTCATGGGTTCTTGCTTCAAGCCATACAAGGCATTCTTTAATCTGCAACATGTGTCTGACTATCATGTGTCTCAAATCCTTGTGGATTCTCCACATACACTTCCTCTTCTATCACGCCATTCAGAAAATAAGTTTTTATATCCATGTGATGTAATTTCCATCCCATCTTTGCAGTTATAGCCATAGTATCTCTAATGGAAGTGTATCTTGCCACAGGTGCAGAGGTTTCTTCGTAATCTATTCCCTCTTTCTAAGAGAACCCAGGAGATACAAACCTTGCTTTGCATTTCTCAATACTACCATCCGCAACATGCTTGATTTTTTATAACCATTTAGATGTTACCAATTTTTTTTCTTTTGGTCTCAGAACTATGTCCCAAACATCATTTTTCATAATTGATTAATATTCTTCAATCATGGCATCCTGCCACACTTTCTTCTCATCGTCTTATTCATAGCTAGAAGGTTTTTCATCAATGATTGTAGACACAATTGCAACATAGTTGGAATATAATCGAGGTCTTTTACTTTCTCTAAAAGTCTTATTTGGGGCAACATACCTTTCTTCATCTTGAATGAGTTCACTAGCCCAACCTAGTTTTCTCTGATATGTAATCACTTATGTGGGTGAATCAACAGGTTTTTTAGGCTCCATCATATCATGATTCTTAGGTACATGTTCTTATTCTTCTGTATCTGGTACTTTAGAAGCTGTAGGTTCCTCATTATGTACCTCATCTACATGATTTATTTTTTATTTGTAGAAAGTTGCATCTTCATCAAAGATAACATCTCTGCTAATCTCAATCTTTTTGTATCCATGGACATATACTCTATATGCCTTTGATGTTTCGCTGTATCCGACACATATACCCTTCTTACCTGAAGGATCCAACTTTGTCCTTTTTTCCATGGGAATATGAATATACACTAGACAACCAAATATCCTTAGATGACTAACCTCTAGAACTTCTCCAGAAAAAACTTCTTCTAGAGTTTTATTTTCAAGAGATTTATGAGGACTTTTGTTCTGTACATATACATCAGTCCTTGTTGCTTATACCCAAAGGTACATTGATAATCCCTGATAATGAATCATGGCTTTAACTACTTTCATAATTGATCAGTTCTTTCTTTCTGCAACACCATTTTGTTGAGGATTGTATGGAGTAGAAATATCCCTCTTAATCCCAACTTCTCTAAAAAAATCCTTGAATTCACCAGATGTGAATTCTCCTTCATTCTCAGATCTTAAAAACTTTAGTTTTCTCTCAGAAATATTTTCAACAAGAGCTTTAAATTCCTTAAACTTACTAAAGACTTCATCTTTATTCTTTAAGAAATAAATCCAAGTTTTGCGAGAAAAGTCGTCAATAAAAGAAACATAGTAAACATACCCACTGAGTGAAGTGCTTGACATATGTCCACACACATATGAATGAATTAGATCCATAAATCCTTTTGCTTTGCTGCCACTGCTTGGAAAAGGATTTTTCATGTTCTTTCCTTGTCCACATCCTTTGCACACACCATCATGGAACACTTGAATTTCTAGAAGGCCTTTCACCATCTTGCTGACAACTGGAAAGGATTTATAGTGAATATGAGTGAATCTTCTATGCCACAGTTCACATGGGTTTATAGTACTATGTATTGAGGCTTGATTTGCCTTTCCTTTTAACTTGTATAACCCATCTTCATGTATACCAATTATAATAGAATCATCAATATTCTTTCCTCTCGGCCACATAAGAACTTGGCCATCGACAAAAGCTACTCAGAGTCCTTTCTCTTCCAATCCTGAAATAGATAGGAGGTTCTTTTGCAGACCAGGTACATATAAAACATTTTCCATTTTCAAATGTTTTCCTGAATCTAAGATGTAAAAAGAATTCTCTATGCCCTTAATAGGATAGGAAGAGTTATGACTCAGTCTCACTTGATGAGAAGAATGTTTCTTAGTCAGATGTGAAAGAAAGTCTTTAAAACCAGTCATGTTCCTAGAGGCACCACTATCCACACGACATGTTTCATCATCATAATTTACTGAATTAGTAAGAGCTGCCACCAAAACATACTCTTCATCTGAATCTTCTTTTGTTTCTCTCTTGAAAACAAGTTCATCATCTTTATCAATATGAGCATGACGTCTTTTGTTTTTCCTCCTTTCTTTGACCTCTTTTATGAGAGGACAATCTTTGGCAAGATTTCCTATCTTTTCACAACATAAACATTTGAGTTTAGAATAGTCTCTCTTACCTTTCACAAATTTCTGAAACTTCTTTTGTGGAGGATGACTTTCCTTCTTTTTCTTTCCTTTCTTGAATTGGATTGAAAGAGCTTGATCTTCATCATCAATTAGCTTTTCTTCTCTTACTCCCAATACTGCTTCTTCTTGGACACAATCTTCCCATGGCCTACTAAAATTTGTTAACTTACTTCTTGAACATATTCCTCTTATGAAAGAGTCCCATGACTTCAAAAGTTCATTCAGAGTAGTCATTACTAACTCAACTTTTTCAACTGAGTCACCGATATCTATAATTTTTTCATTAATCTAAGAAATTCTTGTAAAGAAGGCATGAATAGATTCAAACTTCTGCATCTTTACATTTTTGAGTTGAGTCCTCAAAGACATCTTCCTTTTTATGTTCCTTCCTTCATATAGATGAGATAGAGGATCAAAAATATATTTGGGAGTCTTCAAGGATGATACAAGAGGAATAAGATGGTATTTTATAGAATCTGCAATTATTCTCTTTTCCCTTATCAGATTATTCCTATACTTACCTTTAGCTTCGTCTTCCTCAGGTTCTGCAACCTCTTCCATAACATAATCTGATAAGTCATTTTCTTCTAGAACAAGGGATATTTTGTACTTCCATGCTCTGAAGTTATCAGGTCCCTCAAGTTTCTCATCAAGCTTAGTGCTTTACATCATCTTGTCCTCGTTTTTGACTTCCTTCAAAAAAATGAAATATTGTAGCCTCCTTCACAAATCTAATAACTCTTTGTAGAAATGGCTTCTTTCAGTGAAGCTCTGATACCATGTTGAAAAACTGATGCATGTAGGTAAATTTTAAATTTTTTTACAGCATACAACCAACATACCAATGCATTTGCATATATGAGGATCACTAAAAGTGAGACAATCACAGAGAGAACACAAGTATACCCTGGGAAACCCTCTTGGGGTAGAAAACCCAGCCAAAACTTGTCTTTATATTCTTCAACAAAGTATAATACCAGTACAAGACTTTAGAGTAACTAGCTAGGACTCAGAGGGATGAAATAATACCTCTGTTTCAACACTTACAAACTTCACAAATAGCTGAACTAACACTTACAGTAACAGCTTGAAAAAATCACCAAAAGATAACTGACTTTCCTTCTTGTTGTAGCAGACGTATGGCAGCTTTAACACAGTATTTGTAGCAGCCTTATATCATCAATGATGAACACAAGACTTCAACAAGAATATAGTACTTGTATCAATAGTACACTTCAACAACTAGCTTCCATATACCAACAAAAGACTCCAACAACTAGCAGCCATATACCAACAGAAGATTCCAGTAGATATAAGTCATATACCAAAAAAATACTTTAGCAAATAGATGCCTTGCCTCAGCAGAAGACTCCAACAAAACAAAGGTATCCAAATGTTAAGTGAATTCCCCTTTTTATAGGTTGGTTTGGATTCCCTAAGCATCCCCCTATGAATGTATGACAATTGTATAACAATTGTCATACCTTCCCTCCTTTGGCTTCCAAGAGTCACCTCCTAATGTTCCCAAGAGCCACCTCCTAAAGCTCCCAAGAGACACCTCCTAATGCTCCCAAAGGTCACTTCCTTTGTCTCTTCTAGAGGTTTCCCTAAACTGTTGTCTTACGATTGTATGATAGTTGTATAACAACTGTCATACCACCACCCTAAGAAGCCCCCGTAAGCTAGCCACTCCAACTTCCCTAAGAAACCCTCTTAAGCAGCCTCCCTAAGCTAACCACTACAACTTCCCTAAGCAACCCTCTTAGAGGTGCTATGAGGTTGACACATGGCATATGGTTGTCTTGGCATAAGGTTGACACTTGTCATGTGTTTGATTCTTGACATGAAGTTAACACTATATCAAAACTTTATTTACATGGTTAGTTACAATAGGGAAAATAGCTTCCAAAGCTATATAATTCAACACAAGGAAACATACATTGATGTGTGGCTCCTCTTGGAGATAGAAAATTTGTTGTTCTAAGTCATTTCTCTCATCTTTGACATTGCATTTTCTCATCTTCTTTATACTCTCTTTGAAGGTTGCATTGTATGTTTGTTTTTTATGGAAATGTAAGTTTTGTTCATCCATTTATGAAATTATCATTTGATGAGGTAATTGTTCAAATCAAACCAAGGCCAAAGGGTTTTTTTTGGTCAATGACACAAAGAATGTCTCTTTTCAAGCTTATTTTTACCTTGCTACAACTTTGACTGCATCATGGTACAAGGCCATTCATATTGTACACTTCTCTTTCTGTATAATATAAGTAGTATTTCCTCAAGAAATAAAATAGTTTCCTTGGTGGATTGTCTCTTGTGCAAAATTTGTGATGATGTACACTTGTCATTTTAATTATTGGAATATCAATCATACAAAATTATCTTCTTTGCAATTCTCTGAAACTACTGTGTTAATTTATTCCAAGCATATTCATATCCACACTCTGACTTGGCCTTTGTTGTTGTCCCTAAATAGATTGGCATCCTCCCTACAAATCTCCAAGTGTTGCCACCAGGGAGTACCCTTGTCAAATTGCAAACCTGATAACAGTGCAAGGGGAGAAATAGGCCTGGAAGAAATATGCAATATGCATTGTAAAAAAAAACACATGGCACATTCATTTGGTCCCATGCCCTCAAAATTGCACCTGCAAGCTCTACGATGGCTCTAGTCACAATAATTTTGTACCCTAGAGCCATCAAACTCCAAGCAGACAAACACTAACTTCAAATGTGATTCTTGGAGATATGATAAATGGATTGTCTATAACCCATTCTTGCAATTATGGTCAAATCATGTCATTTTAGGGATTTAGATTACTTCGAGTAGCTAACCTAAAATAAATACTGTACACATACAAAAATTCATTATGTAATTAGGTGGAATGCACTTTTTCCTTGTCACTCTTTCTTGACTTCAAACAACAATTTTCATTGCCAAAGACTAATTTCACATGGTTACTGTGTAATGAAATAGAAGGAGCTAGTATATCAACAAATGCATAATATTAATATAGAATCATAATCACCTCAAACATAAGACTGTACTTTCCATCCCTATTATGCATCCTCAGGTAAGATTGACATATCTCAGGATCTTCCCGGGGGGGGAGATAGATCTCATAAGTTTCTTCAGTTTTTTGTATGATCCATGGATAACAATTCCTTAATTTGGTCCATTGTCACAATATGAGTAGACTTAAAAAAAACAGAGGATATTATAGGAAAAAGTAAACAAGTTAAAAGCTGATACTAAACTCATCTCATAAACTTATCAAATCAATCCTTGAACAACAAGATTTATGTGGGGTGGTTTGTTTTGAGGATTCAGAGGATCCATAGTATTTATTATTGGCGGTCGACGTTTCGAGTCCATATCAAGACCCATCATCAGGACATCTAAGCCTGGGTAAAGATAAATATGAAGAGCGTAGATAAATAGTGAATTAGCGAGAGGTGGAGAAGTCTGAAGTCTAGGGTCGGCTCTAAAAATCTAGAAGTGTTTTAGGGTTTCAATAAATTATTAATTAAATGGTTGTGTTAATGTAATGATAAATTACTTTATTAATTGTTATTAAAGTAATGATAAATTTTTTATAATTTATAATTTATTTTTATTATTAATTTTTATTTCTTATTTTATCATTAAATGGTATTTATAATTGTTTTAATGCAACTTTAATAGAGTAGTTGTATTAATGTATTGATAACTAATTGGTTATTACTAATATTCATTTGTATATTGTTTTAAATTTTATTAATGTAATGATAAGAAATTTGTATTTAATAATTTATTTTTATTCAAGGTTTCTTTTAATTTATAAAATGGGGGGGAGGGGGGTTGCAATGAACTTAGGTTTTTAGGGTTAAAATGTAACCTACCTCGTGCATCTATTAGAGGAATCCAGTTTTCGCTAATTTCTAGGCCATTGTCTCTATTCAGGTTGTTAGGGTGTTTAAGGATTTCAATAGCTTCTTTGATTCTGCGTTTGAAGAAGTGATCTTCCTTGGCTAAAATTTTCATGTCTTCCAGGCGTATGTGGTGTTTGGATGAGAAAGAGTGTTTGGTTAAAGCAGAGGTGCAGGTACATTCATTTTTTATTTTTGCTCCATGTTCTTTGATCCTAATCTGAAAGGACCGACCAGTTTCTCCTATGTAGCATTTACCACATGAGCATTCTATTTTGTAAACTCCTTTACATTTCTTATGGTTAGGTTCATCTTTAATTGTTTTCATTTTTTGTTTGATAGTTTCTAAGGGTTTAAAGGAGGTCTTAATCTCTTTCTTTCTCAGTACACTGGCAATCTTATCAGTTATTCCTTGGATGTAGGGAAGGTAGGTTGTAGTACCAGGGGGTTGGTTGTTAGGTGGTTTAGGTCCATTCATTTCTCTATCTAGGGATTTGTTTATCATTTTCTTTATGTCTTTGTCCTTGTAGCCTATGCTCTTAAAAACCCTAGAGAGGCGATCTTTTCCTTGAACTAGGTTGTCATCATCGAAAATTCTTAAGGCTCTTGTGGCTAGAGTGTTGAGGACACCTAACTTTTGGGTTGGGTGGTGATGAGAGCTAGCATGAAGGTAGTTTTTCATGTGGGTCATTTTCCTATAGAACTTATGTCCAAGACTATCGTCTTCTTTCCTTTTGATTAGTACGTCTAGGAAGGGAATTGCACCATTTTTCTCGAGTTCCATTGTGAATTTGTTGTCTTTATAAATATCATTGAGATGTTGGAAGAATTTCTCAAGTTCGCCTTTACCGTGGGGCCAAAGTACGTTGGTGTCATCAACGAATCTCTTCCATCTTAATGGTTTAAGGGGAAAGGAATCTAAGGCTTTTTTCTCAAAGTTTTCCATGAAAAGATTGGAGACAATGGGAGAAAGTGGGGAGCCCATGGCTACGCCACTTGTTTGTTCATAGAATTCGCCTTGATAACTGAAAAATGTGGACCGGAGGCAAACCTCTGCTAGCTTTGCTTTTTCCGGGTCTGTCACTGTATTAACAACCTGGATGGCTTCATCTAGTGGGATTTTGGTGAAAAGGGAGACAACATCGAAACTAATAAGTATGTCCTCGGGTTTTATTTTCTCATTCTTGATGATCTTGACAAAATCATTAGAGTCTTTAATGAAGGAGTCTGTATGACCTACTAGGGGGCTAAGGATTTTCGCTACATACTTGGAAAGTTTGAGTTTTTTATGGCTCTTTTGACATCTTTCATAACCTTCACAATGGGGTTACTAGAACATGAAAATCATTTGCATATGGAACATGAAAATTATGAAAGATGTCAAAAGAGCCATAAAAAACTCAAACTTGCCAAGAATGTAGAGAAAATCTTTAGCCCCCTAGTAGGTCATATAGACTCCTTCATTAAAGACTCTAATGATTTTGTCAAGATCATCCAGAATGAGAAAATAAAACCCGAGGACATCCTTATTAGTTTCGATGTTGTCTCCCGCTTCACCAAAATCCCACTAGATGAATCCATCCAGGTTGTTAATAAAGTGACAGACCCGGAAACAACAAAGCTAGTAGAGGTTTCCCTCCGATCCACATTTTTCAGCTATCAAGGCGAATTCTATGAACAAACAAGTGGTGTAGCCATGGGTTCCCCACTTTCTCCCATTGTCGCCAATATTTTCATGGAAAAATTCAAGAAAAAAGCCTTAGATTCCTTTCCCCTTAAACCATTAAGATGGAAGAGATTCGTTGACGACACCAACGTACTTTGGCCCCACGGTAAAGATGAACTTGATAAATTCTTCCAACATCTCAACGATATTTCTAAAGACATCAAATTCACAATGGAACTCGAGAAAAATGGTACAATTCCCTTCCTAGACGTACTAATCAAAAGGAAAAAAGACGGTAGTCTTGGACATAAGGTCTATAGGAAAAAGACCCACACGGAAAACTACCTTCATGCTAGCTCTCATCACCACCTAGCCCAAAAGTTAGTTGTCCTCAACACTCTAGCCACGAGAGCCTTAAGAATTTCCAATGATGAAAACCTAGTTCCAGAAAAAGATCACCTCTCTAGGTTTTTTAAGAGCATAGTCTACAAGGACAAAGACATAAAGAAAATGATAAACAAATCCCTAGATAGAGAAAAGAATGGACCTAAACCACCTAACAACCAACCCCTTGGTACTACAACCTACCTTCCCTACATCCAAGGAATAACTGATAAGATTGCCAGTGTACTAAGAAAGAAAGAGATTAAGACCTCCTTTAAACCCTCAAAAACCATCAAACAAAAAATGAAATCAGTTAAAGATGAACCTGACCATAAGAAATGTAAAGGAATTTACAAAATAGAATGCTCGTGGTAAATGCTACATAGGAGAAACCGATTGGTCCTTTCAGATTAGGATCAAAGAACATGGAGCAGATATAAAAAACAAACGTACTCGCACCTCTGATTTAGCCAGTCACTCTTTCTCATCCAAACACCACATACGCCTAGAAGACACGAAAATTTTAGCCAAGGAAGATCACTTCCTCAAACACAGGATCAAAGAAGCTATTGAAATCCTTAAACACCCTAACAATCTGGATAGAGACAATGGCCTACAAATTAGCGAAAAATGGATTCCTCTGATCCAAGACAGACGCACGAGGTAGGTTACATTTTAACCCTAAAAACCTAAGTTCATTGTAACCCCCCAACCAACCCCTTGGTACTACAACCTACCTTCCTTATATCCAAGGAATAACTGATAAGATTGCCAATGTCCTAAGAAAGAAAGAGATTAAGACCTCCTTTAAACCCCTAGAAACCATCAAACAAAAAATGAAATCTGTTAAAGATGAACCTGACCATAAGAAATGTAAAGGAATTTGGCAAAATAGAATGCCTGGTAAGCTACATAGGAGAACCTGATATCCTTTTCTAGATTAGGACCAAAGAAGATGGAGCAGATATAAAAAACGAACGTATCCGCACCTCTACTTTAGTCGAACACTCTTCCTCATCTAAACACCACATACGCCTGGAAGACATGAAAATTTTAGCCAAGGAAGATCACTTCCTCAAACACAGGATCAAAGAAGCTATTGAAATCCAAACACCCTATCAACTGATAGAGACACAGCCTACAAATTACGGTAGGAAATCGGATTCCTCCTGACCCAAGATGCATCTATCAGGTAGGTTACATTTTAACCCTAAAAACCTAAGCTCATTGTGTAACCCCTTCTTTTATAAATTAAAAACAACCTTGAATCAAAATAAATTATCAAATAAAAATTTATTATCATTACATTAATAACATTTAAAACAATATACAAATTAATATTAGTAATAACCAATTAGTTATCAATACATTGATACAACTACTCTATTAAAATTGTATTAAAAAAATTATAAATACCATTTAATGATAAAATAAGAAATAAAAATTAATAATAAAAATAAATTATAAATTATAATTTTTTTATCATTACATTAATAACAATTAATAAAGTAATTTATCATTACATTAACACAACCATTTAATTAATAATTTGTAACAACCTCCTCGTTACGACGACGAACCTCTTATAACAAGTAAAAAAAAAAAAATTGTGTGTGCGCGTGTGTACAAGGGTAATGAACACATTCGACTATGCGTTGCCGCCTGACGACAAACAAGATGCATACAATGACGAACACAACATGACGAACTAAGACGCACATCAAGTATTCGCATGCAAATACACGACAATCAATCAACTCAAAAAATAAGACTGACTACCCATTCATCCTACCCTGCAATGGTTAGGACCTCCAAGACACATAAGCAACTCTCAAGCCTGGGTTCCCATCTATTTTAACCATTTAAGGTCTCAGGGCTAGCGACTGTTCTGAGGAACATGGAGGTGTCTACGTCCCGCCCGACACAAGCAGACCAAGCACACAAAATTTTACGACCCAGTACAACATTAATTAAACAAGGACTACAATCTACATTAGTCTTAAGGCCATTTCATCGCGCAACTTTAGATCATAATTTGTCATCAAGGTACCCTCTAGATTAACATTCAAGGACCTTATTGTGCAAGTCTAAACTTCGACTGGTTTAACATTTTACAAAATAATTAATCATTATTTTTAATCAAAATAATGAATAGTTATAAATTATCATTTAAAGCAAAATGAACATTTAATCTATAATTATAATAATTAACGCAATCTTCTAAAATCATTTAACTCATTCATTAATTATAATCAAAATAATGAATAGATGTAAATTATCATTTAAATAAAAAATTAACATTAATCTATAATTATAATTCAATAATTAACGCCATCTTCTAAAATCATTTAACTCATTCATTAATTATAATCAAAATAATGAATAGATGTAAATTATCATTTAAAGCCAAAAATTAACATTAATCTATAATTATAATTCAATAATTAACGCCATCTTCTAAAATTATTTAACTCATCCATTAATTATAATCAAAATAATGAATAGATGTAGATTATCATTTAAAGCAAAAATTAACATTAGTCTATAATTATAATTCAATAATTAACACAACCTTCTAAAATCATTTAACTCATTCATTGTAAAATTCACATTAACCTTCACTCAAAGATCTAATTTATAATTCGATATGCCTTAATTATGAACCAATAATTGACTCAACAATGCATTGATCATAATCCATAATTGACGCAAAATTCAAAATTAACATTAACATTGATACCATAAATGGAGCCTCTCGGAATAAATTAAAAGCAATGAATAATTAAAATTAGTGCGGCATTAGAAACTTGTCACCCCGCAGTCAGAAGCACGAAGAACTAAATCATTGTTGTCCACCAGACAGGCTCAACACTGTCCAAGGGCTGGGAAAAGGCGATGGCTCGCAGCGAAATGCAAATCGCTGGAAAAAATTTAGGTGAGGTTTTAACTCTGTCAAAAGACGTCGGCTCTCTCTATTTTAGAGGTAGCTGTGTCATCCTTGGTATTAAGGACTCAAAATATGTAACCCTGTGCGTTCAACCATATCAAGGTTACAATTATGAGCTACTCTCAATTTCAGTGAAGTTAGGAGTGCGTTACAGTCAAAAATAAAAATCTCTAAACGCCAAGAAGTTGAAATTATGCTGACAGTTGGCTAGGTTTTAATCCATCATTGTCGATGGCTCAGGCGATTAGTTTATTATTTAATGACTGTTCCAAAAGCAAAGGAAATTAACGTATCCAAAATCGGACTTAATCATTTGAGGGTAAGATTAGTCATGGCTGGAAATAATAACAACAATTCACTGCGTTTGCCACAGGATTTGTCAACTTTAACACCTCTAGTGCATTATCGCATCTAGAGATCATAAGGCAAGGATAGCTCATCAAGGATACACCACCGTTGCCGCTAAAACACGACATGCTATCGCTAACATCACTGTAAATCGACTTCTACCAAACACCTACAGTTTCGTTGAGTTTTAAGGGACCGACGCTGTCTAGTTTACAGAAAAAGCAATTTAAACAATGATTGCTTTAGTTTACAAAAGGAAAACAGTCATGTAGAGTCACTGTCCATCCGTGATTCGCTAAGGGTTAATGTAAAAAGGGAAAACAATTAGCACTGAGAACAGTTTATCAACGATTTGGTAAAGTTTGATTGCCAAGAGAGAAAACTACTATTGCTAAATCATAGTCCATCAACGATTCGCTAAGGTGTTGTTAGAAATGAAGGCGATTATCACAAAAAAAAACTGATAAATTTTGATAAAAGAAAGGTTCGGGATTATAACCAGAAAATCGTAATAGAAACGGGGAAAGGCCACAGTCAGGGAAGTCTACTCGGTCTAAGAGCGATGTAACCCAAGGCAACTTGCCCGGTACATTAGCCAACGAAAATAAAAAAGGTTGCAGAGTACGGGAAGGGCATGGAATCCACCATTTCGTGATTCAACGCATAGGAGTTTCGCCTAATAAATATTATAGATTTGAAGAATGAGATTCACAGAGGTTTAGCTGCCAAACACAAGCTAGATGTATAAAAACAAAACAAGGGGTAGCGTTAAAAATTGGGGAGGGAGACGAAATGATAAGTACAAGGCTAGAGTTTACTCAAAATTTACACAGTAAATTTTTTTACAGCAATGATAAATACACAAGATTTCGTCGGAGTAAGTAAATAAAGAAAAACCATTCAATCCAACGAGATCCAACACCGATTGAAGTTAAATGATCTTCCATCTATATTACCCAATGCACATGCAGATCTAAATCATAAATCCTAATGCATTCTACTCTAAAAATCAAAGAGTGTATCGTTGCTTGATCGCCCGCTTCGAATGACGTCCGCGCGCTCCGTGCCGCTCCCGCTCACCGACCGTCGAGACCTCACTGATACCTCCCAGCCAACGCTAGGGGTACTCTGCTTCCCCCTTAGCCCCCTGAGCCGCAAAGGGGCCACACACTATCCAGATGGTACGTCTAGCTCCCAACTCACCTCGCAAGGCCGAGCTATCACTCCCCTCCGAGCTGGGAAATCTCAACTCCCACAAGTAATCAGTCAAGTCACTAATCCGGCAGCGTAATTTTACGCTAACAGTCGATCCCTTCTTCCTTCTCCTCCCTCTCTTTTATAGAGGTTTAGAACTTCCATTCTCTCCCTAAATTTCATTTAATTTAAGTTTTAAAAAAAATCTTCTAAAAATTCTCCTTCGTACAAGTGTCATCCATCCCTCACTTTCCTCCAATAAGTATTTTCTTTAATTTATTAATTGTCTCATTTCCCTCACCCACCTAGAGTTACTCCTAAATTTACTCCTAGGTGTCCCTAGATTCCCTTACAGGTTTTAAAGGCTTTCCCTATTAAGAAGTTGCCAATTTAGTTCAATTTAGAAGGTTCTTTAATGTAGATTCTTTATTAAGTTGACCTCCTGCTTTTTACCTTAAGTTCCCCATCTTTCCCTTTTTATGTTACCTCCTTTCCCTAGTTTCCTAAATTTTATAATTTCCTCTTTCCCCTTTTTTAAAAACGACAGTTGTGCAATTTAACCTCTTTTTCCTTTTATTATTATAATTTTAGTATCTTTTTAAACTATCAAAAGTTAAAATAATTAATTTCTTCTTTACTTTTTATATCCACCAATTTTATTTAATTTATTACTCTCTTCCTTTTACCCAAAAATTTATGAAGACCAAAATTATTACTCAAGTGGTTTTTATTTTAAATTTTTAATATTTTATTTTTATAAAGATATTTTCTTAAGGGTAGACAAAATTTTACCCCTAGCGAAGTGTTAGACTAGGACTTAGATTCTGAACTGGGCGACATTTAATTAGGGAAGTTGTTTCAAAATTTCTTAACGTGTTAATTGTCTTAGGTCCATCTAGGATCATACCTCCATCATCATCAATGTGACGTGCCCTTCAAGATGCACTAGGTGCTCCAAGGGTGCCACTCGCCTCATCTGTTCCTTTTGCGCGACGTGCCCTTCAGGATGCACCACGTGCTCCAAGGGTGCCACTCGCCTCTCGACTGATTGGTAGACATCAATAACCCTTGGAGTCAACACTCCGCCACGTGAACTTGTGGGAGACTAAGGGCTTCTAAGGAATAAGGCCCCTGCCTTATTGAGCACCCCTTAGAATCATCATGAGCGACTGTCACAGTCTTCCCTCACGACATCGTGGGTCCTCTCAAACTAGGTAATCGTTAACCTACAGTTCAAGCCACGTCGAGAGTTCTAGTAGGCTATGACAGGGTTGTTGTCCACACCTCTCCCTCAACCTCTCTGGTAGTCGTGTGTGACCCCTTTACTCCATATGTGAGTATGGTCGACAAGCTATCATCAGCCTGCATTATCAACAAATTATGTCAGAACATGTCCACATCACAACATCAAATCAAAATATATTAATATCACAGTAAATCAATCAAACCCCAATAGCACACTCCCTGACTCAATCTGGAGTCCAAGGAGTTCCATCGATGCCTCTGCATCCTCAAGGTCCAAAACCCTACACACTTAGTAAAACCGAGTCAATAGCACCTGTCTATGTCAATGCGGTAAAACATCATGTCATCTACCATAACTCATCATAATCAAAGTCAAATGTTTTAATATCATAATAATCCAGATCACTTGCGAGCAAGTGTCCTCAAAGAATAAGTTCTCTCAGTGCGCCAGAGCGGGATGTTACATACACCCCCTCTTGGTCTAAACTTCGTCACGAAGTTTCTCAGTATAAATGCCGAAATAAGTGTATCCAGTGTCATATGTCTATCTATTAAACAAAAATGGAAACCGCTAGTGCATATCATATGCGTCCTCCCAGGTCGCTGAGTGCGGACTATAATGGTCCTACTAGACCTTGACCTGATCTACCGTTCGACGTCGTAACTGTCGAACGCGATGATCTAAGATGCGGACTGGCTCAGCTGTGAGCGCTCCCTCGTCCGATACCTGCAAGGAACTCATGTCAATAACATTTGTAGGATCACTAATATAATGTCTCAAAACAGATACATGAAAAACATCGTGCATACGCCTCAAGGAATCAGGCAAGGCTAGTCGATAGGCCACTGGACCCTTTCTCTCCACAATATCGAAGGGTTCCACGAACCTCGGAGAGAGTTTATCTCCCTTCCCAAACTTAATCAAACTCTTATGCGGTTTAACCCGCAAGAAGACTCGATTGCCGACCTCGTAACTACGGTCGACTCGATGCACATCGACACAACTCTTCTGTCGATCCTACACTTATTTAATCCTTTGTCTTATTGTTTGCATTTGCTCTTCCATTTCTTGGATCGCTTTTGGTCCCACCAGGACCCTATCCTCAAGTCAATCCTAATTCAAAGGCGTCTGACACGGTCACCCATAAAGAAACTCGAAAGGCGCCATCTTAATGGTGCTCTGGTAACTTTTGTTGTAAGTGAACTCTACTAGAGGCAAGAATTATTCCCAACGATTTCGTTGGTCCATCACGTAAATGCGTAACATGTCCTCCAAGGTTTGGTTCGTTCATTCGGTATGCCCGTCAGTTTCCGGGTGATACGCAGTACTAAAGTTAAGTTGGGTTCCCAAGGCCTCTTGAAAACTCGTCCAAAATCGTCCAGTAAACATCGATCCTCGATCGGATATAATCCTCTTAGGCACGCCATGCAGTCTCACAATCTCACTGATGAAAATTCTAGCTATGTCAAGTGCCTCATACGTCGTACTCACAGGAATAAAGTGAGCACTCTTCATCAGAGTGTCTACTACTACAAAAATCTAGTCATGTCTCCTCGTTGTTAGTGGCAATCCAACAATAAAATCCATCGAAATAACCTCCCATTTCGATTCCGGAATAGCATGTGGTTGTAGTAATCCTGCTGGGTGTCTATGTTCAGCCTTTACCTACTGACATTCTAGACACTTGGCCACATAGTTAACTATGTCGACCTTCATTCCCCTCCAGAAAAATAAGGGTTTAAGGTCCACCCTCATCTTCGTGACTCCTGGGTGAGCCATGTAAACTGCTCTATGAGCCTCGCTCAGGATCAACATCCTCAACTCGTCGTTTGGTAGTATGTAAATCCGACTTTTAAACCTCAATAAACCATCGCTATCAAAAGAGAATCCCTCAAATCGTGGTACCATCCTTCTGTTTTGTCCGATAAAACCCTTGACCTCTTTGTACCAGTCATTGTCATGCTGTAAAGTAAGGATCTTTTCACGTAGATTCATCTGAAGAGGCAACATTGAAAAGATGTGTGGTCTCTGACTCAATGCATCCACCACTCAGTTCACTGTTCCTTTTATGTAAGTAATCTCGAAGTCGTACTCGCTAAGCAATTCCGACCAACGTCGTTGTCACGCATTCAAGTCACTTTGCGTAAAAATGTGTTGTAGTCCACAATGATCAGTCCTTAGTTCAAATTTTCGTCCAACAAGATAGTGTCTCCAAACCTTCAAGGCATATATGATGGCTAATAACTCCAAATCGTGCGTCGCGTAGTTCTCCTCATGCCTTCTCAGTTTCCTCGAAATGTAAGAAATAACTCGTCCGTCTTGCATCAAGACTCTGCCTAAGACTTCCTTAGATGCGTCTGTGCATACCAAGAAGTTCGCGTCCATGTTAGGGACCTTTAGTATCGGCACTGTTGTCAACAAATCCTTAAGCCTCCGAAATGCTTCCGCGCATTTCTCGGTTCAAACAAACTTCTTGTTTTTCTTCTGCAATTCTGTGATTGGATTTGGTATCTTAGAAAATCCCTCGACAAACCGTTGATAGTATCCTGCTAAACCCATAAAGCTACGCACTTCCGTGACATTCGTCAGCGCGGGCCATTCCATAATAGCCTCGACCTTGGTTGGATCCACAACGATGCCTTCGCCGAAGATGACATGCCCTAAGTAGTGAATCCTCAATTGGTAAAAAGAGCATTTGGACAACTTCCCATACAATTGGTGCTCTCGCAGCCACTGTAGCACCAAGGCCAAGTGCTCATCATGCTCCTCCGTCATCCGAGAGTAGATCAAAATATCGTCAATGAATACTTGGACGAACTTGTCCAAGTACTCGCAAAACACCCCATTCATCAAACTCATAAATACCCCTAGGGCGTTTGTCAGTCCAAACGATAAAACCGTAAACTCGTAATGTCCAAACCTCTTCTTAAAGGCGGTCTTAGGGATGTCATCCTCCTTGATCTGCAACTGGTGATACCCTGATCGCAAATCGATCTTGGAGAACACTGTCACACCCTTCATTTGATCGAACAGATCATCAATTCTCAGCAATGGATACTGATTCTTGATCGTAGCCTTGTTCAGTTGATGATAGTTAATGCAAAGCCTCCACGATCCATCCTTCTTCCGTATGAAAATAACAGGTGCACCCCACGGTGACACACTAGGACGTATCAATCCCAGGTCCAACAACTCCTTCAGTTGCATTTTCAACTCTTGTAACTCCGAAGTCGACATCCGATAAGGCATTCTTGCTATTGGTTCAGTCCCCAGTTTTAGGTCTATGGTAAATTCCAATTCCCTCTCCGGCGGCATCCCAGGTAACTCCTCCGGAAACACGTCCACAAACTCTCTCACCATCGGAAGGTGTTCAAGACCTTCCGATACTCCCTTCTCATTTAACGCAAGGATCGCATAAAGCTTGCACCCCTTGCGCATGCTCTTTCGAAGTTGCAAGGAAGAGACGAACCTCAGGGAAACTCCCTGGTTCCGTCCTACAATCACACGTCTCTGACCCTCGTCATCGACCAAGCTCAACCGTTTTGTCTTACAGTTGAGTATCGCCTCATGCGATTCCAACCAATCCATACCAATCATGACATCATAAGATCCTAGGATCGTGACGTACAGGTTGGCCCTTGTGACAAACTCTCCCAGGTTAAGGATACAGTCCGCAACCTTTCCTCCAACCTTCTGTTTGGCTCCCGAAGCCATCTCCATGAAGCTAAACTCATCCTGTTCGACTGCCTTTACCTTAATCCTTTTTAGCACTGCACCAGAAATGAAACTCTTGGTAGCACCTGGATCTATCAAAATACTAAGGGTCTGGTCAGCGATAGTACCTGTCGTCTCGAGCACAGTCGACTGATGCTCTGCCTGGCGGTTATTCACCGCTGCATGAATCCGATGGGCCTTGCCCATATCTCCCATGGTAGTGGGTCTGGTTGATCCGAACGCTCTGGTCCTCTCCACAGGGCAGTCGCGTTGGTAGTGTGGCTCCCCACATGTCCAACACCCCTTCTTCGGCCCAATAGTCCTGGTACCAGAAGTAGAAGATGACGGCCCACTGGCCTGGAATCCCGGTCTATTCTGCTGAACAGGCCTAAACTTTTGCTGCTGCGGGTGACGCTGTTGCTGATGCTGTGGTCCCCGATAAGGTGTTCGCTGCTGAGGGGTCAGTCGTCGGGGTGTAGTGAAAGTGGATCCCCTCTGGAAGCCACGATATCCCGGCGTATGTCTTGCTGGTGTCTGGTNCTCCACAGGGCAGTCGCGTTGGTAGTGTGGCTCCCCACATGTCCAACACCCCTTCTTCGGCCCAATAGTCCTGGTACCAGAAGTAGAAGATGACGGCCCACTGGCCTGGAATCCCGGTCTATTCTGCTGAACAGGCCTAAACTGTTGCTGCTGCGGGTGACGCTGTTGCTGATGCTGTGGTCCCCGATAAGGTGTTCGCTGCTGAGGTGTCAGTCGTCGGGGTGTAGTGAAAGTGGATCCCCTCTGGAAGCCACGATATCCCGGCGTATGTCTTGCTGGTGTCTGGTGCTGTTGTGTTCCAGATGGAACCTGCCCTGCTGGTCTCACTGGAGTCCTGGTTTGAGCCCCACTGATAAGCTCATCCTCTGTTATGAGGGCCTTCTAGATGGCATCGTGCAAGGTTTGGGGCATCAAAATCCTAACCTTTGCACGTAGGCTTTCGTTAAGGCCGAACACGAACCTATTGACCTTAAGTTTCTCCGTGTTAAGGTGCGGAGCATACCAGAGTAGCTCCATAAAACGGGCCTCGTACTTGGGCACCATACGACCTCCCTGTCGTAAGGCGTTGAACTCATTGAGTTGACGCTCAATGAATTCCTCTGAAAGGTACCTCTCTCGGAACCATTCCTCGAACCGTTCCCATGACACGTCTTCGACGACCATGTTCAGCTGTGGTAGGAGCGTCTTCCACCATAGAAGAGTGCTCCCCTTTAGTTGAAAGACCGCCATGCGGACCTTCATGTTGGAGGTATAATCGCAAAGTGCGAAGCACATTGCCATGTTCTCCAATCATGCCTTGGCGACTGTGCCATCCGGGGCACCAAAGAACTCGGGAAATTTGACCTTCTCGAGTTCACGGTGTATGCTACCAATAATGGCCAGTGCACGTGGCAGAACCTCAACGGGTGTCAATGCTCTGGCCTCATCTCTGTCCAAACGGATGATCAGTGCCTCAGACATGCACTGAAAAGATCTCATCATTCCGACTACATTGCCAACTGCTATCTGCTCCTGTCCAAGAACCTGCTCATCTCCCTGGGGGTTAGACCCCTCAGGCATGGATGCTATTGGAGGTGTCGCGCCTCCTCCCCTAGCACCCTGTCTTCTACCTCTACGACGTCCTCTAACCATGATTACTTGCACGCACACAATCAACTTGATTAGCAACAGTATAATCAAATCATTTCAACGAAATCCGTAGCGATCCCAAGTCGTGGGTTGAACCCGCTCTGATACCATATGTAACGGCCTCCCCATTACGACGACGAACCTCATATAACAAGTATTTATTTTTTTATTTTTTTTGTGTGTGCGCGTGTGTACAAGGGTAATGAACACATTCGACTCTGCGTCGCCACCTGACAACGAACAAGACGCATACAATGACGAACACAACATGACGACCTAAGACGCACATCAAGTATCTGCATGCAATGAACGACAATCAATCGACTAAAAAAATAAGACTGACTACCCATCCGTCCTACCCTGCAATGGTTAGGACCTCCAAGACACATAAGCAACGCTCAAGCCCAGGTTCCCATCGATTTTAACCATTTAAGGTCTCAGGGCTGACAACTGTTCTGATGAACATGGAGGTGTCTATGTCCCGCCCGACACAAGTAGACCAAGCAGACAAAAGTTTACAATCCAGTATAACATTAATTAAACAAGGACTACAATCTACATTAGTCTTAAGGCCATTTCATCGCGCAACTTTAGATCATAATTTGTCATCAAGGTACCCTCTAGATTAACATTCAAGGACCTTATTGTGCAAGTTTGAACTTCGACGGGTTTAACATTTAACAAAATAATTAATCATTAATTTTAATCAAAATAATGAATAATTATAAATTATCATTTAAAGCAAATTGAACATTTAATCTATAATTATAATAATTAATGCAATCTTCTAAAATCATTTAACTCATTCATTACTTATAATCAAAATAACGAATAGATGTAAATTATCATTTAAAGCAAAAATTAACATTAATCTATAATTATAATTCAATAATTAACGCCATCTTCTAAAATCATTTAACTCATTCATTAATTATAATCAAAATAATGAATAGATGTAAATTATCATTTAAAGCCAAAAATTAACATTAATCTGTAATTATAATTCAATAATTAACGCCATCTTCTAAAATTATTTAACTCATCCATTAATTATAATCAAAATAATGAATAGATGTAGATTATCATTTAAAACAAAAATTAACATTAGTCTATAATTATAATTCAATAATTAACACAACCTTCTAAAATCATTTAGCTCATTCATTGTAAAGTTCACATGAACCTTCACTCAAAGATCTAATTTATAATTCGATATACCTTAATTATGAACCAATAATTGACTCAACAACGCATTGATCCTAATCCATAATTGACGCAAAATTCAAAATTAACATTAACATTGATGCCATAAATGGAGCCCGTCCGAATAAATTAAAAGCAATGAATAATTAAAATTAGTGCGGCATTAGAAACCTGTCACCCCGTAGTCAAAAGCATGAAGAACTAAATCATTGTTGTTCACCAGATAGGCTCAACACTATCCAAGGGCTGGGAAAAGGCGATGGCTCACAGCCAAAGGAAAATCGTTGGAAACAATTTAGGTGAGGTTTTAACTCTGTCAGAAGACACCGACTCTCTCTATTTTATAGGTAGCTGTGTCATCCTTGGTATTAAGGACTCAAAATCTGTAACCCTGTGCGTTCAACCATATCAAGGTTACAATTATGAGCTGCTCTTAATTTCAGTGAAGTTAGGAGTGCGTTACAGTCAAAAATAAAAATCTCTAAATGCCGAGAAGTTGAAATTATGCTGACAGTTGGCTAGGTTTTAATCCATCGTTGTCCATGGCTCAGGTGATTAGTTTATTATTTAATGATTGTTCCAAAAGCAAAGGAAATTAACTTATCTAGAATCAGACTTAATCATTTGAGGGCAAGATTAGTCATGGCTGGAAATAATAACAACAATTCACTGTGTTTGCCACGGGATTTGTCAACTTTAACACCTCCAGCGCATTATCGCATCCAAAGATCATAAGGCAAGGATAGTTCATCAAGGATACACCACCGTTGCCGCTAAAACGTGGCATGCTATCGCTAACATCACTGTAAATCGACCGCTACCAAACAACTACAGTTTTGTTGATTTTTAAGGGACCAACGCTGTCTAGTTTACAGAAAAAACAATTTAAACAATGATTGTTTTAGTTTACAAAAGGAAAACAGTCATGTAGAGTCACTGTCCATCCGCGATTCGCTAAGGGTTAATGCAAAAAGGGAAAACAATTAGCGCTGAGAACAGTTTATCAACGATTTGGTAAAGTTTGATTGCCAAGAGAGAAAACTATTGTTGCTAAATCACAGTCCATCAACGATTCGCTAAGGTGTTGCTAGAAATGAAGGCGATTATAACAAAAAAAACTGATAAATTTTGATAAAAGAAAGGTTCGGGATTATAACCAGAAAATCATAACAGCAAGGGGGAAAAGCCACGGTCAAGGAAGTCTACTCGGTCTGAGAGCGAAGTAACCCAAGGTAACTCGCCCGGTACATTAGCCAGCAAAAATCAAAAAGGTTGCAGAGTACGGGAAGGGCATGGCATCCACCATTTCGTGATTCAATGCACAGGAGTTTCGCCTAATAAATATTACAGATTTGAAGAATGAGATTCGCAGAGGTTTAGGTTCCAAACACAAGCTAGATGTATAAAAAAAAAAAAAGGGGCAGCGTTAAAAATTGGGGAGGGAGACGAAATGATAAATACAAGGCTAGAGTTTACTCAAAATTTACACAGTAAATTTTTTTACAGCAATGATAAATACACAAGATTTCGCCGGAGTAAGTAAATAAAGAAAAACCATTCAATCCAACGAGATCCAACACCGATTGAAGTTAAATGATCTTCCATCCAGATTATCCAATGCACATGCAGATCTAAATCATAAATCCTAATGCATTCTACTCTAAAAATCAAAGAGCGTATCATTGCCTAATTGCCCGCTTCGAATGATGTTCGCGCGCTCCGTGCCACTCCCACTCACCGACCGTTGAGACCTCACCGGTACCTCCCAGCCAACGCTAGGGGTACTCTGCTTCCCCCTTAGCCCCCCGAGCCGCAAAGGGGCCACACACTATCTAGATGGTAAGTCTATCTCCCAACTCACCTCGCAAGGCCGAGCTACCACTCCCCTCCGAGCTGGAAAATCCCAACTCCCACAAGTAATCAGTCAAGTCACTAATCCGGCAGCGTAGCGTTACGCTAATAGCCGATCCCTTCTTCCTTCTCCTCCCTCTCTTTTATAGAGGTTTAGAAATTCCATTCTCTTCCTAAATTTCATTTAATTTAAGTTTTAAAAAGAATCTTCTAAAAATTCTCCTTCGTACAAGTGTCATCCATCCCCCACTTTCCTCCAATAAGTATTTTCTTTAATTTATTAATTGTCTCATTTCCCTCACCCACCTAGAGTTACTCCTAAATTTACTCCTAGGTGTCCCTAGATTCCCTTACATGTTTTAAAGGCTTTCCCTATTAAGAAGTTGTCAATTTAGTTCAATTTAGAAGGTTCTTTAATGTAGATTCTTTACTAAGTTGACCTCCCGCTTTTTACTTTAAGTTCCCCATCTTTCCCTTTTTATGTTACCTCCTTTCCCTAGTTTCCTAAATTTTATAATTTCCTTTTTCCCCTTTTTTAAAAACGACAGTTGTGCAATTTAACCTCTTTTCCCTTTTATTATTATAATTTTAATATCTTTTTAAACTATCAAAAGTTAAAATAATTAATTTCTTCTTTACTTTTTATATCCAACGATTTTATTTAATTTATTACTCTCTTCCTTTTACCCAAAAATTTATGAAGACCAAAATTATTACTCAAGTGGTTTTTATTTTAACTTTTTAATATTTTATTTTTATGAAGATATTTTCTTAAGGGTAGACAAAATTTTACCCCTAGCGAAGTGTTAGACTAGGACTTAGATTCTGAACTGGGCGACATTTAATTAGGGAAGTTGTTTAAAAAATTCTTAACGTGTTAATTGTCTTAGGTCCATCTAGGATCATACCTCCATCATCATCAACGCGACGTGCCCTTCAGGATGCACTAGGTGCTCCAAGGGTGCCACTCGCCTCATCTGTTCCTTTTGTGCGACGTGCCCTTCAGGATGCACCACATGCTCCAAGGGTGCCACTCGCTTCTTGACTGATTGGTGGACATCAATAACCCCTGGAGTCAACACTCCGCCAGGTGAACTTGTGGGAGACTAAGGGCTTCTAAGGAATAAGGCCCCCGCCTTATTGCGCGCCCCTTAGAATCATCATGAGCGACTGTCACAGTCTGCCCTCATGGCATCGTGGGTCCTCTCGAACTAGGTAATCGTTAACCTACAGTTCGAGCCACGACGGGAGTGCTAGTAGGCTATGGCAGGGTTGTTGTCCACACCTCTCCCTCAACCTCTCTGGTAGTCGTGTGTGACGCCTTTACTCCATATGTGGGTCTGTTCGGCAGGCTATCGTCAGCCTGCATCATCAACAAATCATGTCAGAACATGTCCACATCACAGCATCAAATCAAAATATATTAATATCACAATAAATCAATCAAACCCCAATAACACACTCCTTGACTCGATCCGGAGTCCAAGGGGGTTCCATCGATGCCTCTGCATCCTCAAGGTCCAAAACCCTGCACACTCAGTAAAACCGAGTCAATAGCACCTGTCTATGTCAATGCAGTAAAACATCATGTCATCTACCATAACCCATCATAATCAAAGTCAAATGTTTTAATATCATAATAATCCGGATCACTTGCGAGCAAGTGTCCTCAAAGAATAAGTTCGCTCAGTGCGCTAGAGCGGGATGTTACATAATTTATTTAAACCCTAAAACACTTTAAATTGAAACACTTCTAGATTTTTAGAGCCGACCCTAGACTTCAGACTTCTCCACCTCCCGCTAGTTCACTATTTATCTACGCTCTTCAAATTTATCTTTACCCAGGCTTAGATGTCCTGATAATGGGTCTTGATATGGACTCGAAACGTCGACCTCCGATAATCAATACTGTGGATCCTCCGAATCCTCAAAATCAAGCCTGCCCATTTCTTAGGTCATGATACATTTAGTACAATAGAATTTCATGTTAAAATGTTTTGATTCTTGCAGTACCTTTAAAATGTAATTTGGTGTTTGCAATCTAGAAAAAGGATTGAATTTATTCACAATTTTGATATGCACAGTCTCCAGGTTAGGTTCAATGAAAGCTTTATACATAGGATAAACCTGCACAGTCCATTTTCACATTTATTTCAATACCTGAATATTATGTTTTTCATTTGCCACTAAATGAAAAGGGATACATTAATAGACATGATAGGGAATGCAACTCTTAAAATAAGCACAGACAGCACTGACAACATGCAAACCAAGCAGAGACTGGAAAGGATGGAAAGAGAATGCTAGACTTCAAATTGTCTTTAGAATATCATTGTGTCCAAGTAAACATAACTTATGATAAATCCCCAAGGGTTAGTTCAATCAGTTGACAAGGATCATATTTTTTTGCAAATTAACACCTTTCAGGGGGCACTTTAATGAAGAATTTGCACCTGATTTTGCATAAAGTACAAGAACATTCCTCCTTTTTCCAAAGAGTTACTACATATAAGGAAAAATATGTCACAAGATAAAAGTATTCTACAATATTTACCGACTTCTAACATAGACATTACAAGGGAAAAGACTATCTCATGGCAAGGGTGAGGGTCTGTAAGGAAAAGAATGATACTATGAAGATTCCTTCCACTTAAGATGATATCCATAGGCTTTGACCTTAAGTACCACTATTTGTTGTATAGTCATACCAGCATGCTAGCCACTCTAAAAGGCTCTTATTCATTATAAAAAACCTATGTACATCCTGCTTAAATATACTCTTCCCAACAATTAACTACAACAAATGTTTACAACTTCTTCTCTTTACATTCAAAGAGACCACACAGATCCTAGATACAAACAGTACTACATGGTTAGAAGTCTTGCAATTCTGCTGGAAAAGTATCAATTTAAGGATGCAAGGTAACCTTCCATATTAAATATTAGACCAGACCCTGAACTTTATAGTAACTTAAATCCACCAACACTGTTTGTATGCCACTAATTTCATTTACTTACATCTTATCCTATTTCCCTCAAACTGTAGCTCACCACTACTATTATTTTCAATGTCCTCTTTATCAATGTTAATTGACAACTCACTAACCATTTTAGAAAACCAATTCCCGGTTATATATGTGAGCATTATCATTGCAATTTATCTGGGGAATTACATCTGTTGCGAGTACATACTAACTACTAGGCTAAACCCATTTTAGATAGAACAACTGGTGCATTTAATAAATATGTTTATCCCACTAAGCACTAAACCAAATGTGTTTTCATATTAAACACCAGATGCACTTTTATCGAAATTCCACTTGTTTCACTTCATCAACTCAACCACCAAACCACTAAATCCTGCCAGCTACATTTCAACAATATCGTTACAGAGGCTGTTAGTTACAGCTGAATATGTCACAACACCAGTACCAAACCTTTTTGAAGATCTCATGCAATATTCTAATGGCTTTTTGGGGTGTGGCTTCCTTGTATAATGCATCCATGATAGTGGAATATGTCACCATATCAGAGACATGACCTCTGTCTTTTATCTGTTTGAATCATTTTCTTGCCTCCCTAGATTGCCCACTTTGTAGAGTCCTAGTCTCAAAAATGTCTAAATCTTTTTTAGATATGCCTATCAATTATAATGCTCCATTGAAGTCTTCATAAAAGAAATCTTTAAGATGAAAATCCACACTATTACCACAATCCTTTTCCTTCTCTAATAATAATAAAATTTGGAATGATATAATGGTTAGTATGTATAATGCATTTAACTTTTCTAGCCAGAAATATGCACTATTCAAGCTGTCATCATTAACCCACCTGCTCCATTGAATTTGAATGGAAGACGTCTCATTTCTTAAGTGTTGCATTAATCTTTGAACTCTAGCTTTCAAACCCATAGTTGTCTTCTTCCTCCACCTGACATAAAGGAGAATTTTCATGATTGACCTCTCTTTTTTCATGACTGACCTTTGTCTTATGTTGAAATTCTGCATTACTGTCACAACCAATTCGTGATTTTCCTCTTACCCTGATATTGCAAAACCTTTCTACCTCTCTTCTTATCTTGGCAAGAAGTTTTAAAATCACAAAGAATAACAATAAAACATAGATGAAAACTTGAAAGCTCTATTTGAAATTCATTGAGAGGATATAACATTTATGGATTCCTTTTGTCATCTAATTTTGGCAAAGTTTCACTTTCTTGTCTCTCTTTTATGAAGCTTGATTTGCAGTCTCAAAATGAAATTGTAAGGTTCCTTCATGCATCAAAGAGGAGCCTATCTATAACAATTAGATAATAGTTTGTTAAAACAGTTCATCATAAAACTTTCTTGAGACACAATCAAACCAAAGGTCCTCCAAAATGTTCTAGGACAAATATTGTTGGCAACATCTGCTTTCAGATTTGATAAATATTAAAACGACTATTGAAATTATGTCTTCCAAACCTCAAACTTGATAATAGGATGCTCTCAGGATTGTTTGATGAAAGCTACTGTGAAAAATATTTTTTCACAGTGCAAATAGTGATCAATGCTCAACCATTATTCAAAAAGGATATACATACTGCCCAAATTTTCATGTAGTGGACCATGCAAAACTGCAAAAAGTGGAATATCAATTCCTCTAAAGAAACACCCCTTTGATATTTGCAGAAAAAATACCAATAACATTGGAATCACAAAAGAGGTGCAATCTCTAAAGATCACTCAACTAAAGATCACTCAAATGAAAAAATTATGTGCATTGATTAACAGATTGCTACACTTTGAAAGTCAAGCCATAACAAATGGTAAGCTCCTCTAGGATGATCAAGCAAAGAAATATAAACAACCAATATGAGAAAGTGACATTGAAGCTGAACTTAGTCTTTCTTAAGTTGTGTACCATCATGGGTATATTATTAGAACCTTTCAAATGTGGATGCTCTTTCTCAAAGCATGGCACCATTCTTCCTTAGCATACACCACTTCCATCCTAGATTCTGAGCATTCAAATGCCCCTATTTGTTGCTAATTCTACCAAAAAGATGTCAGAGAATCACCAAGGATTACAACTACCATTCAAGATTTTTGTACTGTTATACAATCCCAATGAACAATGCCCTACCAAATACGCTAACTACGGGTTGTTTAAGAGCAAAGACAGGCCTGGAAACAACTCCTACAGTAATAACCTCCTTTTGTTAATGATTATGTGATAGGTTTGATATGGCCAAAATGATGTTAACATGACTTTCAAAATGACTTTCAGATTAACCCTAAACCTATGTTATATATTTATATCCTAATTAACTGCATTCATGTTAATGTCTGATGCGCATGTCTACCTATGGCCGTTTTTTTTTTTTTTTAATATTTCCTATAAGTATAATTGTTGTGCACATGAACTGATAATGCCATTCCTACTGGTTTGGAAAATCATTTGAACTGTCTATCCACACATGTATTATGAGCTTTCTTTGGTAAGGAATATGAATGTGAGCCTCTGAAACATGACCAAAAAACTGATAGGTTATGAGAATACACTCAGAAACTTTTGCACTGTTTGTGTTATAAGGATTTCCAACAGAGTCAAAAGGACTAGTTGAGTATAGATTTAAAAACTGGAAGCAATGCACATGAGAAGATTTCCATTCTCTGAAGTACTTTGGTATATTTATCTAGTTTTATGATTTGATATAGAGAGACAACCAGTTGTGTGTCATTGCAAATTTGAGCATCCATGTAACCTGGTCAGTGGTCTTGTATATTGTATATTGCGGAGTAATGTTTGATTGTGAAAAATACTTATTTTTATGAGATAAACGCGGGTATTTTGTATTAGTCCTAACATAAAATGATTCTGAGGAATCTGTATCTATAACGAAAGGGTAGTCTGAGTAGGAGGCTGCAAACGGCCCTTGGGAAGGGGGAAATGCACTGAAATGTCCTCAAATGTCAACATCTCAGTAGATGTTCTTCACGATCCTTGTTATTTTGTTTCTTAAGAAACTCCTTAGATTTTGGATATAGTGGTAGAATACCAATATAGTCAAATTTTAATTACATTCATGGAGTTATCTTTGAGCCTTGAGTTTGGCTAGCTTAGAATAAAATCAAAGAAATGTGCTATAGCTATTTGGTTTGATAAGAAATATGTACTAAATTTATAGCAATTGGTCTCAACTTTTAAACTTAAGATTGGCTACTTGTTTCATGAGGTCCTCGAAGGTCTTTTGGTTCACAAAAGAAGGCTATTTGTAGACTCTCTAATTTTAGTTTTTCCTCAATCTCTTTCAAGTGCCTTGTTGGGTATATGCATTTTATTTCTAGATCATGCTTTTGTGCTGTCAATCTCTCCAAGCTCTAGAATGGGGGTGTAGATGATTGAAGTATTCAAGCAGACCCAATTTTCTCCATAACTCAAGTCTTCATTCATCTCTACTCTCCTTTTTAGGCATGCTGTTATCAAACTTGTCAACACCACTAAGCAATTTTCTATTTGTATTATTAGACAAATCCAAGTCAAGAAGACTTCTCAAACACCACCTTCCAAAGAGATTTGGAACCTTCTTATTCACAGATTTAGATGGTAGTCACTTTAGATTTAGGCCACATTGAGAATGGAATCTGGTGGATGGATTATACTCTGTTGATCACACAAATGAACCAAGGCACTCTTGACAAAACATCACTTCTTAGGTTTTGAATCATTTTTCTATTTGAAGAAAAACACCCTCATGATTGATTTTAATAAATTGCAGGACCATTTAATCATTTGAGAGTCCACTCAATCCAGTTGCAGTCTCTGCAAGAACACAGTTTGGATATATAAAACATAAGTCACTAAATGACAAAACCAGAAATTGGCTTGACAGATAAATAATAAAGGGTATTTTAGAAATGCATTGGTTGTTAAGGAAATGAAGAAAGATTATTTTCTGGTATAACTACTGCTGATATTTTTTTTTTTTTATGAGAAGAACATGTTGAGTAAAAGCTTTGTACATCTGTTGTGCTTTGACATTCCTTTCAGAGTATCACTACCAATTAGAGTATGCACCCTTTTAATCATTTTCCACCTCATTTGAGATAATGAACTAAATTACATATTTGGTGGTTCTTGTTCGTGCTTTTATTCTAATGGTCATTGGCATCATCTTGCTTACAAAGAAGTAAATGTTAGTTTCATATCTTGAATAGTTTTGCTGACAACAAATGGATTTAATTTTTTCACTTTGGCTTGCTTTTACTGCTATTTTTTCATGTTTTTGTTTTGGAGATAGATAGTGTTGTGATTCTCTAGAAGACAACTGACTGTAAGTGATTAAGATATATTATTTAAACTAGAGGTATATTACAGTTTTCCATCAGCAAATCTTCTTTTAATCACACAAGAACCATCTATGAACTTTCTTAGATTTTAACTCCAATAGAAAATTGATCGCCTGATTCCCTTTAAAAGATAGGTATTCCCTTTTGAACAATAAATCTACCACTATATGAGAACTTGATGCATACCTGGCCCAAAATTTGAAATTTGAAGCAAACGCCTGAGAAACAAATCAAAGTTCCAATATTTTTTTTTCTAATGTTCTCACCAACCTGTAACAATCCAATTTTGATCCTTCATTATTCCTCTCAATTCTGAAAACTCATTGTCCATTGCATCCTCTTCATTATATTGACTTATAAATAGTGTTCCAAGAGACGGTCAAGAAATTCTGCAAATTTGCTAAATTGGTAGTCAGACAAGAGAATGAGACACTACAAAAACTTCCTTGGAACCTAAAAACCTCCAAAATAAAATTGCAGGCGGTTCAAGTATATGAGAAAAATCAACTCCAACATTCTCTGTGATCTCTATGATCAAAATAGAGTCAGAGATATCACCTTCCAAATAAATTTTAGAAGGTATTTTACAAGAATAAGACAATTCAGTTTTGAAAACCTTTATTGAATGTTTTTTCTTTCATTTATTGATGCTTTGAAATTCAACCAGAGTTGTTCTACTTTAATAGGATAAAAATAGAAATGGATCATAAACCCATGGATATGTGTGTGGGAAGTTACATTATACTTAACTTATTGAAATGTGCTAAAAATGAAGCACAAGCATCCCCACACTCAATTTACAACCAAACGATCATTCAAATAGTGCTAAGAACAAGTATAATAAATCAGCAAATGATAGTAATTTCACCAATTTTAGCACATAAGAGAAATGTTTTGAAGCCATTAAACACTCTTACCACAAGATGATTAAAACCCTTACCTTTAACTTTCAACTTCTGAAATTGACCATTTGTATGTAAAAATCACAAAAAAATCACACATTGATTGAGGCAAGGATAATTTGCCAAATGCCCAAAACAATTCATTATGTATTTCAACTTTTCATTCTAATTGTCATTGCAAGAAAGACCAACATGGAACCAAAATAAGAACTAAATACAACAATGATAGTGGTCAGTGTTAAGGATAATTCAGTAAACTATTTTTTTTTTTTTTTTTTGGCTTGGTTCTTCATGTGGTTAGGCCAAGTACAAGTTTAAAGCAATTTTGGGAGAATTATTTTTGGCATATGGCCAAAATTTTGCATACGGTAATTCTATATGAAGCATCACTTATCAAAAAAAAGAAATGGAAGTCCTTTTAAAGGAGTTTATCCTATGTCCTCCCCTCAACATGTCTTGGGAAGATGGTTTAATTGAGTAAGCCCTTGGGGCTACAACCTAATGTATTCTATAATGAAGAGTCTAAAATTCAAAAAGATCTCTAAGTGATGACATGTAATGGTTTTCACTGAGAAGATGTTCTTGATTCCCACATTTCAAGACAAAATTAATAAGAAACAAGATTTGTATGAGGAATCCGATGACATATTTGGATTTAGCTCAATAGTTCAACTCAAAAATTAATTTGTATATCGTTAAATTATAATTTTGTAATTTTTTCTTCAATTTTCACATCACAAAAATTGTAATCTTTTTATTTTATTTTATAATAGCACATAAGTGGATAGATTGTGGCTCCAAAACACTAGACCTACAATATTTTTCAATTAGAGTTTTGAATAAACCTCATATCTCTTTAGGTTGTAACTCTTTAGGTTGTAAGCAGAACTAGTTCACGTTTGGGCACATTCATGCCAATAAATGAAATAAGTTGACACATGAGAAGCTAGGAAAGTTTGCCTTCATTTCCCACAACCTTCACGTTCTCACAAAACAATTACGACCAATGGATATAAATCCAATTGTATTGGATAAGATTGATGCAAAATCTAATTGGGTTGTGGAGGGGATGAATGCCTTGATGATTTGCACTAGGTTGACGTAGATTGATGATTTGCACTAGGTTGATGTAGAGGCTTATGATCTATCTAGCACACCAATGTTTGAGACCCTAATAAGATAGTTGGATTGTGAGTGACTAGCACTATAGGACCTAGCATTGTAAACAAACATCGATTTCCAATATAACATATGCTAGCCCTGTAACAAACATCGATATAGAATTTTTTCCCCAAAATGATAATAAATTATATGGTGAGGGTATATATAACTCTCCTTTCACAAAATTCCCCCCTATAATCAAAATATGAGATAAATATTAATAGCTAATCAATCTTCGCCAATAAATATTAAATACCTCAATTCACAATGACATTGGGGAATGCCTATAGGCTTTGCAATTTACCTTCATGAAATCATGCCATTTTGATTTCCATTTTTTTCAAAATGATAATATGTCATAGTAGCAAAGGAAGAAACAATGATAAGTCAAAATCAATCATTAAAATAAAAATTGTATTTTCACTATGGAATTCTTCAACATTGTTGTCAACTCATAAAAAAATATAAAATTTTAAATTTACAACATGACTCCAGTGACAAATGAAATGATGTGCAAGAACAAATATACAAATAGAATTTAGTTTAGGATTAATGTAAAACTCCATGAAATATATAAAAAATGTATTTTTATTATGGGATTCTTCATGGTTGTCAACTCATATAAAATATAAAATTTTAAATTTACAACATGACTTTAGTGACAAATGAAATGGTGTGCAAGAACAGATATACAAATAGTATTTAGTTTAGGATTAATGTAAAACTCCAGAAAATATATAAATGCATTGAAAAATTGAAGAGGATGGATGAAATTAAAAGAAGCAATATTGCCTAGCAAATCATTGAATTAGATTATATGCATAACTAAACATAAATTAATGGAAATATAAGAGGGAAACAAGATACAACACTTTCAAAACAAGTAAACTAGAACCAAGATGAGAAATCATAGGCAATCAAGTAAACTAGAATCAAGCTGAGAAATCACAGACAATTTAAAACTTATTCAAAAATGTAGAACTCCCTATCTGTCAGGAAAGGAAAACATAAGTTAAAAATAGATTTCGCAAAATGAATAGAGAAGACAAGGGAAAAGCATACTATACTACCTCAATTGTAGTAACCCTTTCTGTAATAGTAAATACATCCTCACCATAAACACATTCCTCTATGATTTATGTTCATGGAAAAAATATGGTTTGATAAACATGAGGATGCTAAGACTTCACTGTGGTCATAATAAATGCTTATTACATAAATTATTTCAATTGTTTGACTTTGTAATACCAACTACAATCTTAATAATATATACTATGGAATAGAAAATGAAACATAAATTGATTATCTACAAAACCAAAGCTTAATTGAGTCCTAAAGCTCAATATAAAAAAAAAAGATAAAGGGATAAATACCAAGCAATAAAACAAGTCACGAGTAAAATTCACCATCTTGTGTAACCAGTGGATAATTGGATGCACTGAGGTTGATATACCATTCCCATTCTTTACTTTTCTTTAGAAGAATGGCCACAACATGAAGTGTGCTATGACCTAAGGGGGGCACATATATGACTAATTGCGTATGATATGGCCCCAAGGGGGGCATATATGGGCCTAAATGTACATGTAATGTGTAAATACATATGTACTAAGGTAGGCCTAATGGTAAAGGGGCCTCATGTGCAATTTTGAATATGTATATATAGAGGTCATGTATTCATTATTGTGGGATATGAATTGTGAAGCATGAAAGGTATTCAGTTATTTGGAGGGGGTTCCCCTATTCTTTAAGGATTTATTGTGTAAATTATCTATCTTGGAGTTGTGATCCATGCTCACATTCTGTACATGGTGTGTACGTCTGTTATTTTATGATATTTTGAGCATTTGGATCATTACATTTGGTATCAGGGCATTGATCTTAGGGTTTTGCTTCCTTAATAAAGCCATCTTAAAATTTTCTCTATAACTTGTTTCCTGGGATGATTAAGACCTTTAAAAGAGGAGGTTATTTCAAAGAAATATCAAGGTATCTATGGTAAAAATTTCAGCTTCTGAGTTGTCATACCTTCAAAGATACACCTTATGGAAGATAGGGTATCTGACTAGTCCTATTAACTAGTCTCAAACATGTGTTCCGGGTAAAATACTCATATATTATTCAACGAGGATCCAAATTGCATGAGACCTATTGAATTATACAATGGACAATCTGTAGTATTTCTAGTAAAATTTTTAGAATTGGATTTCAATTATTGTGCGCGGAGCACACTATAAAACTTCGCTCTCTTGAAAGGACCAAAAATCAACAAGGTGTGGGGAAGTTACCACAAATTCCACTTGGCACATCCAATTTTGATCAGACCTATGGAATTAAAGAGAGGAAATATCAGAGGATTACAGTTCGCAATTTCAGACTCAAAAGGGCCAAAATTGGAGAGATACATTAGAAGGAAGGTCGGTTAGGAGGACAAAATCCAAATCAGGGTTTCAAAGGTATGTTCACTTAAAACTATCATAACTTTTGATTGGAATACCCAATTGAGCTAATTCAAAATCCATTGGAAAGATAAAAAAAATATACGAGAATATTAGAACAAGGATTGCAACTATTTGAGATCTTTATGCTTAATATATTGAGGTTGGAAATTGAGGTTTGGGTTAGTCCTCAATTAAGAATCAAAGACAATACCTAACTTTAGTGGAGATGAAGAAAATGATGAAATCAGTGATGGGAAATGGTTGAGAATGATTAATAAACATTGCAAGACTCCTTTTGGTGCAGGTATTTGTTTGAATGATGAAGTTGGTAAGTGTTGGTATAGCTTTGACAAAGGTACTAGAAGAAGCACCACACGAGAAGTGTTTGAAGAATTATTCTCAAATAAATGGATCAAGGATAAAACAATGGAGAAAATGCATAAAATTCAAGTGGAATTAAAGGAATCGAAAGAAAATGTCTCCAAATTGAAAAAGGATAATGAAGAGATAAGAAAATGTATTATAAAGAAAAATAATGAGTTCACCAAGTTGCAATCTCTTAATGAATCACTCATTAAGGAGATTAAGAACTTAAGGAAAGAAAATAATAGCAAAGCAAAGTGGGAAAATGATGATTCAAGGGAAGAATTGAAAAAGAAAGAAGAAGAAATATGAAGATTGCAAAACCATAATAAAAAACTACTTGATGATGTTAAGATATTGAAAGAAGAAAAGAAGCATTGTCAAAATCAAGAAAAAGAAAGGATCGTGGATGAAGAATCTACCAAAAGACTTGAACAGGAAATTTGCAAGAAGGTTGAAGAATCCCTAAATACTGATGAGGTAAAATCAGAAATGCAATCTAGAATTGAAGGACGCCAGAATTTTATAGTCTTCAAAAGGAGAAAGAAGACAAGATTCAAGAAGGTCACCAAAAGATACTTGAAGAAGTTGAACTCCATCTAGAAGATGTACATGCCAAATATGATGGTATTATATCCAAGGCTAGAGTAATCAAAGACCAAGCAAAGATGATCAAGGATGCCATTGTCTTTGAAAAGAAGATGGATGAAATGAGAGTGCAAAATGAAGAAAAACCATCAAATGTCAAACCATATCGACACCCTCATTATCAGGAAAGATTTCAAGGAAGACAAGAAGATCAATATCAACATTATCAAGGAAGAAGATGGAATACTTGTCAATATTCATGGAATAAGGCATCACAAAACCACTCTTCAACAAGCTATTATTAGAGATCAACAACCACTACAAATTGGAGAAGACGCAACAAAAATACATGGAATCAAAGGAAATAAAATTATGCAACAACTAGACACTAGGGATTAAGACCAAAAATAATTGATTTTGGATGGATAGATCATCAACAATGGAATAACGAAAGCAGGAACATAAGAAAATCATATTACTTGGTTTCATCACATGTGAAGCCTTTAATTGCAAATCTTTGAGGACAAATCTTTTTGAAGGAGGGTACTATGTTATGACCCAAGGGGGGCATATATATGGCTAATTTTATATGATATGACCCCAAGGAGGGGCATATATGGGCCTAAATGTACATGTAATGTGTAAATAAATATGTAATAAGGTCGTCTTAATGGTAAAGGGGCCTCATGTGCAAGTGTGAATAGGTATATATAGAGGTCATGTATTCATTATTGTGGGATGCAAATTGTGAATCATGAAAGGTATTTGGTTATTTGGAGGGGGTTCCCCTATTCTTTAAGGAGTTATTGTGTAACTTATCTATCTTGGAGTTGTTCTCCATGCTCACATTCTGTACATGGTGTGTACTTCTGTTATTTTATGATATTTTGAGCATTTGGATCATTACAAAGTGTACAAGAAATAATAGTTGGACCCTTATATGTAACCATATTGGCCTTACCAACAACACAGACATTTTTTGCTTCCACAAAGATTGGCTCCAAATTTTGAAATTGGGGCGAATGAAAGTGTGAACCCTGAAATATAAAAAATGGGAGGGAAACTTCGCTACCAGCAAGTCCCATATTTCTAGAAATAACGAAAATGGAGCTTGCAACTGGAAATTTCACGGACGAAAAAAAATATTCCCTCTCCCTCATGAAAACCTAGGATAACTCTCTATATGATTTTTTTTTTAAATAGATTAGTGGCGAATGATAAAATAATAATAAAACCACTACAACACAAAAAATTCTCCCCAATCAAAATTTGGAACTCCTTAATTTCACCCATGGGAAAAATTTTGCCCCTAAAATGATCTATGTTGTCGACAATTTTCATTATTGGCTTCTATGTATAGGGTTACGTCCATGCACTATTCCATCTAGTACACGCGAGAGATGTACTTGGTGGTGGGTCCTTTCGATATTTCATTTGAGTTCTTCCAAATATTTTCCCTTCTGTTGTTCCTCGTGTTGGATGATGGGGGATGACTTAATTCCCTCCTTCCAGCGGATCTCTTCCTATCAATTTTGACACATATTGCTCCGGGATAGGGATCTAAAGTCTTTCTTAGAACCTTGGGGCTTGTAGTCATCAATGGTATTTTCCATCGCTATTGACAGTTGGAATACATCAATGTCCCTTGATTGATAGATTCTACAAGTGTTCGACGTCAAATCCTTTATTCACACTTGTTAGGATGTACCAGGTACCTTAACGACCATTATCATTATCGGTGGGTTGTCTCGCATTTGTTAACGATATACATTAATGATTGGTAATACAATTGTGTCTCACTGTGTTTGAATTCACCACATCTATTCGCATAGTAAAGAATCATACTATTGGTGATTGATTTAAAGACCTAGGGTCTGTAGTAGCATCACCTATTATATGCTCCTCCCCGAGTTGTTCTAGATAATACCACTTCCACTCATGAAATCGTTACTCATGGAGGATCATTTGTTCAACTCTTGTTTCCATATTTCCTCCACTGATTCCAAGACATAGATCCATTGTGTATCTCTTTCGTGGCTATGATCTCTTGTGACATGGATCCACTTTGTATCTCTTTTGTGGCCATGATCACTGATTATTGTGACATGGATCCACTTTGTACCCCTTTGTATGATCACCGATTATATATATATATATATATATATATATATATATATATATATATATATATATATATATATATATATATATATATATATATATATATAATGTAAATAATGTACTTGATTTGGAGGCCATGCTTTTTTCACCTCTGAGCATAGGTATGCCTGCCTTGGGAAGAGAGTATTCTTACTTGTTTTCTGTTGTAGGTTCTATTCTTGGACCAGATTTTGGAAACCTTCACTTGGGCCTACTACTTCTTTAGCTCCCAGATTTATAATGTATTTCAACCATCAGTTTCTCTTCTGACCTAACACATTATGGGGAATTTATTATAGCATCAAATGCCACCACATATGCATTAATGAATTGTTTGGCCTTTCACTATCCTACTTGCAGATAATCCCCTTTACCTCCTCTGGATTCTTTAAAAAACAATATTTTTTGACATGTACACACCCTAACAACTATGAAAGGCGTGTATACATATTTTTCTCTATTGAAATTCATGTACATCTCATTTTTCCTCAAAAAATATAATTTTCAATATTTTTGGGTGGGGTTCATGTGTTTACTTGATTCCTGACCCATGTTTCCCATACATAACTAATTGTAAGCACTCAAACCACTTGGACATGGTATAAATTGAGCATATGCCATGATGGGAAGAGAACAATACTTGAAGCAAAGTTATGTTGGATATTTATCACCTTGTTTGCAAGCCCTTATTTCGCTACCGCTAATTCATATCCCCATACCTAGAAACCCCTTTTTCATACTTTTCCATGCTCTCTATATATCTCCAATAAGTTTCCCTTGATCTTGTCTACATAAGCATCGAAGTTGGAGGTGCATCTTATAGTCAGTGGCATGGGTGGAGGGATCTGGAGTCTATTCTCGGAGCAGTGTTGCAATAGGTGTAGGTGATAACTACCTATATTCTATTGTAAAATAATAAAGATACATCTTTTCCATGAAATACTCGTGTTCTGATGTATGATGATCATGCTTGAATATTTTATTTCTTAGAACACTAATTGTTGCAATTATCTTTGCTTTTTATCATTCTCATAAAAGTTAGTTATTGTGTAACTATTGTCCTTTGTAGTTTTCCACTTGATCATTTTGTAGGTTGGTAATGGAATAATTTGGAAGGATCGCGACAGGTTTTCAACCACGGGATATTCATTATATGTAGAAAACCCGTATGTCTCTTTTTTCTTGCTACTAGTAGTTAGTTATTTGATCAATTTAGTTACAAATATTTGATTTCATTCTTAGGATTTGGTTTGATATTTAAACAATCAACGCTCTGTTGTGGATTTAACCCATAGCCATAGGGAATTTTTCCCATAACAAAATTGACAACCACATTGGGGATTTATCTCCTTTTGTGGGTTAGTTTTAAGTGCTTTCTTTTTATTTTATACAACAACATATAAATCATTCCCATTCACAAAGTAAAATAAATGCAACAAATAAACTCATCTACAATATCATATAAATCATTCCCATTCACATAGTAAAATGCATAGTGATTAAACTCATAAATTAACTCAAAAAATTATAAACACTTATCTTTCTAGAATAGTTGTGAAACCAACTGTGTGGGATGGATGTTCCACCAAACCATAGAATTTTTGTTCCATATCTCAACAACAAGTCACCCCCAAGCTGGGGTTAGGAATCCATAAGAAAAGGGCGTCTCTCACTGTCCAATCACAACTCATATATCCCACAACCCAATGACATTCTCCTACAACTATCCCAAATTTCACCAACTCTCTTTCTCTTGACCTAACCAAGCCAAGGAGTGTACCCCCACTTCTCTCAGTACATCGGGTTACACCATTCATTTATCCGAGTCTCTCTAGCACAGGTAAATAGGAATCTTAGTACTAGGAACAAAAATGAATTCACTGCTAGGAAAAACTACCAAGAAAACAACAACAATCACTTTCTATTATAGTGCAACTCACACATGAGTTCATTCTTCAGGTCTGAAAACTTGGATCTTCAATCTTTAGCTCCAAAAACGGTCCATAATTTTCCCTCCATTGTTTTTCTAGCTCCAATGCTCTTTTTCCTTGTTCTATGCTTACTATTCATGCAAAAACATTCCTTTAAAAAAACTTCCCTCTTTGGCCATACACATTTCCTTTTCCCCCAAGCTATTTGACTGCTCACTTTGCCCAATGTTGATTTTATTTTATCTCCATGCTCCCAATAACTATGGGATGTGGCTTTTTACACCCACCCTCTTACATGAGTTTAATGATTGGCTTTGGTAACACTCAACAACAATATATAAGGTTTATACACAATAAAATTCAGTAAAGTGGGTTTGAATTAATACCCATAAATAATTCCCCCCCTTGGAATCCTCTTAGATGCTCCCTTCTCTTGTGGAAAACTAACCCCCCATCTCTTTCCTTATCCCATAGTATTCGGCGTCACAATTTATTTATTTAAAATTCAGAAATGCAATTCACATATTACATCACTTGGTCGTAGCCACATTTCATATCTACATTATGCATTAATTAAACTGGATATTATAGTACGGATGTTACACTTAAAGAATAGGAGAAACTACTCCAAATAAACAAATACATTCATACATCACAATCTCCTATTCCCAATAATGAATACATGATTTATCTATATATAACTATTCACACACTACACATGAGGCCCCTTTATTATTAGACCAACTCTATTACATAAATTTTTGCACATTAGATGTACATTTAACCCCATATATGCCCCTCATTGTGTTCATATCATATACATTTAACCCTATATATGCCCCCCTTGGGATCATATCATAGTACCCTCCTTCAAAAAGATTTTTCCTCAAAGATTTGCAGTTAAAGGATTTACATGTAATGAAACCAACGACTATGATTTTCTTGTGTTCTTGCTTTCTTCTTTCCATTGATTATTGTTAGAAAAATAGGATCGTGGAGCAATAAAAATAAGACAAATGCGTAAATAAAACACATAAGAAACAAAATACAATAGAGACACAGATATACGTGGTTCACCTAGTGTGGGCTACGTCCACCAAAGAAATTGCCAAGTCCTTCCTTTATTATTATCCAACAAATGAAGGGATACAACCTACAGGACACCCGTTGTAACTTCCTCTTCTTTCTCTCACAGTCTCCTCTCTCAGAATACAATATTCATCATGATACATAGCCACAGTAAAATTCCCTCATAAAAGAGGGTTTCCTTCTAGGGAAAAAAACCCTAACATAACTTCTACTGTCAGACCTATGACCTTATAATGAACGGTCCAAATTTACTATGAAATTACAATATACATTTACAAGGAATTTTTTTCTTCAGGGACTTTGCCCCTGAAACCCCGAAAAGGGAATGCTTTCCCCCGAACCCTGTAGGGGG
This sequence comes from Picea sitchensis, assembly GCA_010110895.2. NCBI lineage: Eukaryota > Viridiplantae > Streptophyta > Pinopsida > Pinales > Pinaceae > Picea > Picea sitchensis. Next base: position 90,248 of record SNQJ01S0003172.1, read on the forward strand.
GGAAATCCCCCCCTACAACCCCCTCACATGGAGGGGTGTACAGTATTCCGAGGTGTACAGTCTTCATGGGGTATAAACACAACTTAAAACAAATACCTATGAATCAAGAAGATAATCAAGCTCCAAAACCAATAATCTCCCACTTGGAGACTGAGCTCAACAACCCCATCGTTGTTGTATCTGTTGGACTATGATCCTTATTGGACCTAGAAAATTTCTCATCTTCACCTTCATGCTTGAAGACCAAAAAAAATTGAGCACAAACTCAGTTTGTCCCTGGTTACTCCCTTTGTTAACATGTCTGCAGGATTCTAGCTAGTATGTATCTTTTCCAACTTCAAATGTCTATCTTCCAAGATGGATCGTATGAAATGATACATGAGTTGTATATGATTATTCTTTGAATGGAAGTCTAAGTTATTTCACAGTACAACCTAGTATTCTCTTGCTTCTTTCCCAATTCCTCCATAAACCTCTGTAGCCAAATCATTTCTTTACTAGCCTTTGTAACAACAACATACTTTACTTCTGTTGTTGAAAGTGAAACAACCTTTTGCAGTTTCGAAATCCAACTTACCGTTGCTCCACCTACAGTAAAAACATAGCTTGTGGTGCTCCTCCTACTATCTTTATCACCTGCCATATCTGAATCAACATATCCCTGTAGAACAATGTCTGAATCTCCAAAACATAATGCATGAATAGAAATACCTCTCAAATACCTGAGAATCCACTTTACTACCTCCAAGTGCTCTTTACCTGGATTGTTCATATACCTTCTCACAACTCCCACTGCATGTGCAATATCTGGTCTTGTGCAAACCATCACATACATCAAGCTTCCAACCGTTGATGAATAAGGGACCCTGGATATGTATTCTATCTCCTCCCGTGTCTTGGGACACATTTCCTTGGTTAATTTGAAATGGCTGACCAAAGGTGTTCTAACTAGTTTTTCATTCTGCATTCTAAACCTCTCCAATACCTTCTATATGTACTCACCCTGAGACAATGCCAATTTGCGATTTTTCATGTCTCTTGTTATTCTCATACCAAGGGTTTTCTTTGCAGCACCCAAATCCTTCATTGCAAATGAATTAGCTAATTTCTTCTTGAGCACATTTATATCTTGCATATTAGACCCTGGAACAAGCATGCCATTTACATGCAATAACAAGATAATATAGCTTCCATTTTCTAGCCTTTTAAAATAAACACAGTGATCAGAATGACATCTACTATAACCTTGTTCTTTCATAAACCTTCCAAACTTCAAATACCATTGCCTCAGAGCTTGCATTAGGCCATACAAGCTCTTCTTCAACCTACATACCAAATTTTCCTTCCCTTTGACCTCATACCCTTGTGGTTGTTGCATATAAATCTCTTCCTCCAAATCCCCATGAAGAAAAGTTGATTTTACATCTAACTATTCAATATGCAAATCTTCTATTGCCACAAGACTTAAAATAGTCCTAATTGAAGTCATTTTAACACCAGGAGAAAATATTTCATTAAAATCTATACCTTTCTTTTATGCAAACCCCTTTACAACAAGTCTAGCCTTGTACCGGTTTTTTCCTCCATCTTCTTCCTTCAACTTGTAAACCCATTTCTTATGCATTGCTCTTTTTCCTGTAGGAAACTAAACCAAGTCCCAAGTCTGATTATTTACTAGGGAATCCATTTCCTCTTTCATTCCTTTCTCCCACTTATTTTTAGTGTCTACCTGCATTGCCTCTTCATAACATTCTGGTTCACCAGAATCAAACAATAATAAATAATATAATGAAGGAGAGTATCGTTTAGGGGGTCTACTTTGTAGATCTTCTTACAACACTTGTAGGAGTTTGAGGTACATGTTTCTCCTGTTGTTGTACATTTTGATTTTCTGGTACCTTTGGAATTTCTTTTTCAGTGATCTCATCAAGCACTGTGTATTATGGTTTTTCTTTTTCCTATTTCTTTCCCTGCAACTAATCTTTGTACATGACCTTCTCATTGAATATGACATATTTACTCCTAATGATTTTGTGATCTTCATAATCCCATAAGAGATAACCAAAGTCATTAACACCATATCCAATAAAGGTACACTTATTGGATTTTTCCTCAAGCTTTGTTCTATTTTATTTATCAATATGGACAAATGTTTCACAACCGAAAGTCTTCAAAAAATAATAGTTTACCTTTTTACCTGTCCATGCCTCCTCTGGAATTCCACCATCCAAAGAGATTGAAGGTCATCTATTTATTAAGTAAACAAAAATATCAACAACATTTTCCCATAACTATAAGGGAAAACCAACATGCAATATCATACTCCTTGCACACTCCATGATTGTCCTGTTCATCCTTTTTGACACACCATTTTCTTGTGGTGTTCCTGGAACTATCTTCTCTCTGTGAATCCCATGGTATGAACAGTAACCATTAAACTCCTTGCTGCAATATTCACCTCCATTATCTTATCTGAGACAATTCAACCTTTTTCCTGTCTCATTCTCAACCAAGGCTTTCCATTTCTTAAAAGTATCAAAAACATTAGATTTTTGTCGAATGCAATAAACCCAAGTTTTTCTACTTGCATCATCAATAAAAGTAACATAATAATGAGATCCACTAAGAGATGATACCCAAGTTGATCCCCATACATTTGTATGCACAATCTCTAACCTTTCACTCTTCTTTTCTTTTCCAACTCTGAGAAATATGACTCTCTTCTGTTTTCCATAAACACAATGCTTACAGAAATCCAAATCAATTTGTTTAAGATCTGTTAACAATTTTCTTTTGTGAAGTATATGCATCCCCTTCTCACTCATGTGTCCAAGCCTATAATTCCACAGTGTTGTATCCACTCCTGTAGAATACAAAGAGATAGAAGAATCAATATTACTAGTACATAAATACAATGTACCTACCTTCTCTCCTTTTGTTATCACCAGTGATCCTTTGGTGACCTTTCACGCCTTATCTGTAAATATAGATATAAAACCTTCTCTTTCCAATTGCCATGTTGAAATTATATTTTTCCTTATATCTATAACATGTCTTACCTATTTCAACAACCATTGGTTTCCATTCCTTTGCTTTATTTTTACCTTTCCCATTCCAATAATTTTGCATGGTGCATCATCACCCAAATGAACGTGTCCAAAATCACCTTGAACATAATCTAGAAAATGTTTCCTATTGGGTGTGGCATGAAATGAATCCCTTGAATATACTACTCAAGACTCAAAAATATTATCTACAGAAAGAATCAAATCATCTCGTAACACATCACATGTTACATTTGCTTCCTCATTTTTCTCCTGTTGTCCATCTCTTTGTTTCTTTGGAGCTATGCAGTCTTTCTTCAGATGTCCTTTCTTCCCACAATTCCATCACTCTATCTTTCCTAGTTTGGATTTGGATGTGCCCTTCCTAGAATTTCTGCGGTTCCTTGAGCCCTTTCCTCTATACTTTTGTTTTCCCCTGTTCTCCATGTTTAATGCATTACCTGATGTCTCACCTATTCTTTTTTGTCGCACTTCCTCATTAAGGATAACACCAACAACATCATCAAATTTTAAAGGGTTTGAACCAGAGACATAGTTACTTATAGCCATGACCAAACCATTCCATATTTCTAGCAATGAGCACAATATTAGAATAGCCCCGACCTCATTATCAAATTCCACTTTTACAGAACTTAGTTGATTAGTAATCGTATTAAATTCATTTAAATGATCTGCAACAAATCCACCTTTCGACATATTCATATTAAATAATCTCTTCATTAGAAATACCTTATCGAACGTCGAGGGTTTTTCATACAGTTTAGCCAATGCATCCATCATCTCCTTCTTTGTCTTTCCTTTCGAAATATTGAAAGCCACTGATGCTACCAGGCTTAGTCATATCATTCCTAGTGCCTTTCTGTCAAGAACCTCCCATTCATTGTCCTTCATGGCCATAAGCTTCTTTGTTATTCCACCCAATGGTAGGAATAGATCCTTATGATATAAATAATCTTCCATCTGCATCTTCCATAACTAGTAGTTTTGGCTGTTAAATTTCTCGACCCTAAACTTTCCATCTTTCGCCATTTCTCCCACTCAAACGAGGAACCCTCTTTTCTTGCGAGTTACCTTTCGCTCTGATACCGGTTGTTAGAAAAACAGGATTGCAGAGAAATAAAAATAAGACAAATGCGGAAATAAAACATATAAGATACATAATACAATAGAGACACATATATACGTGGTTAACCCAGTGTGGGCTACATCCACCAGAGAAATTGCCAGGTCCTTCCTTTATTATTATCCAGCAAATGAAGGGATACAACCTACGACACACCCGTTGTAACTTCCTCTTCTTTTTCTCACAATCTCCTCTCTCAGAATTAAATATTTGTTATGATACATAGCCACAATACAATTCCCTCATAAAAGAGGGTTTCCTTCTAGGGGGAAAAAACCTAACATAACTTCTACCATCAGATCTGCGACCTTATAATGAATGGTCCATATTTACTATGAAATTACAATATACATTTACAATGTAATTTTTCCTTCGGGGGATTTGCCCTTGAACCCTCGCCAAGGGCCTAATTTCCCTTGAACCCCCCAACTGGTGGGATGAGCCCCCCAGTCCCCGCAGGGGGGGGAATCCCCCCTGCAACCCCCCCCCGCGTGGAGGGGTGTACAATATTCTGGGGTGTACAATCTTCATGGGGTATAAACACGTCTGAAAACAAAGACCTATGAACCAGGAAGATAATCAGGCTCCACAACCAATAATTATGACCCATCCACCCAAAATCAATTCTTTTTTTCCTGGATACTTGATGGATGGTTGTTGCATAATTTTCTTTCCTTCTATTCCATGTATTTTTTTTTTTAACTTCTCCAATTTTTATTAGTTATGGGTCTCTAATAATAACTTGTTGAAGAGTGGTTTTGTGATTCCTTGTTCCATGAACATTGATGAGTATTCCATCTTCTTCCTTGGTAATGCATACATCGATCTTCTTGTATTCCTTGAAATATTTCCTGGTAATGAGGGTGTAAATAAGGTTTCTCATTTGATGGTTTCCATTAATTTTTAATATACATTTCATCTATCTTATTTTCAGAGACAATGTCATCCTCTATCATCTTTTCTTGGTCTTTGATTACTCTAGCCTTGGAGATAATACCATCATATTTATAATGTACATCCTCTAGATGAAGTTCAAGTTCCTCAAGTATCTTCTAGTGACCTTCTTGAATCTTATAATATTTCTCCTTTTAAAGATGCAATTTTACCCCAGTTATCGAATTATGAAGTCCTTCTTCAATTATGGATTGCATTTCCGATTTTACCTCATCAGTATTTAGGGATTCCTCAACCTTCTTGTAAATTTCCTCTTCAAGTCTTTTGGTAGTCTCTTCGTCCAAGATCCTTGCTTTTATTTTTATTTTGACCATGATTATTTTCTTCTTTCAATCTCTTGACCTCATCTAGTAGTTTTTTATTATGGTTTCTTAATCTACCTATTTATTCATCTTTCTTTTCCAATTCTTTCTTTGACTCATCATTTTCCCACTTCCCTCTACTATTCTTTCCTTGTTTTAATTTTTGAACCTCCTTAATGAGTACTTCATTAAGGTCTTGTATCTTAGATATCTCATCACCCTTCTTCTCGATCTATTTTTTTTCTTCTTTTAGGTCATCTTGAATTGTATACTTTTCCTACATATTTGTATCCTTAATCCATTTATTTGAGAAAATTTCTTCAAATTTTTCCCATGTGGAGTAGAGTCTACTATCTTCATCAAGTATTTTCCACCACTTAGAAGCTCCACCCAAAAAATAAAAAGAAACCCCAGAAGGACTCATACTAATCCTCATACCATATTCCTTTATCATTCTCAACCATTCCATAGGAATGATTTCATATTTATCTTCATCTCCACTAAAGTTAGGTATTTCCATTGATTCTTAATTGAGCTCTAACCCAAACCTCCCACTTAAAACTTCAATATATTAGGAATAATGATCTAAAATAGTTATAATCCCTTTTCTAATATAATCTTCTATTTTTTTTTCTTTCCAATGGATTTTTAATTAGCTCAATCAAACAACTCACTCAAACAGCCCAATCAAAAGTTACGATAGTTTTAAGTTAACATACCTTTTAAAACTTGATTTGGAGTCTATCCTTCTGGTTGACCTTCCTTCCGATTTATCTATAAAATTTTGTCCCTTCTAAGTATGAAATTTTGGTCTATAGTACTATGATATGTCTTCTTTGTAATGCCACAGGTCTCACCATAATTTGATGTTCCAAGTAAAAATTATGGTAGATTTCCTAAACCTTGCTAATTTTTGGTCTTTTCTAGAGAGCTAACTTGCACATAATGCATTATGCCACATGTCCAATATTTTAGATATGATTGTGAAATTTTTACGATAAATATTATGCACTGTGCTCTTTTTACTACCATTAGTTTCACTGAATTTGGATCCTTATTGAAGAAGATACAATTGTTTTACCAAAACACATGTTTGAGACTAGTTATAGGACTTGTTGGTGTGTGACTACAGATCGAGGTTCTCAGAGTTTGCCAACAAAGGCACCGTTGTAGTCTAGAGAACTGGCATATTCAACCTTCCACGGGGGAAGGAGGTCTTGCCTGAAGCATTGTCGAGACTTATGTGAAATGGAGCGAGGTCAAAGAGAATGCAGTGGTGGGAAGAATGCAATCCAACCAGACCTAAGCACTAGAGTATAAAATATTATGCGTAGACATCATAACTCGAATGGAAGATTGAATTGCATAACTTGTGGACAAATTCCTTTGGTGAGAATATTCCTAAGCGTTAACTGATCAAGTAAAGAAATAGAGATACAAATTGCACAGATGAATATATTAGCATTCACAGACAATAAAACAAATTTTAGCCCCCAAATAGAATTTCTCATATATTCATTACTCAGAGATCAAAGGAAAGTATATGATAGTCAAATCCTAAATGAGTGGAAGCTGTGTAACTACATTTCATGACTGGTTTGATCATAGCCTTGGAAACATAACTAAGAATCGACACGTTAAGATACAATTCTCAGTACAAAACCCAGGGTTGAGATAGCTCAAGGTTTTACAATTAAACATCAACAACTCTATCAATATTAACATCTACAACAATAGTATCAAAAGTAGCATCGAAAATATCAATAACTTAAACATACTTGTCATGTTTCATAAGTCTTTGTCTTATAGCTTTCCGTGGTTTCCGCTAGAATGTTTTGGTTCTTTCTGTTGTTCCTTCCAGCTAGAGGACAACTGCATTGCTCGTTGTTGCTCTGATCTATTGCTTTCTGCGTCTTAGATCCTCTACTGGCGCATTGTGTTGTTTTGCAACACACTCTAACTACCTCAAAATTGTGCTCTTTATGAAAAATAGAGTCTTCTCCAAAAATATAGGGCCCATCAGGCCCCTACCACAAACCTTGATTCGTCCTGATTCAAGTATTCATCTCTTTGCTCTGGACTCCCTCAAACGGAGGTTCCAACTTGAGTATAATTTGGACCACCTTCTATCTTCCATCTACAACTGTCACACTGGTCAACATGGTCATGCTACTTCCATAACAAAATCTAGCTATTGGATGAAAAGATAAATCCCCAGAACTGTGGTTGTACCCACTTGAAGTTGGGGGGGATCAACCTCCCGATGAGTAACATATAATAACTGTCTTCTTCGAATAAAAGATCCTGCTTTGTGCACTACTATTCTTCCTTGTCAGTTGGATTCATCCCTAGTCATCTTCTCTTTCGTTAAAAATCAATCTTGTGGCATTTGTATTCACCAGCCAACGATTAACAAATGCTCTTAGAGAATCAGAGAGAAAGGAACTATGAAATAGACTGTGACTTCCATAACCTACCACTAAATAATAATATACCATGGGTTTATTTGGGGAAGGCTAACTGGAAGGACGTCCAACATATGTTTCTGCTTTGTCACCTCACTAGTGCAGTGAGCCAATGCTTAGCGACTTGCATATTTTATCTGCACCTGTTGCTCTGAGAGATATCTCGAATGCCCCTATGTCCTTGGGAAGTAGTTATTTGAGTTTGAAGGGGGAATTCCTCCCATAATGAGATGGTAAATTCCTTCCCCTCACATCTGTAACCAAGATGGTTGCTTGGCTTCCTTCCTTTTGAGGATCTAGATCAAGTGGGTCATTGTATACGAGGTTCATCATCTCCATAGCCCATAGTTTGCTAGGATAAATCTTGCAGGATGAAGGTTATTTGATATTGCACTTGTCTTACAAAGGAACTCATCACTGAGCGAGGATAATAGCAAAAGGATTTGCAAGGATTCGTCACACATACCCAATCTTTGGAAGTTATAGGTTTCACATGGATATGCATGGATGGGAGATGGTTCTTAGCCGTGCATAGTGGAAATAAAAGGATGAAGGATATGGGGACATGGGCCCAAGTGTTCCCATGATACGGTGTAAATTCCTCTATTGGTGTGTCAAAGTGTGAGTGTATCCATCTCTTAGATGAAAGATATGCCCTGGTATCAGAATTAGGCCATTCATCATTGTCCTACCTAGCCTTGGCTTGTGTGAGGGGATCTCTACATCAACAGTGGAAGAAAAGACAGAGTCAGTCCAATGGAAAAGGAAAGTTAAATTTCATGCGGGGATGGTGACACAAGAGTTAGTTAGAGAAAATGACAGGACAACCATATATTGAGTACGAAGTGAGAATATGTGGTGATAAAAACCCCATGTCACAATGTATGGAAACAAAATATAAAGATGGGTGATGTTTAGATATGAAATAATGTGAGGACAAGCTCCCCGAACACAAAGTGAGTATCCGAGGTGGATGATTGGGATTGGAAAACTAGACTCAAGAAAATGTAATCGAATTGATGTGTCATCATATTATTGAAAGAAAGTAAGATTGCAATTCAAAGGGAAATCCTACCTAGGAAAGCCACTTCCGACACATGAGGACTGCACGACAATGATTATTGAGAACATATGTAGGGTTTCAAGTGTGTGTCATTCACCCAACCATGATAAAGGATACCATTGAGCTATGTGAGCCCGACTGCTCTAGATTCATGTATCTCCACAACAACAACTGATCCAAGCCAGTGCATTTGTATCTCACCGGGATGCTTCTGATACTTATTTTCATACAATAGAAATGTGTTTCCTTGCGCAAAATAATTATGCTTGATATGGCGATCATGCCAGGCCTCCTCTTGGGATTTTTCAACAGTCTGATGAAATTATGCTAAAATTCTAGGTTCATCCAACTGCATCAATTTTGTAACTTTGGCTACAATGGATTCATCATCAGTCATATTGGTATCTTGCACAACAAATAGACTTGGTGATATAAATTCATTTGGTACCACGACCTCTCATCCATAGACTAATTGGAAAGGGGTATACTTGTGTAATTTCTTTGTGGTGATCTAATAGTCCCAAAGTATCGTTGGAACTTGTTCATCCCAATCTTCACGGTTTGCACAACATACCTTGGTCAATCCCTTTTCCAGAATCTTGTTGAATGCTTCCACTATCAAAATTAGCTTGTGTATGGTACTGAATAAAAAATTCATGGGTGAGAGTAGCTATAGTTCTATTTATGAAATGCACACCTTGATCACTGGTTAGACTTCGAGGGAAACCAAATTGAGTAATGATATTTTCAAAAATAAATCTGGTTGTGGTATCGACAGAATAGTCCCGCACTGGTGTGGCTTCATCCCATTGCGTAAGATAATTTGTTGCGGTAATGATATACATGTCCTTGGAATGTTGGGTCAGTGGGTTTATAGGCCCAATGAAATGAACAACCCACTTTTCAAATTATTTCAGAGCTCTGATAGGGTGTAAATGTAGTTCATCTCTCTAGGAGGGATTACCTACTCTTTGAAAAACATCACATGCTCTGGCATATGCTTTGGCATCCTTGAACACTATAGGCCACCATATCCCAACCCATAATATATTTTGTGCATTAGCCTTACCACCAACATATACATCCACAACTCCACCGAGGCACTGCCATAAGATATTTGGTCTCTCATGATCCAAGATGTGTCTTCTCATAATACTATCCAAACCCAACATGTACAACCATCCTACGATAAGTTATCAATCCACTGCCTGAACAACCATATGGCGCTTTTGAGTTGCGAAATAGTCCTCCAGGTATTTTCTAGTTGTGAGGAACAATGCAATGTCTAATAAGTAGTCTGGGATAGCTTCTATGTGAAACAAATATGCATCTAGCAACTGGTCATCAACATGTCCACCACTTTCGCTAATTTCCATTCTTGATAGGTGATCGAGTCCCATATTTAACTTCCCAGGTTTGACAACAAATTCAAAGTAAAACTCCTAAAAAACCAACAACCATCTACATATTCTTATTTCTAAGATGAGTATGTTAACAAGATATTTTAAAGTAGAATGATCAACAAAAAACTTAAAACGACCCCCTAAGAGATAGTGTCTAAACTTTTGTAAATCATAAACCATTGCCAAACCTTCCCTTTTTGTTGTGGTGTAGTTTCATTCAGCCTGAGATAGTTTTTGACTGGAAAAATTGATGGGATGGTCGATATTCCCTTCTCCTAGTTGTGCAAGGATAACACCTAGCGCAATGATGGAGGCATAAATATTCACATGGAACTCCACACACAAATTGGGGAAAGTCAGAATGGTGGACGTACTCAAATTTTCCTTCAAGGTGTCAAATGCTTTATCGCAGACTGAATTCCAGTAAAATCCTTCAAATTTATTAAGTAATTGTTCCAACTATGTTGTGATACTTTCATTTCCCCTGATAAACTGACGGTAATATCCAGTATGTCCTAAGGTATTTTGAAACTACTTGAGAGAGGTAGGAGGAGGAATATTGAGGATGAATGAAACTTTTGTAGGGTCCACTAGCACGCCTTCCGTACAAACGATGTGGCCAAGAAGATTCCCAAAGGGTATGAAAAAGATACACTTTTTCAAATTGAGGGAAATATGCAGCTGGCGACATCGATCCAATATTAGCCACAAGAGACAAATATGTTCTTTGATTAAACTGTATATCGTCCAATGATACAAATATACTTCAAGAAATTTATGGATTAAGTTGCGAAATGTGGCAATCATGATTTGAGAAAAAATGGCTAGGGAATTCTTGAGCCCAAATGGCATGGCATTGTAATTAAATGACCCCCACTCTGTCATGAAGGTTGTTTTCTTCTGTAATCCTTACTTGGTGATATCTGAAAAATCCATTGGTAAATGTATATGCTTCCATTCCCATGACATCATCTAAGACTTCATCACTAAAAGTATTCAACAATAGGTCATGAACACAGGCAGAGTTCGAGCTTCGATAGTCAACACAAACCCCGATATCCTGTGTACTCTTTTTACTCTGAATGATAATCGAGCTGATCCACTCAACCTCATCCACTAGGAATATGAACCTAGCTGCAAGCATGCAATCAATATCCTTATTGACTTGTTCTTTGACTCTGGGGTTCAGATGGTATGGTCGGTGCTTAACAAGTTTTGCGTCAGGCTTCAATTTAATTCTCATTTCTCCTAGATCTCCCTTAATTCCCTTCATCTCCAAGAAGTTGATGGGGAATAGATCTTCATATTCCCTCAACAGGGCCTAAATTTCATTCATGGTCTATTCATCCCAATAATCCCCTATAGAGGCTATCTTGGGATGCTTCGTACTGCCTATATTAACTTTGCACAACTTCAGAGGGTTAGTGTAGGAGCTATCGACTTAAAATGAAATGGTATCCTAAACAGTCCTAGTGCCTTCAAACTGTTTAAAGGATATATTTATAAGGTCATATAAATCTTCGAGATCATCTGGGGCAGTATTAACCTTGCTATAGTGAATAGGTAGTGGTGAAACGAAACCATTTCTTGGCTCAAAATATGGGTGAAATATGGAACATAGAAATTGTTTATGCACAGAGAAAACTATAGGGGGATAGGAAGATTTGAACTTATCTGTGAATAAAAAGATTTGAATTTGTTGCAATGCTAAAGTGAGTTCCAGGGATGCACCTGTAAAAGAGAAATCTTTGCAAAATTGGTGTTGAATGACATCCCAACAATGGGTTTTCCTTCAAGTTTCTTCATGTATATACTAGGTTGTGGGGATTGTTCCTAGTGAATGAAAAAACTAGTGTACCCAAAACCCTCGAGGAAGTTGCACAATTTTCAATACGCTAACATAGTGCACAACATGCTCCCGTGGATTGAAAGATCCATCATATGTGTCGAGGGTAAGAATGAGAGTCTTCAGTTTCTAGTCTCGATTGTCTTGACTAAATTGGGAAGGTGGGATAAATCGATGCTACAAGGAAAGCATGATATCCTCCCATGAAGGCAGGTTACTTTTGTGGGTGGCCCACCAGCGAGCTGGGGAGGATCGCAAAACGATATCAAATGATGAAATCTTTTGTTCGACCCCAAATTTTTCTTCCATTTTAACCAGAAAATTCCATAAATACAAGAGACCATCATATACTAGATGCTTGTAGAGTTCAGTTCCAATCCACCTAGCTTCTCGAACAGTGGTGCATCTTCTTGAGAAATTTTTGTATCATCCCTGTTGCTAGTTTTCGAAAGCTTCCTTTGAATCTTCCCCGACATAGTGAATACTTCTCCAACTGATTGAACCATCCATAATAGGATTAATGTAGTCTACACGGTTTCCTTTGGTCACGGTATACATATGATCCAATACATTAGGTTCCATGTTATATTCTGAGGGTTCATTGTATCTTGGTCCTACGTACAGATCTAAAGGTTGAACCACTTTCATACCATCCACTTTGAAGGTCATGGATTCCTTCTTCAGGTCAATCACAACATAATTGTCGTATGCCTAGCCAATTCCAAGCAAGGTTGGATATGGATATTTTTTCCCCATGATCTCAATGACCTCGAAGCCTGCAACAGTCTTGAATCTGTCTAGATCTACTTGAACTACATTTTTCAACCTACCTACTAGATAAATACAATACTGATTTTCCATGCGCAATTGAATTGGGGAATAGACCAACCTGGGTTTTCCCATAGCTTCCCACATTTTCTTTGGTAGGATATTAACATATGATCCCAAGTCCAACATAGCATCATTGTTATCATAACCAGATATATGGGAATTTAGTATGAACTTATGTCCCAACCTCTTCTTTTGTCTCTATATTCGGCTTGCATTTCTCTCTGGAAGATTAACAAATATAGATCCCTCAACTCCTAGAGATATTCCAATGGTGTTCCACAACTTCTAAGTAATGTGTTCATCGTTTAGGATATCAGAAAAGACTTACAACCATAAGTAAATAATGTTGGTTGACTCATACTCTTGGCCCTTGGATGGGATCAACTTTTCCACGACTTGACGGGGAGTGGCATAGATTGGATTTGCAAATTTTGGTATTATGGAGTTAACCATCTGGCGAAACAAGTCTACTACATTCTAAAGAAATTCCTTTTGTTGTATAGGATCATATGGGGGTTTAGGAATTACCTTTTGAATCTGAGCTAGATTAAGATGTTCAACATCAACACCAATATTTGTGCCTCCTCTTGTTATAACATGAATGTTGGACTACCTCTCTTCTGCAATTGGCCTAGGTTTCGAGTTTATCAAATTGGATCCCCTTTGTCTTGCATGATCTTCCCAATGTGCGATCATGTCAGGATAGTGCTCAATAGTATGGGTATTGTTTCGATAGTGTGTGCACCATAGTCTCCTCAGATGTGGGCAATCCCTTGCAAGGTGGCCCTGTTCGTCACAATTGTAGGGACGAGTGGGTCCTCTGTCATCAGCTCTACCTCCCTTGAAAGCTCCTCCACCTCTACGACCTCCTACAAACCCTTGAGGGGATTCTTCAAACCTGAAGGAAAAGTGGTCTATTATATCCGCAAGAGCCTCTAAAGCATGACATTGCTTGGAGGTATGGGTAGTCAACCCATAGAATTCACAGTACACTATATTTGGGATAGATGTATATTTCTGTAAAATGGAGCAGTGTCTCGGAGAATTTCCATGGTGTCTGCAAATCTCACAATAGTTGTTGGGTTGACCCCCTTACTGAGTCAGGAAGGCTTGGAATTGCACATGTGCATGGAATGGTGTTGCAGTCGCAACTTGCACAACACCACCTGATGGTCTGACTGGTGGGGGAGGCATAGGGTGGATCACAACTCCTCCACCCCACGATCTTGGACACTCTATCACTGTATGACCTTCGATGTAGCAACCAACACACCAAACCTGTGGTAAAACGCCTTTAGGTAGGGACAACTCTTGAATTTTCTCAATCAACATGAAAATCAATCCCTGGAGTTGCGCAAGAATATTATCCTTGGCAGGTCGCATCATGTGCAAGCTTCCGGGGTAGCCTACCATTGCTTCAAATTTCATGGAATGTTCTAAGGCTTCACCCAAAGTGGCGAGTCTTTGTTGAGTAAGAGGAATCTGAGTCAAAGGCAAAAGCCCCTGAATGAACCATTCACGTTGATGATTCTCATGAATTGGGTTTTCTAGCTTCCCAATTGCATATTTTAATCATTGGTTGTACTCCCAAGAAAAATCCTTGTCTCTCTACTTGATCTCCATCAAATCAAAGAGGGCTTATTGTTCATATTGAGGTAGGAAAAAATATACAATAAATCTCTATTTGACTAGAGAAAGATTAAAGGGTTGTCCCAAGGGATTCCCTTGAGGATTCCTGAGCTCGATGGACTTCATGTACCATTTTAATGCTCTACCTCTCAACGTGGTAAGGAATTTGACTATTTTATTGGCATCTAAAGTTTTGCAGGACCTCTGTATAGCCTCACATAAGAATCGACGTTGTTCTAAATCCTCATCCCCTTTACCCCAAAATTCTAGGTATCGAGTGAGTGATCCTACGTGTTGAGTTCCCATTGGAGAAATGGGGGATCCTATTAATATAATTCCTGATGGTCTTGGCTGTACTAGACTGAAGAACTTGCTCCACTTCCACTACTACTATAATTTGAATCTATTGTACTATAAGTGTGAGAAACAATAGAAATTATTGCAAAACTAGGTGAAGAATTTACCATATTTGTAGAAGGCATTGAGGGTGGGGTGATCCAAGGCCGGTTCCTTTGCTTTTGGAATGGAATTATTTCCCTGGTGGGGGGGGGGGGGGGTCACGTAGCTGTACAATATTGTACCATTTCCTTGATGAGACTCAACATCTTCTGGTATAGCAAGACCTGAGTCTCCCGCAGCTCCTTCAAGGGTTATGAATGAGTCTTGATCTCTTGAAATGGTTTTGATCCTAACTCCCTCATTTATTCTAACTCCTTCCCCTTTGCTTCCTTCGGAAATTTCACCTTTCTCCCCAAATATTTCCTTCAACCAATGATTGGACAGTCTTCCGCGTATCTTCAACTCCTGCAAATTTTCCTATTCTTTCCTCCAGCTGATCTCAAGGTCAATCATCTTACACGACTGATTTGACCTCTTCATTTACTTTCACATCTTCTCTTGCCAATTATTTTTAATAATAACAACCCTTCTTAGAGCATGTTCATCTCTAGCACTTTTCTCACGACGACGATGTCCCCCCATATTTGAATAACTTCCTAACTCATGAAACCTTCATCTACATCACCCACCCCTCATGCACATGGGTTTACACTGCCATCTCTTCTAATGGAACATGAAACATCCCTTCTTCCACCAACAAAACCTTCAACCAAAGAGGAATCTCCCTCAATAGTCTTCCTTCGTAAAACACCACTTCTTGTTTACAAAACAATGGTGGTTCTCTGCAGCGAATTCAATGATGTATCCATCCAACCTAGTATTGGTAAAAAAATATACCGCACAACAAATCGGATGATCCAATCGATGGAGGAAAACTAGCTATGTAGCATTCCAATGGAGACTTCTCTTTACTTGATCTTTAAACTCAGTTGCTTCTTGTAATCGATCGAGCCATTGAAATACTTTCTCTTGAAACTGGATCCAAAATATTTCATACTGATCATTGGCTAGTTTAGAATAATAGACTGAGTCCTTCACAAATCTCAAATTATTCTTATGTAAATCGGTTTCTTGAAATGTGAACATGTCACACCTTTGTTCTCACAACCTGTCAATGTTCGATTTGAAAATATGATGTTGCATCCTTTGAAATATTTCTTAAAAATCAAGGTCTCGACAATGAAATGATATGTTGGTGCCTGATTAGAGACCGGGGTTCTCATAGTTTTCCAACAAAGGCATCGTTGTAGTCTATAGAACTAACATATTCAACCTTCCACAGGGGAAGGAGGTCTCACCCTAAGCGCTGCTGACACTTATGTGAAATGGAGCGAGGTCAAATAGAATGTAGTGGTGGGAAGAACACAATCCAACCAGACATAAGAACATGAGTATAAAATATTATACATAGACATCATAACTCGAATGGATATTGAATTTCATAACTTGTGGACAAATTCCTCTAGTGAGAATATTCCTAAGAATTAACTGAAAAAGTAAATAAACAGAGATAACAATTGCGCAGATGAATATCTTATCATTCACACACAATAAAAAAAAATTAGACCCCAAATAACATTTCTCATATATTCATTACTCGAAGATCAAAGGCGAGTATATAATAGTCAGATCCTAGGTGAGAGGAATATCTATAAATACATTTCACGACTGGTTTGATCACAGCCTTGGAAACCAAACTAAGAATTGAGACATTATAGATACAATTATCGGTACAAAACACGGGGTCTAGATAGCTCAAGGTTCTACAATTAAACATCAAGAACTCTATCAGTATTATCATATGCAGTAACATCATCAACAGTAGCATCGACAATATCAATAACTTCAACAACCTTGTCTCATTTCATAAGTCTTTTTCTTATAGCTTTCCGTGAGACTTCTTGATTCATCCATTACAACTTCTTGAGTCCACATCTTATTGGTTTCCACTAGAAGGTTCTAGCGCTTTCTATTGTTCCTTCCAGCTAGTGGACAACTGCATTCCTCGTTGGGGCTTTGAGCTATCACGTTTTGCGCCTTGGATCCTCTGCCGGTGCATTGTGTTGTTCCACAACATACTCTAATTTTCTCAAAAATGTGCTCTTTCCACAAAATCGAGTCTTCTCCAAAAACGAAGGGTCCAACAGGACTATTCAAATAACCATACCCTCCACAGATTATATCTCAGAAATTAAAGAGATCCAAACTATGAAATTTTTATCACAAGTACCTTGGTATGTCTCCTTGGGATACTGAAATTTTTATAGTATGAAACATCACTAAAAAAAGGTATAGGGAAGTTACTCCCAAAATGACTCGTTTGAGACTGATTTCAAGGTTAACCAAAAATCCCTAACTTGCATAGCATGTATCTCTGAAATTAAAATGACATAGAACCTAAAATGTTTACCAAACCAACTTTGTTATGTCTTCTCAGTATTTTGAAAATTTCATAATATGAAACTTTGTAGAAAAAAATTTATAGTGAAAATTCCAAGATGATTCACTTGAAGCAACAAAACCCTAGGATCGATGCTTTGATTCCAAATGTTATGTTTCAAATTCTTAAAATAGCATAATAATCCATAAGTACACACCTTGTACACCAAAGTGAGTGTGGATCATAACTCTAATATAGATAAGAGAGACAAGTTACACAATAACTGCTTAGAGAATAGGAGAACCTCGTCAAAATAACCAAATACATTCATATATCACAATTCCCTGTTCCCAATAATGAATATGTGATCTCTATATACACTTATTCACACGCTACACATGAGGCCCTTTTACTATTAGGTCGACCCTATTACATATATATTTACAAATTAGATGTACATTTAACCCCATATATGCCCCCATTAGGGTCATATCATATACATTTGACCCCATATATGCCCCACTTCGAGTCATATCACTCCGCTACAGATCCATATGTTTTTTTTCCTTTGTTGAACGAATCCCTTAATTTTCTTCATATACCTCTCTAATAAGAAAATCCAATTACATGAGAGCACCACAACTAATTCAACCTCATCAGGTAGGTGAATTAGAAGATGGACTCACAAGTCCATAAAACTCATGGGCAGTTCCTTCTCAAACATAAAAAAATATCAACTATCTCTTGACACCACTATGGAATGCTATCCATATGAATATCCTTTGATGCGATCCAACACACAAATGTAGATAATTTCGATATGGAACATCGCAGGTCCTAGGGGAAGTCATGGTTAACACAACCATGCACGATCAAAGGGTAATGACACTACAAAATAGACACACACATTGTTGATTGCCATAAAACTGTGAGTGAATAGTATATTTTAACCTAGACTAAAGAAAAAGAATCATGTATTTGACATACATACCCTTATAAGTTTTAGATGGTCATGTGATTTCAACCCTGACAAATTCCCTTCTACAGTGAAGCAACATCGTAGAGTTGACCCATATAAAGAAGGTACCTTCACACCCAATATAAAATCCTTTATCACATAAATATCATATTTCTTCAAAATCCATGGGACATCACCTTATTTAAAATACCAAGAGAGACCATTCTCTCCTCTACTTTATTTTCTCGACCAATGTCTCTTTTTAGTATTCAAAGAAACAAGATCTCTCCTAACAACCAATGTGTCTCTTTTATTCAATGATATGCGACTCTATAAAGAAGCTGAAACATTTTTGAATATATGCATGGGATATAGTAAGTGGAAAATATTAATATGATTCCAATATGCCAACTCGTAAAATACAAATTTTCTTGTCATCCTAATGGGTATTTTCTCAACATAGGTGTAAAAAAATTAAGGATTATTGAACATAGGTTCCCCATTTGAATCAATTTTTTTTTCCATTTCCTTCACCTTCTCTATGTCATATTCCCTAACCAATATTCCATTTTGATTATTTCATGTCTTTGGGTTCTCTCTGGTTTACCATTGAGAGAAAATACAACTCTTCTATACATGTGGTGTTCTGGGAGGAATACCTTTGAGCAGTTGTACACCGACTTTCATAGGTAGTTGGACTACCTAGACTTTATAGAAGGTCCACAAAATTTACATCCACAATACCCTTTTTTTTAAAATACCTATGATGTTATTGTATATAGAGCATGTTAGTGTCAAAAAGATAGTTGCACCAAATTAAGTATGTCAAATAACATTATAGATATAAACAAATCGATTTCAACATGCTTACTAGAGAAAACTCCTAGTCCTAGATAATCCTACATGATATTCATACAAAAAATAATTTTGAATTCATACACATGATAATTTTGAATTCATCTGCATGCTTCATTCCATAGAAAATCCTTCAAACACTGGCAAGCCTTATGGAATCATTCCCAAAAAGTAATCAATGATGGAAGCATCCACTAATGATAACATCCACTAACGACAACATATACTCGCAACAACATCACAACCTCACTAAAACATCACAACCTCATAACAGTTTACACAACAACATCACAACCTTATTACATACCTTGGGAATGACAAAGACCCAAAGAAAGCCTCTTAGATTTCTCTTGCACACCTATATATCCCAAAAAGACACCCAAGTTCCTTTAGCACACCTAAGAATTGATCTATTGTTTGGTTTCTCTAAAAATGCGAAAATCCATCCTATAATTATAGTAATTATGTCCCCAAAGACTGGCTGAGCTGACTTAAATTTTTTGGCTAGGTTGTTGGATGGAAAAATTCATATCTCCTCATTCCCAGGGAGTTAGAGGGAATTCCATATACCATTGGAAAGGTCTCAAAATAATATTTCTAAACATATAATTTATGCTCCCATTTCATCTAGGTATGTAGGATAAAAGTTCCTTCAAAGATAGGGTATCCAAATGACCAAAAATAATACTTTCAACAATCTCCACATTACAATATTTATCTTGGACATCTCTAGGATGTTAATATTTATCTTGGACATCTCTAGGTTGTTAATATTTATCTTGGACATCTTGTAGGATACCCCTATCTTTGACATCAATGACAAAAATATTTTCAACAATCTCTCCCTTTGTCATTGATGACAACCCTTGGTCAATTTTGATACTCCCCCTGTTTGCATTTCTTCCTCTATCTGCAACTTCTTCCCCTTTGACATCAATTGAAAAGGGATGCTCCCCCCAAGCTTGTGCTTCCATTTACTGATGAGATGAAAGGTATATCACTCCTAGCTTCTATTCCATACAAAAATTTTCTTATTTGACTTCATCGAGTATGTATACATCACTTGAGGTTCTAATTGGATTTTCCGCCAATCTTCTTGAAACTGCTTTCCTTATCTCACACTCTTTAGAATGAAATGTGAGGTTGTATCCTTGATCACACATTTGATCGGAAATTAGAATATTGTGCTTTAACCCTTCAACATAGAGTGCATTATGTGTCTTAGTATTTCCATTATCCAGACTAACAATACCTTTTCCAACTAACCTTGTAGAACCATTATCTCCAAAAGTAACCCAGCCTCCTTTTTCTTCCTTCAAGGAGAGAAATTTGCTCTGGTCCCATGTCATGTATTTTGAACATCCAATGTCGATGTACAATTGGTTCCCTTCATTTTGAGCATAAAGTGAAAGTTCACATTCTTCCTTCTTTTGTTCTTCTTGCTTCCTTTTCCACACATTTGTGTATTCTTCTTTATGTTTGACAATAACATCTAATTCCTTCTTTATTATGTTTCTTATATAGTCACGTGCTATGTGCCCATAGTTATTGCACTTATAATATTCAACATCGTAATCAAGTAGGGGAGCAAATGAATTGTAGTTTCTATCAACAAACCCATGAGAACTTCTAGTTTTGTTGCTCACATAATCATTCCTTGCGGTTTTATAAGAACCTTTATTTATATTTCTCACATGATCACTTCCTACATAAGCTTTGTGATCTATTTCTTTATGAACAAAGTTATTGCAAGAAAAATAATATCCAAGAAAGAGATTTTGGTATTGTTTTGTGAAAGGTCTTCTTGGTGGAACAACTCTTCTAAACTCATTCCTATGGGTAGAATCAAATTTCTACTGGTCATCATTTCCTTTCCTATTGCTGCTTTCATTTTTTATGGATCTTTTGAGAATATTGGCATAGATTTTAATTTTTTCTTCATTTTACTTTTCTGATGGATTTGTGACCTTAGTGCTTGCATCTCCCTCGGGGGTATTTTGTTTTTCATCATATCCAAGACCTATTTTGATGAATGGTGACTTTTGGGAACTAAGAATAGTATCTAATATTTCATTACTCTTTCCAAACTTCAAGCTTCTATTCAATTGATCAATAGTTTTCTCGAGTTCCTTTCTTAAGGAAACTATTTTGGCCTCTAGATTCTTGCAATTTTCTTCCTTTTCTTGTAGTTGTCTTCTCACCACTTCCTCTATCCTTTTTTCCTCTTCTAGTTGACTCTTCATGATGAAAATTGTCTTCTCCATTTCTTCAAGATCATGATCCTCCTCTTCATATTTTTGAAATTTATCTTTCTTCTTTTTGTTCCTTTCCCCGAGTTTGTCTATTTCTTCTAAGGAACTAATGAGTTTTGCTTCAAGATTCACTTCCCCATAAATGCCTTCTTTTTCTTCTTATGATTTTTCTTTCTTATTGTCTTCACTTTCTTTATCGTCATATTTTGTATCCATGGCCATGAAAATGAATTCTTCTTTGTCAATATAAAAAACATATCCATCACTTTCTTCAAACAAGCTACTATCCTCTCTAGAGTAAAGACTCTTCTTGTTAGTATATTTTCCTTTTTTATGTCTTTAATATTTTCTTCTATTGTTATGTTCTTCTTTGACATTATTGTCCTCATGTTCATTGTCTTACCTTTTAGCATATGTATATTTAGCAACAAAATTCCCTACTCTACCACAATTAAAACATATGAAGGGTAGCTTACCTTTGTGTTTTCCAGATCCTCTTTTTAATTTTCTCACAAATAATGCTTCTTCTATGTCTGATTCATGGCTGGAATAATAGCATAAATTGTGTCCTTTTGTCTACTTTGATGCTTTGAATGTTGCTTCCTTCCATGTTGGCTTTTCTTCTTATGTCCTCATCTCATATGTAGTGAGAATCCTATGTAGCTCATCCATCGTTAGTTTCTCCAGATCCTTCATTTCTTCAATGTCACAGACCTTGGCATCAAATATTAAGTGGAGAGACCTGAGCACTTTTTGCACGATCACTGATTCTTCAACCTCCTCACCAAGTCCTTCAATGGTGCTGACAATTTCATCCACTCGGAGAAATAGGATGCAACATTTTATTCATCTTCCATTTTTAGACTCTCAAACTATCTTCTATGAGTTTGGAGCTTTTCATTCTTCACCTTGTCATCACCTTAATAGATGTTTTGAAGTTTGTCCCAAATATATTTTACCAATTTACAATGCATCACCTTGACAAATTATGATTTTGATAGACCACTCAATATAACATTCATGGATTTTGCATTATGTTCACTAGGATTCTTCCCAAACACATCTACTAGTGGGGTTGTTGGGGCTGTATAACCATTCACAAATGATTTCCAAATATCAAAACCAAGAGACATTATATAAGTTTTCATCCTTACACTCCATAATCCATAGTTTGTTTCGTCAAACAATCGACCCTTGTTTGTGAAGAAACCTTCCTAACTAGCCATTTATGCTCCTCAGATCTACCTTCCAATGATTAGTTTATTTATGAAGGAACCTGCTCTGATTCCAATTGTTGAGCTTATGCTTATAGTGAGAGGGGGATGTGAATCAATATAAGATAACTTTTACTTTATTTAACCATTCATGAATCTGTCATTAGTTGAGAAACAATTCATCAATCTGTCATTAGCTGGTAAACAATAATCACATATAAAATCAAATCAGAATGCATAGAGTTTATCCTAGAAACCCTTGCAGGAGAAAACCACAAAAAATTATCTTTATAAATTTTTATAGGAACCAACCTACTATTATAAATATTGTAGGAACCAACCTACTATTACAAATATTTTAGGCACTAACCTACTAGAGACACCAATATCCTTAGCTGAGAACCAACTCAACAAGATGTAGGCACCAACCTACTGGAGACACCAATATCCTCAACTAAGCACCAACTCAATAAAATATGTGTAGACAACAATCCACAATATTCATACACATAATACTTTTAACTTCACCTGCATGCTTCATTCCACAAATAATCCTTCAAACCCTAGCAAGACTCATGGCATCATTCCCATAATGTAATCATTGATGAAAACATCCACTGATGACAACATATACTCATGGAAACATCACAAACTCATGACAACATCACAAACTCATAGCAGTGCACACGACAATACCACAACCTTATGGAGACATCACAACCTTATAACATACCTTGAGAATAATAAATACCCAAATAAAGTTCCTTAGACTTCTCTTGCACACCTATAGATCCCAAAGAGACACCCAAGTACCTTTAGCGCACCTCAGACTTGATTTCTTGCTTGGTTTCTCTAAAAATGAGAAAATCCATCCTTTATTTATAGTAATTATGTCCCCAAACACTAGTTGATCCAACCTCAATTTTTTGGCTGGGTTGTCAGATAAAAAATTCATATCTCCTCATTCCTAGGGATTTAATGTCAATTTTCACATGCAACTCTATGTGACTAATTTCAGATCTGAAATTTTCTTCCTAGTGATCTAACTATCACTAAACAACTTTACACTGAAATTGTTGACTTAAACATATGCAATGGAAACAACAAGATCATAGATGAATCATCAATATAGAAGAGACACAATAATTATGTTTTGTAATCATGTTATCATCGGAAATTTTGAGGGAAAAACCAACCCTCCTAGCCAATACAATATCACCAAGATCTGAGGACAACCTTGTCGTCCAAAGTCACCAAAATTGAGAACAACCTTGTTCTCAAATAACCATACAAAACAAAAAACCAAACCTCAACAATATATGGAAATCTCCTCTACTCACAAATCTATTGTAAACCACCTGTACAACTTGCTAATGTTCCCTATCAACATGTATTGATCTGTACCTTCCCATAAAACCAGATACATGATTCATCTTATTGGAAACTCACGGACATACGTTGTTTGCTCCATTGCACATCATGTATACCCTATACTCGATTCGTCCTTCTCCAACCTGCATATATACAAGTTTCATTCTCCTGCAAACTACGTATTGTACGAAAAATTCACTCCACATGTGCTTCTTTCTTTGCTTCTCTCTTCAAGGCCAGATTCACCACCTTGTATATTTTCCCTTTGCTGAGATCACCAATCCTCCTCACAGAAGTTTAGACTCACTTATGCATGCTCCACCATGTCTCCACACTCTCTACATGATATGTAATGTCACGATGAGCTCTCTTATTTATATACAATCCTTAGGGTTCAACATAGAAGCCCCTCCACGAGTCAACATCAAATTAGGATTTCCTTATGGGTGTGAAGCCCCAACATAAGCCCAAAAATACCATCACCAAACCCATGAAGCCCCAACTTCATTCTAAGATCATTTTCACCAAACCAAAAGTGTGATGTGGTTCCCACGATGATTCCCACATGCCCAACACCTAGGTTCATGTGAGACTACCTACCTGAAGCTACAAAATTCAACGCTCCCTCTTAGGGAGGAAGGTATTCTCACCACACTCCACAAGTGGGAATGCCTCCCAATGCTACAAAAACATCAACACTCCCTCTTAGCGAGAGAGGAATACTATCCTCCATCATCGTGTGGAAGTAGCTCTTTTTCCCGCACTAGATCCTCTACCATAACTACTCTCCAATCTGCCTAATCAATTACTCCCTCTGTCACCAGAACAAATCCCTCTCTCCAGTCCTCCTAACTAGCTGCATTCTCGGTCACTGAAATTTTTTTCCTGTCTAGAATGATCCCATCCTGGAAGACACCCTGCTCCTAGAAGCTTCTTTCCTCTGAACCTCTTGTGCAACCTGCCTGGCCATATCAATCACTGACACCATTCTGACAATATTAGAAGATGCCATCTAGACCTGAAGGTTGGTTCCCAGTGAACGACTAACTCTTCCTTTGATCCTTATGACTCCCTCTAAAGTAAAATTCCCTCCGAGTCTCCTGAATCCCTCTAAATCCAGAATCCCTCTGAATCCACTAACTCCCTCTGAGTTTACACAATCTCCGTAGCTACTTTATCCCTTCCCATTTTCCTCTACATAGTCCTGGGAGGTTGCTCCTCCCCATTGGATCCTGTTGGCTCCCTCTGAACCTATACTAATGGTGGAGCTACCTGCTCCCTCTGTATCTGTGCTACTGGTGGGGATGCCTGCCTCACCAATGGTGGAGCTACCTTCTCCCTTTGTGCTATTGGTGGGGCCATCTGCCTCACCACTGGTGGAGCCACCTACTCATCCTCAACTATCTCTCTTCTCTTGCTGGTCACAACATGAATATGATGGCTCCTCAACCAATATAGGTTTCCCTCCCTAACTCCAAGAATCACCACTAATCTAAATCTAGATTATCTAGGAACAAACAACACCAATCCATCCATATCATCCATGGACATCAATCGAGTCTCCTCCTAGATACAATCAGTCCATATCCTCTCAAACATTGTCAACATCTCTCGTGCACAGATCCTCTGCACAAAAAGGTTCCCAAAACATGGGAAGACCAACTCAACATCCAATAATACCTGTCCATCTTGGAACACAACTGTATAGTCCTTCTCCTCAACCACTTAGTTTGAGAGCTTACTCGTGACACCCATAACACATTTTCCACTCGCAACACACCCCTTGACTCCATATGGAATACCATTGCTCCAAATCCCTATACTACATGCTTGGTCCTCCTACCAAGCTCCTCGTAATACCTGAGTCAGACATTGTGAAACTCATGAACAAATATTGTGCCTCTGTCATGTGTTGGTGTCTCTCATTGGAAAATAACCATGCAATCCTCCAAGGCAGGCATCCTGCTTCCCCAAGTCATGACCATCCAATGAAATTCTACCCAAGTCCATCATCCAAGCCACCAAAAAAATATATGTGTCTGCACATGCTACAACTGATCTTGTGTCCTTGTATGAACAATCCCAAGATTCAGTTCACCACTTAGTCTAGTCCACTCTAGACCACCGCAACTCATCTCAGCAAGTGTCCTCATCCTCCTAGGTCAAATATCTCATACAACGTCATACCTCAATAATGTGAAACTCTCTGTCCCACCCATGTGTCACTCACATGCACAAATAATTCCTTATTTAAAAATCTAAAATATTGATTAATCCTCACCCAACTACCGCATTTCCTATTTTTAGTCCTAGATGTTCCCTTGATGTCCTCCCCATTTCCTATTTGAGTGGGTGCATATGTAGTCACTAATTTTGTTATTTATTAAATCTCTTTAATAGATCATAACCCACATTCTTTTTCCCACACTTCTAATTGAATTTGAATTATTTGTTCCTCTTTCTTCTCCTTGATTCATTGGTGCACTCGTAATTAATTTCTGGTAATTAAAAATTACTTAATTTATATTTCATTCACATTTAAAATTTATTTATCTTCAACTGGTCTTAAATGATCTATGTCACTTCTTTTAGTTATGAAATGTACTAATCTATATGCTCAATAAATCAATCAACCATGCATTTTGAATTTTCACATATAAATTAATTAAAATGTGCATGCTAAGTCAAACATATTTTACATGCTTAATAAACCACCTTACAATATATACTTAACAACTGATAATTGATACCAAGGGTGTCATTCTTTTCCATTCCTTTCAAGAGTTACTTTCCAATAAGTACTAAGAGTGTCAATTTCACTCATGCCCTTCAAGTATCCAACTTTCTTTGTGGGGGAAAGGTGAAACTATTGAAGCCTTATTAACTCAACCTTTTTCACCCTTGTAGAGAGACTAATGGTCACTCGGAAATAAGGGTGCCTCTTTACTATTCTCCCTTAGCTAAACCTCATGAATCATGAAATCCATGGTCTACTCTTATGGCAATGTGCAACCTCTAAGTAAAATAATCACATGCTTTTCAACTCAGGCCAAGGAAAATGAGTGCTAGTAGAGGG
Source organism: Picea sitchensis (assembly GCA_010110895.2). NCBI lineage: Eukaryota > Viridiplantae > Streptophyta > Pinopsida > Pinales > Pinaceae > Picea > Picea sitchensis. Next base: position 117,434 of record SNQJ01S0003172.1, read on the forward strand.
GAACACAAATGTTGTTCCTCCTTTTTTGATGATACAATGTACACTTTCATACAACCTCATTTATCCATTTGTGGACTTATCTGAAAACATATTATCTATGCTTGCATACACTTATTTCAACATATCAAATTGTTCCACATTCACAATTGAGCCACATCATAGACCGCACAACATATCTTGTTTCAATCCAGAGTCCATACAATGTTGATGTAATCCCACACCAATGTACACATGTGACTTTTCTATCACACTAGACAAACCATTAGTAGCATCTAAAAATAATTGTACCACAAATATATTCATTTTATGTACCATAACGATATAAAATGATAACACCCATTACATCATATCAATCTACATTTTATCCATCCATATTTCAGATAAACATTTAAATAAGATTCATTTGAATCTACCATTATGTCAATGTAAAACTAATCATACTAATCAAAGAATTTGAATTTATCATCATAACACAAATCGATAAATCTAATCATTTTATAAACAAAATATCCCCAAATAATAAAATCCAACATATCAAACAAGTTACAACAAATAAAGTACTACAAAAATGAAAATTAACATTTATGTTGTATAATACTACAAAGAAAAATAACTAATATCAAAATCTCACAACTATAATGGCCATAAAATTTGCCAAAATTCGCCAAAATTCATATGGATCGATTTTTGAAAAACTAAAATTGATATGATTTTAAGATGCTATTTTTTCGATTAAATATAGATAAAAGGGAATAATGCCCCCAAGAAATTTATAATTTAAAGAATTGGGCATCCCATAATTAGCCTATTGATTTCTATGAAAGCAAATTATGGGTTTTCTTTCCCCTTGGTACTATAAGCAATTGCTTGTTTCAATATTCCCTTTCCTTCCACATTAGTGTCCATGAGCCATAAAGGTCTTCATACAAAATTTTAAACTGTCACCTAATATGAAGCAAATAAAAACTTCGTAGAAAAGATTGATCTATCTTTCAATATTTCAATAGTCACTAAATTATCTTTCCATAAACAAGACTATAAACCATCGTGAAGCTTTGAAATACATAACTAGGTACTAAAACCTAAAGGATAAAAAATAAAAAAACATACATTTTGTTCACATAGTATAAAATTGACAAAAATAAATAAATTAAATGTGTATATATATTAGTATATGTACATTTTTATTAAAACATAACAATTATTATTAATAATTAATAAACAAATTTAAAAAGGTTCACAATGGTATTAATATGCATTTTCACTTTTCACATAATTAAGTTTATGATTAATAAATTAATTATTGGACAATTCTAAAAAAATTAAGTGTAAATAATGGATTAAAGAAAAAAAACAAGTGTTTTCTTTATAGTATTAATACACTTTCACTTTTCACATAATTAAGCTTATAATCCATCTGGATGGGGTGACATCTGGCAAAATGAGGGAGACAGGTGGCAGGCATCGCTGGCGGGGAAAATTAATACCCCAAGTTGCCACCCCCGACGCTTTTAATTCCCCATGGTGTTCACCATAAGGGAGATTAATTCAGTGCGCCTGGAGGAGCTCACAGATGCGCGTTCTAGCCAGGCCACTGGTACTTGGAGACTGAACCAGACTCGTCAGCCTTCAATGGCTTCCATGGCTCCCATCAATGTTATAACCGACCCTCCTGGCCAAGGCGTGCACTTTCACTCGTCTTTTGCAAGCCTCCTCCTCTGTGCAGTGTTGCTCGGCCCTCCTAGCCTCTTTGCTTTCCTCCTGCGTGTCCTTTGTACCTCTCTCGACCACAATTGCCCTACCTCCCTAGTTCTCATCATGCCACGGGACCGTGGCAAGCCCATGCGTTCCTCCAGGAACAAGAAATCCTACACCCGAGACAATCAGATCATTGCCTCTCAGCGAGCCTTGATTGCCCATTTCAGCCGCTCCCACAGACCTTCAAGCAACACACAGTCCACTCTGCGCATGCCTAAAGAGGAGAACCCACCTCCCTCGCCCCAAACTCAAGCTCAGTCTCCCCTTATTATCCCCAATATGGAGACCCCGTCCCTCACTGAGCACTCTCCTCCACCCCAGACTCAAGCTCAGACTCCCCTTCGCATTCCCAAATTGGAAACCCCGTCCCTCACTGAGCACTCTCCTCTGCCACCCTACTCCTCACAGGACACCCACAAGACAACCAAAGAGGAGGCTCCACCCTCAATTCAACATCCTGGCTCGAAGCTGAGTGACGCTAAGCCAACTCCAGCTCCTCAACCAGGCCCGAGCCTGGTGATAATGGAAGGCCCAAGGCCCTCCACCTCCCAAGAATTTCAGCATCGCTCATGGGAAGGAGGCTGCATAGTGGAGGAGGAAATCCCCTCAAGTTGGCAACTGACATGCGATGAGGAGAACCCAATTATCTATCATCTAGCAGCGGAGCACTTGAAGCTCCTCTTTGACATCCGACAGCAGCAGGAAGAACAAGTGCATGGCCAACGAACAATCCACCAACGACTGGATCTCTTGTTCGAGGCCTTCTCAAACGCCCCATAGCAAGCACAATGCCCCACCTACAAGCAGAAGTTTGTACCGGTCTACACCGCCCAGGGACAACCAGGTCCCCCAAAGGCTTGACGCGGCCCACCCCCGACTCTAGTTCTTGTCAATTTCAATTTTCAGAATGAATAGTGATTATCTGTTTAATCTTTTTTACAATTGTATTAGCATATTAGTAATGGCGGCTCTAAATGCAGTCTGCCTTAGGCTAGCTATTAAGATCAAAATCCCAGCTGAAACTCTCAACTTTTGTTCAATTTTTATAAATTTTGTAAAACAAAACATCTGTGATTTAAAGCATATCACCGCTTGGAGCCACCTGTTCTGATTTCCCTTCTATGATGAAACATATAGCTGCCAAACGATGCACAAATGTACACTCATAATGATATAATACAAGGATGCATTTTTATTTAAAAAAAAAAAATTAAACTTATAATCAATAAATTAATTATTGTACAATTTAAAAAAAATTAAGTTGAAATAATAGAATAAAGAAAAAAACAAGTGTTTTCTATATTTTTTTTATTAAGTGCAAATAATAGAATAAAGAAAAGGACAAGTGTTTTCTTTATTTTTATTAAGTACAAATAATAAAATAAAGAAAAAGGCTGGTGTGTTCTTTATTTTTAAAATCTAAATAAATATGTACCATCTATGCATCTTAAATTAAATTTTAAATATATAACACAATTATATATATAAAAATATAAATGCATATTTACACTTTATATAACTTTTTAAATAATTTAAATTGTTAATTTATATCTTGTTTTATATAAGATGTTAATTTATATCTTGTTTTATATAAGAGTGTAATACATTATAGTATAAAAAAATTTCCCATAATTTTTGTAATTTAATAGTTTTTATTTATTTTTTATTAAATTAATACAAATTTCAAAAATATGTTAATTTTTAATAGTTTAATTGGTTATGGTGTAGATTTTTTTAACTACATGACTAAAGTTCAATACTTTTATGGTTTATTTACTTGAAGGAAACACACCCCCATACCCCTAAATTGTAGTTTCCGAGCAAACCCCACAATTGATGAACATTTCTAAACCAAAAAAACATAAACATCTTTTATTTAGATAAATATAAAAAACCAAAAATAAAATTAACTTTTTTATTTCTCTCTAATTTAATTTGTAAATACCTTTTGTCAACCAATTAACTTTTTAATTTTTTATAATTAAAAGATCTTTGTCAACCTAAAAGTAAAAGCCAAAACTTAGCATAACGAAGTTTCCTTTAATATAAAAATAAAACAAAATAAAAATCTTTTCGACTACTTAGAAATGTTTGGGGCCGTGCAATTAATATCGGTCGTCATCATCACAAAAATAGTTTGATTGTAAAAGCCGAAACTCCCATCAAACCAATGACATAACTTTATGCAAGATACCAGATATATAAAATATGCAGAACAGAAACGAAATGCTAGAAATAACAGAATAACAGTAAAATATCCAGCATAATCTTCGCAATACACAGAAATGATATACGAATAGCAACAGAAATAGCACTTGAACAGAAAT
>SNQJ01S0003172.1:121528-133831 GCA_010110895.2 Picea sitchensis
GATCCTTCTAGAAGCGGAAGCTTCTATTAGGTCTTCTTACATCCGCCTAATTCTCTTTTATTGAAAGGTCTTATTAATATTGACCTTTATTACATCCGAATACATTAATCTACCCATGTGCGGGTTAGGACCTTAACACTTTAACATAAAACGGTCTTTTCAAGTACTATTATCAAAATGTTTGATTACTAAACATGAAAATGAGATTAAATAGTTTATTTTTATTATTCATTCATATATAGCTACTTTTTATTATTCATGTATAACTACTCTATGTCAACATCATATAATATAACATTTAGAGAATTTATTCATATATATCAGTTTTTTAATATTTATCTTATTTTTTATTATAAAATTTATACATTCTTTTACATATGAAAATTTACAGTTTATTAGATTTAATTTTTCTAATTAACCTTTTGAATAAATGCTCTTTGCGGTTTTGAAGTCGTCTATGTTATTTCGTGCTTCTGGTTCTAAGCCCTAACCCTTCCACGATGGCGGCTCTTGAAGGAGGGGATCCCCCCTCCCTCCTCCAGACATAGATGAATTCAGTGCATTGGTTGCTTCGGTGCATAAAACAACAAAGACGCCCCCTCCTCTGCCCCTCTCCCCAAATCAGGAGGGGGAGGAGGAGGCCTCGCAACAAGTAACAATAGATTCACATCTCTTTTGAACTTGGAGGAAACCCATGAGGAATCCCAGGAAATCTCTGTAGTGGAGGTCGACAAATAAGGACAAGAGATCGAAATCCCTCAAAACCGTAATAAATCTCATACCATGGTGTCCCCAGGGAAATAAATTCTCTTAAACCTCAGTTTGGGACCTCGCCCCAAATTAGGAATTCATGTTATATTGGAAGAAGATTCACAGGGGAAGTCAGAAGATGAGTTAGGTAGAGACTCAGGGACAAATGTCTCAGTTAAAAAGGTCAAAAGAAAATCCAATATTTGCAAGAGAGAGGAAACAATAGACAAGGAGAAGGAATTTGGTTTGCAGACAACTTTGGATAACACCCTCAAGAAGGAAGCAAAAGGCAATAGAGGACCAAGTGGATCTGCGCCCCTGAATGTGGGGCACCAAAAAGCTCTGGTAAATAATGAAAATAGTCTCTTGGAACTATAGAAGATTGGGGAACAAAGATAAAATGGAATTAGTGAGACAGTGAATAAAAGTAGAAAAACCTCAAATTCTTATGCTTCACGAGACAAAAATGAAGGAATCAATAGTCCTTCAAGAAAGTAACTTCTTTTGGAAAAACAGCACAAGCCTTGCGGCCAGTTCAAGAGGGGCCTTAGGCAATATTGTACCCTATGGAATCGACAAGAGTTCCAACTTGAGGAGAGCAAGGCTACACAACACTGGCTTATGGTCAAATTGATACAACTCTCAATAGGTAAGAATTATATAACGATTAACATTTACATTCTCAATTAGTATCATGAAAAACAAGATTGTTGGCAATCTTTGCTAGATTTCTTCGAGGTAGGTTCCTTGGAAAACTTTATTTTCCTAGGGGATTTTAACACCACCATTCATCATTGAGAAAAAGGGGTGGCTCCTCTGCCCGTGATCCCTGTCAGGAAAACCTTGAAGATCTTATCTCCTCCCTAGATCTTGTTGACATTAAGCCCTCTAAAAGTCTTTACACTTGGTCTAATCGCAGATCTGGTCCTGGGCATATTGTCACTAGGTTCGACCGCTTCCTTGTGAGTAGTTCCTTCCTTACTGAACCCCCTCTCATTTCTTCCCATATCCTTCCCTAGGTCAGTTCTGATCATAGACATGTCTCCCTTATCTTCTCTAGTGTCAAAGAACCTAGGGCCAATCCCCTTTGGCTTAGTAATCCATCTTTCCTCCCCTTATTGTTCTTTGTCTGGTGTCATTGGGTGGTTGGATCCCTTATTCATATCTGGGAATAGAAGATTATAACTTTGAAAAAGGAAATCAAAGACTAGGTCAAAATAAGCTTCAAAGCTTCACAAGATGAAATTATTCACTTTGAGAACCAATTGGGAAAGGTGGTGACCCAGATGGAGGAAGGGTCTGTCATCCCAAAATTGTTAAAATAAGAGGAGAAAACTCACAAGAAACTTCAAGTTTCCCTTAAAAAGGAGGAAGAAACTTGGAGATTGCAATATTGTTGTCTTTGGCTCCATGTGGGAGACCAAAATACCACTTTCTTCCATAGGTAGTGTAAGGTCTAGAGGGGGTAAAACAACATGGAGGAGATACAAATGGATGATGAAACCACTCTCACCTCATTCGAGGACATAAAGAGGGAAACATTATCTCATTACAAGTCTCTGTACACTGAGTTGGGAATGATAGGTAATAGACTAAGAGATCAATCATTGTCTTATATTCCCCACTTAGTTCAGGACAATGGTAATGAAGAACCCATAAAGCAAGTAACAAAGGAGGATATATTGGAACCTCTAATGCAATTCAAACCTGATAAGGCCCCTAGTCCTGATATATTCACTATCCACTTCTACAAAAAGTGCTAGCATATCATAAAGTTTGACCTAATAAGAATGATCTAGTACGTTCAAAAACTGGCCAGAATGGAGGGAGCAACGAATTCGACCTTTTTAGCATTAATTCCTAAGGAAAGAAATGCAGTCTCATTTTCAAGGTTTAGTCCTATCTCACTCTGTAATGTTTCATGCAAGATAATGTCTAAAATTATAGCAAGTAGATTGCAGAAGGTTTTTCACAAACTTATATCCCCCAATCAAGGCAAGTTTTTCGCAAAAAGACAAATATGGGACAATATAGTGATGGTGCAAGAGGCAATTCACTCAAGAAAGACCAGAGGGGAATGAGGCATGGTCATAAATATTGACATGGAAAACACCTTCGATCAATGTGTTAGGCACAACTTCCTCCTTGTTGTTTTGACCAAATTTGGCTTCAACTCTCCTTTCATACGTTGGATTGAAGATTGCACCTCTGTTAAATGAACACCCCACAAGTTTTTTCAAGGCCACCAGAGGTCTAAGAAAAGGATTCCCATTGTATCTGACCCGGATTTTATGAGCAGAACGAAATGAATACAGATTATTAATAGGTGCTTAACACAAAATAACAGAGATACAGTAAAACTGGTTTTCTATTCATTAACGAAATAGGCTGAAACTGTAAAATGCAGCGGAAACAAGCTTGCTCGAATGGTGGCGGCTTATCTCTGAGAAGAGATGTGACGGATGCACACATTCGCAAGAAGAAGATTACAATGAGGCTCTGAATGCCTTTTTACAAAAAACAATAATGCCAAAAACCCTAGACATCCAAAAACCTAACCCTAGGAGATGAAGCACCAAAAGTCATGTGGGCCCCGTTTGTGTAAGTTAGTACATCAACTTCTCGGGGTCGTAACTTTTGCATACAATATTCGTTTTAGGCGTGTGATAGACCGTAGGAAAGGTATAATCGAGAAGATTCATTTTGGGGGCTCAATCATGCCTTCTAATATCATGGAGGAGCTCAATCTCGAAAAACCTTCAATTAGGCCCTCAAAATGGCCCTGGAAGTTAAAATTGCTCAAAATAGTAAATTGCCAAAATTGTCAGAAAAATGTTTTGAGCCAGTTGGAAAAGGTGGGTGACCACTGATATCCATATGGATCAATCCTCCCTCCTTAGGAAGCAATGGTCTCCATTGCATTGAGGTCCCCCATTAGATGAGGAAATTTCTGTTGAATTTGGCCCCGAGTGAGCCACTTGCGTTGGTGCAGGAGTTGCCCTGCTTTGATGACTCTATAAAGATGGATACTTTGTTGCTGAGTGCCCTAGATTTGTGTGTCCACAATCTGTTCATTTCATGCCTTTTGTATGCAGTCGGGGTTGAGCTCTATTGGTGTCAATTGTTTTGCTACTTCTGAGGTGCCCAATAATGGTGGGAAATAAGGGCGAAGGAGATCCACATTGAACACTGGGTGTAGGCCAAGGAAAGGAGGAATGTTGAGCTCAAAAGAATTATCCCCCACGACCTTGGTGATAGTGTACGACCCATAACGAAGTGGGCGAAGCTTCCGATGGGGTCTTGTAAGGCGTTCTTTTTGCAAGTGCAACCAAACTTTGTCACCCACCTGAAACTTATGTGGCACCCGATGTTGATCATGGCGTTGTTTGTACTTGTCATTGGACTTCTGTAGGATATCCTAAATCTATTGGAGGATATGCTGGATCCTCTCAATGAACTGGGTGGATTTTTCACCTTCAGTTGGAGCAGGAGATGAGTCGGTCGAGGTGACCGCAAGGGGAAGTGAAACATCTATGGTACCCAATGGTTGGAATCCCAACCCCACTTGAAAGGGGATATGGCCAGTTGAGATATGAAAGGCTCGATTGTAGCTATGCTGGACATAGAGAAGTCTCTCATCCCATGTGCGAGGGTGCTTTGAATTATACATGTGAAGGATATGCATAATCATTCGATTTACAACCTCGGTTTGGCCATCTCTCTGGGGGTGGAAGGTCGTGGATTTGGTGAGCTTGGTGTCTAGCAGTGACCAGAGGCTCGACCAGAATGTGCTGAGAAATCGATTGTCCTGATCTGAGACAATGGTTTGTGGGATTCCGAAATGTACCCAAACTCGTTCAAAGAAGAGCTTGGCAGTGGCCTCTGCTGTGATTCTCTTCTTGCAGGCAACGAAAATCGCCATCTTATAAAAGCGATCAACAACCACAAAAACACAGTCATTTCCCCTCTTGGTGGACGAGAGGACCGACATGTAGTCCATTGAGATGGATTCCTATGGCTTGTCAGGTGTAGGAAGAGGGGTGTACAGGCCCTATTTCTTAGTGGTCGATTTGGCAATAGCCCAGGCAGTGCAGGACCTGATATACTTGTTGACCTCCTGTCGAAGTTTTAGCTAGTAGAAATGTTTCTGTAGCATCGCCACTATCGTTTCAATGCCGAAGTGTCCTTCCACCCGACTGTAGTGGGCTTCCTAGATCATGTTTTCTCGCTCACTTGATGGAACATAGATATGGCCCAACCGACACAACAACCCATCCTGAAGATGGAAATTATCGACAACTATGTTTGCACCCAACATTTGGTAGGTGGTGGATAAGTCAAGGTCTGTCTCATAGAATTGGGGCCATCCCGATGTCTCATGGCTGCAAGAGTCTAGCACTGTGGTGAGTGCCGCGACTGGTGGTATTTTCAGGCAATCAACGATGCGACTGGTGCTTCCTATTTTATACTTGATGTTGAGGTGGAATTGCTGCAAGTATGTGGACCACTTTTGATGGAGGTCATTCTGCAATTTTCCCTGTGTCTGCAAGAACTGCAGTGGCTTATGATCAGTGTGGATGACTGTCTCCTTCCCAATAATGTAATGTATCCACTGGCGGTAGGCTTGCAAAATGGAGTACATTTCTTTGTCGTAAGTAGGATACTTACGAACAATATATGACAGTGTCTCACTATGATAGGCCACGGGGTGGCCGTGCTAAGTGAGAACGGTGCCCATGGCATAATATGAATCATCTGTCTCGATCTCAAAGGGATTTTGTAGGTATGGTAGTGAAAGTACTGGCATTGAGCATAAGCGTTGCTTCAAATCATCGAACACTTGTTGTTGGGACTGACCCCATACAAATTTTTCCTTACCAACACCCCTATTTATTTGGTTGAGGGCCCATGCAATGTGGGAGAATCCCAACATGAACCTGTGGTAGAAATTAAGGCTGGCCAGTCACGGATGACTTGGATCTTGGCTGGATCCACATGTACTCCATTTTGATCAATGATGTGGCCCAGGTAATGGATCCAGTCCATGCCGAAGGAGAAATTTTCCAAGTTGGCGTATAGCTTGTGCTGTCGCAGGGTGTGCAGAGCCTACTGAATATGCTGCAAGTGTTTGGCCCAAGTCTTGCTATAAATTAGAATGTCGTCCAGATACACCACTACAAAAGTATTGGTTAACGGTCGCAGGATATCTTCCATCATCCTCATGAAAGTGGCTGGGGCATTTGTCAAACCAAAGGGCATGACCAACCATTCAAAAAGGCCTTCCTTTAACTCAAAGGTGGTCTTACATACATCTGTATGTTCTATCAGGACCTGGTGGTAGCCATAATTCAGATCAATCTTACTGAAGTATTTGGCCCTCGTGAGTTGATCAAAGAGGTCATTGATTCGGGGAATCGGGTATTGGTTTCTGACTGTGATTTTATTCAGAGCCCAGTAATCAATACATAGTTGCCAGGTTCCATCTTTCTTTTGTACTAGCACGATTGGGATCCTGCAAGGTGATGAGATGGGGCAGATGTGCCCCTTGTGGAGACGTTCTTGGATTTGTCGCTTGATCTCCTCACTCTCTAACAAAGAGCGACGATAGAATGACCCATTGGGCAGCAGTGCACCGGGGGTCAGATCGATGGGGTGCTTGACCTGGCAGTGCAGAGGTATCCCTGTAGGTGAGGAGAAGATATCCGAGTATTCCTCCACGACCTTATCTACTTGCTTATGCTGTGTGGAGAGGTCGGCTGCGGAGACCTTGGATGTGGGTGTGATCTTTTGCTTATTTTGAGAGCAAATCACGAAGTAGACAAACTTCCCCCTCTGAGAGATGACCTTCCTGCATTTCTTAGCAGAGATCAAGGAAATAGCACTAGGTGGGACTGCCTCGGGTATCCTGTACAATTTCTTGTTCAAAGTAATAATAACACTACAAGGCCTAGACTCATATACAACATGACGTTTCCATAAATAAGGTTGGCCCAAAATAACATCACAAACTTCGAGAGGAGCAACATCACATAATACCTCGTCTTTGAAGGGCTTGATGTCGTACGACAGTCAACACTGTTGTCTCACGCGGAGATCACTTCCTTGGCAGAGCCATCCAATGGTGTAGGGTTGTGGGTGCGGCATTGTTGGCAGGGCCAACCGCTTGATGACCTCTACTGAGATGAGGTTCTTCTAGCTACCACTATCAATGATGAAATGCAGCAGGGTGCCTTTTACCCACATATATGAATGGAAGAGGCGCTCTCCTTCTTCTGGTTCGTCTGGTTCACCAGGCTGAAGCATGGTGGTAGTAATGATGGCACTGGGTTCTGTGTCAATGATCCATCTTCCCCTTTCTGGTTCTGGATCAGAGTTAGAATATGAATCTGATTTAGAGGATTTCACTTCGGCCACTAGCGATTTTTTTGAGCGACAGTCAACTGTGTTATGCCAAGGGCTCTTATGGAAGTCACACCACTTCCCGGTATCTTTCTTTGTCTTTCCGCTATCCTTCTTTGCTTTCGGCTTAGACTGGTAATCCTGATACTTTCCATCTTTTCTCTGTGGGTTGGGGCCACCCTTTCGTGCCTTTTGTTGTGAGGGGTTCCCAGGCCCAAATTGCCGCGTCTTTTGTTTGAGCTTCTGCTTGATTTTGACGGCATATCGGTAGGCCATGCCCAAGGGTGAGATGTCAAGAAATTCCATTTCGATCAAGATGTATCTATGTAGAGAACCACGATACTTGAGCACCATATGTCGCTCCAAATATTTTATACCCAGCTTGGTGCGCAAGGTATGAAAGATACTTGTGAAATCTGGCACTACTTGGTCTCTTTCTTGCCGCAGTGTGGTCCATTGGGTATATAGGTCGTCATAACTTCCCACAGGGTAGCATTTTTCCTTAATAGAATCCCTAAAGGATTCTTAGGTGCTTATGACTGAAAATAATGAGGTTTCATCTGTTTCCTTTTTCTCACAGAAAGTTTCCCACCAATCTTTGACATGGGGAACGACTTTGAGGAGTGCAAAAGTAATCTTTTCTCTATTTGAAAATTTATGAACAGAAAAATACCCTTCTAGTAGATTAAACCACTTGTCTACAACATCTGCGTCTATCTGACCTTAAAATATAGGAATATCGAAGTTTATTTGTACCTTGAAGGGGGCGACGCCTCCGTTCGAAGAAGATGCGTCACCTGTTGGTAGTCGCCGAAGGATTTGCATGAAACTATCCATCATCTCATTCCTCTATTGCGTGAGGGATTCCTCAATAAATAGTTTGAAAGGATCTCCTGTCCTATCATCTTTCTTTTCTCCTGCCATGAGAGGTCGCTTGGGTGTGCGAGAGCTTCTGTTCTCAAGAGAAACAAGCTCGAGACCCAACTCTTTGTACTCCGACCTCGTTGGGGACATGCATTAAGACGACAAGGAGCAGACCACTCTGATACAACTGATCCAGATTTTATGAGCATAATGAAATGAATATATATTATTAACAAGTTCTTAACACAAACTAATAGAGATACAGTAAAACTGGTTTTCTATTCAATAGCGAAATAAGCTGAAACTATAAAATGCAGTGGAAACAAGCTTGCTCGAATGGTGGTGGCTTATCTCTGAGAATAGATGTGACGACTGCGTGAATTTGCAAGAAGAAGATTACAATGAGGCTCTGAAGGCCTTTTTACAATAAACTAGAATTCCCAAAACCCTAGACATCCAAAAACCTAACCCTAGGAGATGAAGCGCCAAAAGTCATGTGGGCCCCGTTTAGGTAAGTTAGTACATCAGCTTCCCGAGGTTGTAACTTTTGCATACGATCTCTGTTTTAGGCGTGTGATATCCCGTTGGAAAGGTATCATTGAGGAAATTCATTTTGGAGGCTCATTCATGCCTTCAAATTTCATTGAGGAGCTCAATCTCGAAAAACCTTCATTTAGGCCCTCAAAATGGCCCCGGAAGTTAAAACTGCTAAAAATAGTAAATTGCCAAAATTTTCAAAAAACTGTTTTGAGCCAGTTGGAAAAGGTGGGTGGCCACTGATATCCATCTATATCAGTCTCCCCTTCTCTATATTCTAATGTCCGAGGCATTGGGGATACAGTTGGAACATGAACGAAGTAACGAGAACATATCGGGACTCAGAATAAACCCAGGAGTCAAAAGATCAATAAATAACTCTGAGTTCGCCAATGAAACTCTCCTTTTTTGGGGGAGCTTCCTCTATCATGGAAGGATGTTTTAAAACTTTCCTAGATCAATTTCTTCTAGATTCAGGAGGGTTAGTCAATAACAACAAATGTTTTCTCTATGCATGGAACACAAGTGCTTGCTCTCTTGTTGCCATAGAAAGGACTCTGCAATTCCCATTAGTGACAAATTGGAGATCCTTTATATATCTTGGGACCCCCATCTACCTCAAATCTCTCTTAGCAGTTGATTGGTCGGTCATCCTCTTAAAAAAAGGGGAAAAAATCTCTCTATTGGGTTTCAATGGTTAAACCTGACAGGTAGGCTAATTTTGGTGAAAGTTGTTCTCTTAACTGATCTCCCCATATTTCAATACTCCTCTATTCTTGCCTCGATGGGAATCAAGAAAAAAATAACACAAGAGCTTAGAAAATTTCTCTAGGAAGGGTGAAAATCCAACCACAAGCATTTCCATCTGGTCAATTGATAAGTGGCGAGGGCTCCCAAATCTAATGGAGATCTAGGGGTGAAGAAACCAACTTTGGCTAACTTGGATATTGGGTATAAAATGTCATGGAGAGTGATATCAGGATACTTTGAGTGGTGGAATAAATTTCACATCTTCAAATATTTTAAAAAGAATCGTCTGAGAGGCCTAGAAAACCCCCTCCCCCCCAAAGGTTCTCTAATTTGGAAACTTCTTCAGGAATCCATGCCCCTCCTCAAAAGTACGCTCACCTACATCCCTAGAAATGGAAATCATATCAGAATATGGGATGATAGAAGATTGAGCACCCCCCCCCCCTTTCATATGACATATCTCTGGATCTAATCAAAGAATGACTCTCTCACCAACAAAAACACACCATGTTTGACATATCTAACTAGGGAATTTTGAGAATTTGGTTGGGTTGGAACTTGGGGGATCCCCTTACAACTATCCATGATTAGGTTGAGAAGTTGATTTCCTCCCTGTAGGTTCTGTCTCCTGGGGATCTAGAGGATCAAGACAAAATTGGGTGGGGGGATCAAGGTTATTTAGTTAGCAAGGGTTATGAAGCCCTCATGCTTCAATCTAGTCTCCGAGATAAATCCCCTCTCTGGAACAATGTTTGGCATTAGGATGGTCCCCCCAAAAATAAATATATTTTGTTGGACTTTAGCTCACAAAAAAATTCTTACCAACAAAAATATCAATAAAAGGGGTATTGAAGGGCCCTCTAGGTGCGCCCTTTGCAAGGAAAAAATTGAATCCATCAAACATATGTTCTTGGAGTGAATAATTTTCAAATGAATATTTCATGCATCACTTCAAGATATATTCTGTAGGGTTCATTGGCCAGACTCGATTAAGATCCTCCTAGGTAATTGGCATGAGAATTATCACGACTCCTTTAGGAATAAGTCCATCCTCAAACATCGTTGTGTTGCTCTCCCAAAATTCATTTTCTGGCAGATCTGGTTGGAAAGAAACATAAGTGTGTTCAAGGATGAGGAAGTGAGAGCTAACATAGTAGTATCCTAGGTCAAAGACCAAATCACGGAATACCTCAACTCCCGTTGATTAAAACTCTACTCCCCTTAGGGTTTGGATCAACAAGAACAATATTGGTTCTATAATTTCCATCTAGAATTTAAGATACAATCCCCATCTATGCTAAGATCAATATGGTAGGTTCACATCCCCCCCTCCAATTTCAAACAATGGTTAACATATCAGAAGGCACACATCCTTTGTTTTGATGGAGCTTCAAAGGGTAAACCTGGGGTGGCAGGTGGGGGAGGGGTCACTCTTGACCCTGGGGGAAATATTGAGATTAGTTTTGCATGGAGCTTAGGCACTACCACCAAAATAAAGCGAAAGAATACACCCTTCTCCAAGGTTTCTAGCTAGTCAAGGAGAATTAGATCCATCATCTTGTTATTTTAGGAGACTTTATCAACATTATAAGAAGGGTGGTCAAAGGGACCCTGCTAAGGGATTCTCAATTGAGAAATATTGTAAAAAAACTAAGACATGTTATAAAGGATATACCTCAAGTCTCATTTCACCACATCATGAGGGAAAAATATGGATTGGTTGATTCCCAATTCAACCTAGCCACAATGAACCCAAAAGGGACTATTAATATTAGTGGGAGATGATCCTACCTCCCAATTCCATAGTTAATGAATGTTGCATCAGATTCATTGCATGCCATTTGAGTCTCAACTCTATAGGAAGAAAGTTTTCAAGTCAATAGCGCACTTCCCTGTCACACATGAGAAAACAAGTTGATCTCAACTTGATATCCTCCAAGTACATCTAATTCACGCCCGTGGTGGGATAAAGTACTCTACAATTAATAGATTCATTATGTCGGCGATGCTCTAATGTGTGTGAGATTTAGTTGAAGTGATGGAACTAGGGATCCATGGATTGCTTGGATAGCCATGTCACTTGATCACCATCATGACAGATCGTGGAATTCAAATAATGTGTGAGGACATTCCTTTCACGTGTTGCTAATATGTTGATCTCCTAGAGGATTGAATCATCATAATTCAATTGTGCAAGGAAAAATCAGGCATGGCGTCTGTCTGGTTTATTTTTTCTCAAAGGTATGAGGAGAGCACATGTTACAGAGAAACATAGGTGTATGATGGAAGGATTTGTTCATCTCTCAAGACCCTAGAAGAAAGGTATGCATGACTATATTTGTTACAAATGGAAATGGTCCTTTCATCTTGGATCGTTGGTGGGAGTTTTGGGCCTACGGTTTCTCAAGTGTTTGTAGGTGGGACTTGTTGCGCTCAATTTACTGGTTTTTCGACCCGTCTTTTCCTTCATTCTTCCCACTCCAATAACCAAGAGGATGTGAAAGCGTGTCTCTAAGGAATAACCAACAAGCGACTTTGGAATCTCTGTCCAGGGAATTTCCTTTTGGATTGAAACCTCTCACATCAACTTTGTCATCTCA
Source organism: Picea sitchensis (assembly GCA_010110895.2). NCBI lineage: Eukaryota > Viridiplantae > Streptophyta > Pinopsida > Pinales > Pinaceae > Picea > Picea sitchensis. Next base: position 133,429 of record SNQJ01S0003172.1, read on the forward strand.
CCTAGCTCTCTTTGGCCCAAATGCCTTGAGGTAGGATCATGCCCTAGGAATAGGTGGAGGATAATGAATATCTATGGAAATCCCTTCAACAAATTCAAATTTCCTTTCATGGATTTTCCACACAGGTCTCTTTCATATTGGATATACACAATGAACATCGAAAAACCATGAGGAAACAACATTATGAGGTCAGCGCCATTCGGTGACAAGTGGAAAGTTTGCAGGAGCAGTCGGCACCAACTCCCATGGAAATTGAGTTAAAGTGTAACAACCCTAGTAGAATATATGTTTAGGGATTATTAAGTAAAAAAATTATTAGGTAATTAATTTTTCTAACATATTATTAATTAAACAAAGATTGGTATAATGATACTAATTAAATATTTATTAATTAATTAATGGT
>SNQJ01S0003173.1:4003-16950 GCA_010110895.2 Picea sitchensis
GGACCCCCCCCCTCCGCTTAAAGGTAGAAAGGCAGGGGGGCTCCAGAATCCTATGTGCGTCGTTGATCCGGGTGCGCGAATCTCTGCCACCCAAATATGCTTGCCGCTTAATCACAAGCGCACCTTGCATCCACACTTAGGGAAAGTGGGTTTTTAACCCATTCCTCTGCTTTTTACCCCCCTTCACAAGAAATGTCGCTAACATGCATGTATAAAACAATATAAAAGTTTTAGAATACAATAAATATTAAAACAAATAATGAATGTATATATATCTAATTACCATGGGACGATATTCATTTGATCCCCTATCCATGTGCCCATATTTTCTACAATGTTTTTTAGGTTTTGTTATTAAAACTCTTTCGGGATGTCTAGTACAACAATTTTTGCAAGGGAAATAACATTTACTGTCACCCTTTTCACCCTCTTTAATTTTTTTCCCACCTCTAATTTTTTTTTTGACATTCTTCCCCACAAACATATATTGAAAAAAATACATGTTTTTTGTTTGCCAAGAAGACCGACTTATACCCTTTTTGAATTGTTGTTATTATAGAAAACTTGTCGCAACATCTGTAAAATACAACATATTTGTAGATTTTATAACGTCGCAATTTTTATGATCGTTGACCAAGTCAAAGTTGACTTGGTCAAATACTAGGTGACTGTTGGGATGCGGAAAACCTAGTTTCCATAACATCACAAGTGCGGCAAATATTTCACCAACGTCGCAAGAGAGACAGAAATGCAATGTCGTCAGAAGAGAGACGTCCTCCTACCTTCGTTGCAATATATTTTTTTTTGTAGTACGTCACAAGAGTGACATTATCAAGCAATATGGAGAATTATTTTTAAAATCTCCTCTATTTTTTGACAGTATGGCCAATTTTGTCCATAACTTCGCAAATAGAACGTCGAAATTCTTCCAATATGTACTAGTGACATGATCTAAATTATTTATCTACATCAACAACAAGGATACATATTGACGACATTGTGGGGTTGGTCCCTTTGACACATAGGTGGGGTCGGTCTCTCCTTCTCCTGGTCCGGTCCTCTACGCATTCTCCTTACTCACAGGTGTCGATCCAGTGGAAATGTCAATGATTTTCTCCTCTACATAAACTCCATATTGGAAGGTGGGGTTGATTCAATGAAAATTTAAGTGGGTTGATTCTCTACACGCTCTCCTTACTGGAAGGTGGGGTCGAACAATGCACTAGTCAACTAGTTTGGGAGAGGGTTTATTTGGTTGGGGTTTGGTGCCATAGTTTTTTTTTATGTATGAATTGTATATTTTTTATTTGTTTTAATTTTTGTTTATTTTTTATATGTTATTTGTTTGTAATGTAATTTAAACACACATTTTTATATAATGTGTGTTATATATTTATATATAAGCTTCTTAACCCCTAAACTCCCTAACTCCTCAATCCCTAACTCCTACCCCTGAACCTAAAACATGTTTAAATCCCAAAACAATATTTTCTATGTTGGTGGCTTATGAGAGAAATCAAGGTCAATGACTTCTAACCAACCATATAAAATGGCATAAAACTTAACAACACATGTTTAACCCATATAAGAAAATAATTTAAAGATAATTAATCATAGAAAGTTTAAAATCACAAAACTCGACCTACATTTTAAGAATTCAACATCATTGATCTTCTTCTTCGTCCAACTCCACATTTGTATCATCTAGTTCATAATCAATGTTGAAAGGATTGGCCATAGAAATATCATCATCAATGTCATTTTTTATAATTTCATTGTCGATATGAAACATCGAGAACATTGCTATCTGCATCTACCTCAACTTATTTTTCTTCTTCATCTAACACATCTAACTGCATCCATAATCAAGGTTGCGGTCATTGATGGTATCTTAAGATTTGTCTTAGTTAATATTATGCAGGCCCCATGATGAACAACTAGGACCTATGGGATTATAATTGAAAGTGCTTTGAGGCATAAGGTAGTGGTTATAGAACTTGGTTGAAGGTGTAGGGGTTGTGGGGACCCTAGAAAGAGGTATGACGATAAGGATCTTAGCTGGGATTGGGTGTGGGGGGGAGGTTAAGATGGGTTAGGTATAGGTGGGGGCCTAGGGTTAAATGGGTCTAGGGTGGAGGTATGTTCCTATGCATGGAAGGGGAGAGGGAGAGAAAATGAGGTAGGGAGAGAGAGCAAAAAATAGTTGCATTTTTCATTTTTAACAACACTGTTAGCATGTATCTCAGTTTTCCCCGCCACCTGAAATCTATTTACATGATTCATTCCATTCATGAATTTTATGATACGTTAGGGGGATAATGGGGATAATTCATATATGGAATATTCATATGAATTTATTCTTCTTCTTCATCTAACACATCTAACTATAGCCATGATTGAGGTTGTGGTCATGGTTGGTTTGTCAATATTTGTCCCTATTAAGATTATGAAAACCCCATGGTGAACAATTAGGACTTGGGGGCTTATATTTGAAATTTATTTGAGGCCTAGGGTAGTGGTTAAAGCACTATTTTTAAGGCGTATGGGTTTTGGGTACTCTAGGAAGATGTATGACTATAAGGATATTAACTAGGATCAAGTGTGTGGGGGGTTTAATCTGGGCTAGGTATAGGCAGGGGCCTAGAGTTAGATGGGTCTAGGAATGAAGTGGAGGTAGGTTCCTATGTATGGAGGGTGGGAGGGAGATAACATGAGGGAGGGAGAGAGCCAACTAGAGACATATTTTTCATTTTTAATGGCATTGTTAGCACATGCATCAGTTTTCCCTGTGATCTGAAATATGTATACGAGATCCATTCCATTCATGATTTTTCTCATAAGTTATGGGGATAAGGGGGATAATTCAGGTATGGAATATTCATAAATATTTTTCTCTTTAACTCTCTCTACCTCCATCTCTCTCTCTACCCCCTCCCTCCCTCATTTTCTCTCCATCTCACTCTCAACCTCTCTTCATCTCTCTCTCTCTCCATCTCATTCTCTCTCTCTCTCCCTCTCACACTCACACTAACACTCACATTTACACTCACAATAACACTCACTCACACTCTCTCTCTATCTACCCCCCTCTCTGTCTTCCTCTCTCTCCCTCTCACACTCTCACACTCTCACTCTCTATGCTCCCTCTCTATCATCCTCTCTCTCCCTCTCACACTCTCACACACTAGAAAATTTGGAACATGAATGGAATGGATAGATGATGCAGACCCCGAACCTCAGGCCAAGATCCATGCATGATCGTTCTAATTCTCCTTTAGCTGAAGCAACTTCTTTGGCTCCCTACCGAAACCTTTAACAATTTCGATCCACAAGTCCTTACGCAAGCGCCTTTCGCAACTCACGTGTTCGCGGGTTGAAGACCCTCGAATTCTCCTCTCCGAATGTTGATACCTGAGATACGATGGGTATGGCTCTTTCTTATTAGTGCCTTCCGTGCGTAACCACCAGCTAGAGCTAAATTCTAGTCTCTCTCTCGCAACTCGCAGGTTCGTGAGTTGAATGGTTGAATCTACGGGCCCTCCTTTTATGAGATTCCGAGACGCGAAAGCCAATGAAGGTTTGACTCCTTCAGCGACCCTCAGAACTCGCAACTTCGCGACTTATGATGTTGAACCCTTGTGCTTCTTTCTTACGAGATCCCGAAGCACAAGAAGTCAACCAGGGTGTTGACTCCCTTTTTGAATGACACGTGTCCACCACTTGTCACTACTTCTTCCTCTCTCTGGGCATCTTATTCTCACACCACCTGTCAACCACGCGGGTCCCACCAAGCGAATGTGACACGTGTTGCACGAGCCCTCGTAACTCGTAATCTCATGAATTTTTCAATCGAAATTGATTTCTTTTAACCTCTGAGATCCCAATACATGATATAGAGAAGAGGTTTCTCCTACTTCTCACTATTCAGGAATTCGTGCAATCAAAGGACTTGGTCTACCCTCTTTATTCACGATATGCGATATTCCATGCAGATTCAAATCTAACGGTTCTCCTGTGGCTTTGATCCAACGGTATGGATCTCTCTCTCTGCTTCTCACAAGCTCAGAACTCGCGACCCCAAGAGTTTGCTCCTCCACTTCCAAACTTACGAACCCCAAGTTCGCAAAATGACACCTCCAACGAGATCAATGGTTATGGCCTTGCTCTATTCAATAACCTGTGTTAATTCGGGCTTCCGGGGTATCGGGAGTTTGAAACTCTTAATCCGAAACGATGCCTCCTCTACTTTTTGACAAGCGAAATGCTGAAATATTGAAACTCCATGGAGAATTTTGTCGTGAATCCCAACTTCGGGACTTTCGTTCCTCTATGCTCCACTCTTTGCAGTCAGGATCCCCGAGATACCGAGATGATTTGATGGTTTGTGTAAAGCATGATCAATAGTCCACATTGATTCTATATCCTAGATTGATGATTTTTCCTGCCTCTAACCACCCTACAACTTCTCTGGATCCTACGATCTTCGCGACTTCGCAAGTTCTCCACGAAGAATTTCGACTGTTTGGTTTCTTCCTCGAGAATATCTGTGAAATAGAAAACGTTCTTCCCTTGAAATGTTTCGATATTCGTCTTCCTTTGAACACTTCAATGACGTTATCCATTATGAGCTTTAACTTGTAAACTTGAGTCTCTAAAAGAACTCCTGCACACACTCCTTGAGGAAATCGTTCAAATACTTTTGGGTATTTGATCTCTTCGACTCTGTGCACTCCCTGCAACAACAATATTTCACTCCTAAACCTTAGTTGATAAGTTATAAGGCCTCGACTAGCCTGCACACACCTTGCACGGCTTCGGTGCTTCACCTGCACTTCTGCTGGAATGAGAACAACGGTATCTCTCCCGAGCTTTCTGAGATAAATCTCAGAATCTTTTTCAATGCACACCTTGCAGACGTTTCAGTGCACTCCTTGCAGGAATTTCTCTCAGGATGAGAAACAATTGAAACTCATTCTCTTTCTCTCTTAGACTTCATATACTTAACATGAAATCACACATTCAACACAACATTGATACAAATGCATAAATAGAGAGAATAAAACACCCATAAACATACCATTCAACATGTATAAACATAAAACATCATAACACCAGGAAATCTGAATCAAAGTTTCATATATTAACTTAGATCACTTCTATACATGGGTTCTTCTCCACAACTCTCTTATACAACTCTCAATGATGAAAATGTTCATAATCATACAATGATACAATGGTGAGGGTGTCTATATCCATTTTCCCTCCTACTCTCTAAACTGTCTAATCTATTAATTCAAACCTACCTACTTTCATTAATTGGGCTTAAATGCCTTTTACATTGATAAATGAGAGAAAATCTCTCACGATCTATCTACAATAGCCAGACATAAATGCAAGTACACTTATAGCTATTGCATTTATATCCGCTTCTTAACCTTTCAAAAAATTTCAAAATGTGAGAAATGTGTTGGCGTTTTTCCCATCTGTCTTTCGCCTCCACGCTCTCTTGGCTGCTTACGATGCTCCTGCATCATACTCCCTCACTTGAAAATTTTCATGAAATCCTATTCATGAGCTCTTGCACGGTCTGTCCATGCTTCATCTTCCCAACTGACATCTTCAACTGGATGTCCTTTCCATTTGACCAGGTATTCAAAATACTCCTTTCTCCTGGTCTTTTTCCTAATCCTTTTGTCAATTATGCTTTCCATCTGTGGCTTTTCAGCTATAGGCATTTGGTTTGTCCATTGAATTTCTTTCTGTTCATCCTCTGCTCTTGCTTCTTCAGCTCTGTAAGGGTACAAATCTGCAACATTGAATATCAGTGAAATTTCAATCCCATCGGGTAATTCAATCTCATATGCGTTTGCCCCAAGTTTCTTCATGACCTTGCATGGTCCAATATTTTTCATCTTTAACTTATTATATGTTCCCCTTGGGAACCTCTCCTTCCTCAAATGTGCAAGAATCAGATCACCAACTTCAAATTGAAGTTCTCGCCTATGTTGATCTGCTCTACGCTTGTATTCTTGGCTTGAACTCTGCAATCGCTCCTTAACTCAACTGTGAAGCTCCTTCATTGCTTCTGCAAAGTCTTCTGCACTAGCACTTCTAATTTTAGCTTGTTCTGAATCTTTCAATTCAGATACTCCTCTTGGCTGCAGTCCATATACAATTTGGAATGGACTCTTCCCTGTGCTTTTGTTGAGTAAGCCATTGTAAGAAAATTCCGCCTGTGGCAGAATGTGATCCCATTGACTGTGGTGTTCAGTCACTAGGCTCCTCAACAAGTATCCCAAGTTCTTGTTCACAACTTTTGTCTGTCCATCTGTCTGAGGATGATACGCTGAGCTAAATGACAAAATTGTCCCCATCTTATTCCATAAAGTCCTCTAGAAATGTCCCACAAACTTAGTATCTCAATTAGAAATGATACTCTTGGGCAAGATGTGAAGTCTGACGACTTCTTTGAAAAACAGATTCGAAATGTGAGTTGTGTCACTGGTTTTCTGGCATGGTATGAAATGCGCCATATTGGAAAATTTGTTGACTACCACAAAGATTGAATCACATCCTCTTTGTGTTCTTGGCAGTCCCAATATAAAATCCATGCTCACTGGGTCCCACGGCCTCTCAGGTATGGGTAATGACTGGTATAACCCTGTGTTCTTCCTTTTTCCTTTTATGTGCTGAAAACTTCTGCATCTGTCCACAAATTTCTTGACATTTGTTCTCATCCCTGGCCAAAAATATGAGCCATTTAACTTTGAGAACGTCTTATCATGACCAAAGTGTTCGACCAATCCTCCACTGTGTTTTTCTTTCAGTAGATTCTCCCTCATGGAGCATTTTGGAATACACAACTGATTGCCCTTGAATAATAGTACATCCTGGATCATATATTTGGTCCACTGGCTTCTGTCCCTAAGAATTGGATTCTCAGATGCCTCATACGCTTCCTTAAAATATGGCTCATCCTTGTACATTTCTTTGAGGTTATCAAAACCCAAAGTTTTGACTCTGAATTCCTGCATAAGAAAACATTTCCTGCTCAAAGCATCAACAACTTTGTTAGCAGTTCCAGAAATATGCTTAATCACAAAAGTAAAATTCTGCATGAACTCAACCCATTTAACATGTTTTTGGTTCAACTTCTCCTATTGAGTCACGAATTGTAAAGCATGATTATCATTGTACAAAACAAACTCTTTAGGAACCAAATAATGTCTCCATTTCTTCAGTGCTTGTATGACTGCATAGAACTCATTTTCATATGTTGAGTACTTAACCTTCGCTTCATTCAGTTTCTCACTGAAGTATGCGATCAATCTGTCATCTTGGCTCAAAAATGCTCCTATTGCAAATCCACTTGCATCACACTTGACCTGGAATGTCTTGCTGAAATCTGGCAAAACCAAAATTGGCTGATCAATGATCTTTTTCTTCAGCAGGTTGAAACTCTTCTATGCTTCCTCTATCCAGTGAAAATATTTATGTCTTTTCTTCACCGTATCCATCATTGGTGCACTAATCCCACTGAAATTTTGGATGAATTTCTTGTAGAAACTAGCTAAACCATGGAAGCTTCGAACTTCAAACACATTTTTCGGTGATGGCCAATTCTTAATTGCATTTACCTTTTCGGGATCCATCTTCAACTCATTTGCAAAGATAACAAACCCCAAATAAATGAGTTATGTCCTCCTAAATGTTGATTTCTTCATATTAATCAGAAATTTCTCTTGCTGTAACCTCCTCATTACTGTAGCTAAATGATTTAAGTGTTCTGCTTCTGTCTTGCTGAAAATTAATATATCGTCAAGATATACAATGACGAATTTCCCTATGAAATCCTTCAGGACTTAATTCATCAACCTCATGAAAGTACTAGGTGCATTTGTTAATCCAAATGGCATGACAAGCCATTCATACAACCCCTCATTCATCTTGAATGTTGACTTCCATTCATCACCTTCTCTCATGCGAATCTGATGATATCCGCTTTTCAAATCAATCTTTGAAAAAAATCTTGCTCCACCCAAGCAATCCATCAAATCATCCATCCTTGGTAATGGAAATCTGTATCTGATGGTAATATTATTGATTTCTCTTGAGTCTTTACACATCCTCTAGCCTCCATCTTTCTTTGGGCTGAGCATTGTTGGAACAACGCATGGACTCAAGATTTCTCTAATCAATCCTTTGTCCATTAATTCCTGGACCTGTCTCTTGACTTGTTCATTTTCCTGTGGCATCAATATGTACACTACTTTGTTTGGTAAACTGGCTCTAGGTATAAGATAAATGTGATGGCTTATACTCCTGATCGGTGGCAACGAATGAGGTAGTTCATCCACTACTATATCAGCGAACTCTTCCAGCAACTTCTAGATTTCCTCTGGTAAATCATCCACTCTTGTACTGGTCAAAAACATTCTAGGCTTCCTGACCACAATAAATTGTGTGTCTTCCTTCTTCTTAACCTCCTTAAGAAGTTCCTTCCCACTCATGAGAAGTAGAATGTTGCTTGTCTCTATTTTCACCTCTTTATCTTTAATTGGCAACAACATGTGAGTCATCCCATTCTTCTCCAGGGTGTACGTGTTCTTTCTCCCATCATGAATCATGTTCTTGTCATATTGCCACGGTCTACCCAACAATATATGACAAACATCCATGGGAATGACATCACATAATATTTCATACTTATATCCCCCTATTTTAAATTCAACTAAACATTGTTTAGTGACATTTACCTGATGTCCTTTTTGTAGCCACGAAACTCTGTATGGGCTTGGATGTATGATAGTCTCCAGCTCCATCTTTTCTACCATGTCTGTAGATATGAGATTGTCTATGCTACCACTGTCCACGATGACTTTGCATACTCTATCTTTTGTCTTGCAAGAAGTATGAAACAAACTGTTCGTTTGGGCTGGGTTCTCTGCCTCCTTCTCTGGTGTTAAGAGAACTTTCCTCATCATTAAGGATCTTTCTCCCTCAACATCTTCTGCCTCAACATTCCATCCTTGTGCTTCGACAATGTGAGTCTCACCACCTTCTTTCTTTCTGTTTGGACACTCATAAGATTTATGTCTGTTTTTCCCACGGAAAAAACATCTCACTTCACCTCCTCAACCTCTTCCTCTTCCTCTAGCTCAAGGAAAAGCTTTTCTATCAACATACTGCCCTCTCTGTGAGCTTCCTCCTCTCTCATTTTGAGGTTGAGGTTTCTTCCCTTCTTCTTTAGATTTCTGAGTACTGTCTTGGGCAATTGTTTTGCCTCTGGCTTGACTTCTGCCTCGGCCTCTTTGACCTTGCTTTCAGATCAACTTCTCTTCAGCTTTCAGAGTCATCTGATAAACATCCTCTACATTTCTAAGGGTCATCATGCTCATCTCATCTTGAATGTGATATCTCAGGCCATTCATGTATCTGGAAACCTTTTCATCATTTCTTTCTCAATGACCTGCTCTGATGTTTATCTTGTAGAACTCTCCAGTGTATTCTTTCACTGACATCAGCTTCTGTCTCAAATTCTGCATCCTCCGAAACATAGTAATTTGGATTTGATCTTCGCAACCATTCTATACGCACTTTTGATTTTCTGCTTGCCTTTGCAGCATCTATCAGCCTCCAGTTCATCCCACCATAGTGCTGCATGCCCTTTAAGTCTAGTGACAACATGTTTGAATTTCTTATCTTCCTCGCACATCCTCATAGTCGAAGTATTTGTCTAGAGATCTAATCCAGTCTAGAAGCTCTTCAACATCCAAGTTTCCCTCATACACTAGAATGTCCATTTTTTCCCTGGCACCTATCCTTGCAACAACCCTGAATAGGCGTTCATCTACAGCATCTTCGACTACGACTTCTTCTCCTTCGTGTCTAGCTTAATTTTCACTTTCAACTTCACTGATATCCCCAGCGTCGACTGTGTGCTTCTATGCTATCTCCATGGAATCAAGTCTGGCACGTAGTTCGCACATTTCTCTTTCCACTCCTAGATCAGGTATCACCACTGACCTATCTCTTCTTCTTGGCGGCATGGTTGTAAAATATTTCCCATGTTCTCTCTACTACAGAAAGCAAAGACTTCGTTCTGCAGCTCTGATACCACTTGATGCAGACCCCAACCCTCGGGACAAGATTCGTGCATGATCGTTCTAATTCTCCTTTAGCCGAAGTGGCTTCTTTGGCTCCCTACCGAAACCTTTAACAATTTTGATTCATAGGTCCTTGTGCAAGCACCTTTCGCAACTCGCGTGTTTGTGGGTTGAAGACCCTCGAATTATTCTCTCCAAATGTCGATACCCAAGATGCGATGGATATGGCTCTTTCTTATTAGCGCCCTCTGCGTGTAACCACCGGCTAGAGCTAAATGCTAGTCTCTCTCTCTCAACTCGCAGGTTCTCCAGTTGAACAGTTGAATCTACGGTCCCTCCTTTTACGAGATTCCGATACATGAAAGCCAACGAAGGTTTGAATCCTTCAGCGACCCTCAGAACTCGCAACTTCGCGACTTTTGATGTTGAACCCTTGTGCTTCTTTATTACGAGATCCCGAAGCACGAGAAGTCAACTAGGGTGTTGACTCCCTTTTTGAACGACGCGTGTCCACCACCTACCACTACTTCTTCCTCTCTCTGGGAGTCTTATTCTCACACCACCTGCCAACCATATGGGTCCCACCAAGCAGATGTGCCATGTGTTGCACGAGCCCTCGCAACTCGTAAGCTTGTGACTTTTGCAATCAACACTGATTTCTTTCAACCTCCGAGATCCCGATACGCGATATAGCGAAGAGGTTGCTCCTACTTCTCACTATTCAGGAATTCGTGCAATCAAAGGACTTGGTCTATCCTCTTTATTCACGATATGCGATATTCCACGTACATATAGATCTGACGGTTCTCCTGCGGCTTTGATCCAATGGTATGGATCTCTCTCTCCACTTCTCGCAAGCTTGGAACTTGCGACTCTAAGAGTTTTCTCCTCCACTTCCAAACTTACGAACCCCGAGTTTGTGAAATGACACCTCCAACGAGATCAACGATTATAGCCTTTCTCTATTCAATGACCTGCGTTAATTCGGGCTTCCAGGGTATCAAGAGTTCATAACTCTCGATCCCAAACACTGCCTCCTCTTCTTTCCAACAAGTGAAATGTCGAAATCTTGAAACTCCATGGAGAATTTTGTCTCGACTCGTGACTTCAGGACTTTCGTTCCTCTATGCTCCACTCTTCGCAGTCAGGATCCCCGAGATCCTGAGATGATCTGAAGGCTTGTGTAAAGCACGATCAATGGTCCACGTTGATTTTGGATCCTAGAGTGATGAGTTTGCTTACCTCTAACCACCCTGCAACTTATCTGGATCCTATGGTCTTCGCGGCTTCGCAATTTCTCCACGAAGAATTTCGACCGTTCGGTTTCTTCCTCGAGAATCTCTGTGAAATAGAAAACGTTCTTCCCTTGAAGTGTTTCGATATATGTCTTCCTTTGAACACTTCAATGACGTTATCCCTTCTGAGCTTTAACTTGTAAACTCGAGTCTCTAAAAGGACTCCTGCACGCACTCCTTGCGGAAATCGTTCAAATACTTCTGGGTATTTGATCTCTTTGACTCTGTGCACTTCCTGCAACAACAATTCACTCCTCAACCTTAGTTGATAAGTTCTAAGGCCTCAACTAGCCTGCGCACACCTTGCACGGCTTCGGTGATTCACCTATACTTTTGCTGGAATGAGAACAATGATATCTCTCCCGAGATTTCTGAGATAAAAATCAGAATCTTTGTCAACGCACACCTTGCGGACGTTTCACTACACTCCTTGCAAGAATTTCTCTCAGGATGAGAAACAATTGAAAATCATTCTCTTTCTCTCTTAGACTTCATATACTTAACATGAAATCATACATTCAACACAACATTGATACAAATGCATAAACAGAGAGAAAAAAACACCCATAAGCATACTATTCACCATGTATAAACAGAAAACATCATAACACCAGGAAATCTGAATCAAAGTTTCATATATTAACTCAAATTGTTTTTGTACATGGGTTCTTCTCCATAGCTCTCTACTACAGCTCTCAATGATGAAAATGTTCATAATCATATAATGATACAATGGTGAGGGTGTCTATATCCGTTTTCCCTCCTACTCTCTAAACTGTCTATATCTATTAATTCAAACCTACCTACTTTCGTTAACCAGGTTTAAATGCCTTTTACATTGACAGATGAGAGAAAATCACTCACGATCTGTCTACAATAGCCAGACATAAATGCAAGTACGCTTCTAGCTATTACATTTATATCCGCTTCTAAACCTTTCAAAACATTTCAAAATGTGAGAAATGTGCTGACACTTTTCCCAGCTGTCTTTCACCTCCATGCTCGCTTGGCTGCTTACAATGCTCCTGCATCAATAGCCATATATGATAGCTGATTTGCTACCTAAAAGGAATGGATAACCATATATCAATTGTGAATAATTTAACTTACTTCATTTGTGTGAATAATGTTCGCAAAATATTCTCATCAAAGAAATAATAGTGTCAAAAATAAGGAAACCCACCATGACCTTTTTCTTCTCCTCTAGTATATTTCATCATTTTTAACCTACACAAAGATATTGATTATTACACTCACATTGAGAATATTACTTTGTAGATTACATGAAACCAAAGATTATACCTACTCTACTATGATCTGTTGGCCTCAACGAAATTCATACCAATAGAGACAACAAATTGAAAAGATACCATTAAAACATGACCTAGACCATGACCTAGACCTAGGCGATGACCTGGACCTATACCTAGACCATGACCTAGACAATGGCAAGACTATTTCTCTATCTCCCCTTCTCTCCCTGTCTCCCCCAATATGCTCCTATTTCTCCCACGACTCTCTCTCTCTCTCTCTCTCTCTCTCTCTC
>SNQJ01S0003173.1:17429-73308 GCA_010110895.2 Picea sitchensis
AGGGTATTACATTAAAAATCAAAGTATTATTTACCGTAATTTTGCAACGAAAAACAAAATGGAGTCTAAAATAACGAATGAAAGAGTTTCTTATGAAGGATGTCACATTTTAATTTACAGGTTATTTACATTAAAAGGGATTATTCAAGGAAGAGAGGTTAATATCGTTATTAGCATGACCTGGGATGATAATTCTATTAATATTAATTTGGCGAATCAATTATTTATTTCAGAGCGAAAAGACAAATATTTTTTGCAAGAGACAATATGAAATTAAAGACTTGCAAGTAACCATTGATGATTATGAATATATATCTCAATTCAATGTTACAACTATGTTTCAAGAAGAGATTGACATCATTCTCGGGTTACATTGGTTAACAAAACTAGGTACCTTCATTTTAAACATGGAAAAAATGCTTGTGACTTTTCCCTATAAAAAGAAGATGTTGACTCTTCAAGACATTACTATGAGGTCAAAATCAATAACACATTCATCAAGAATTTAAATATATCTCGAAGGTGATCCTTCCAGATAATCAAAACTCGATATCAAAGATGCAAAAAGAAGATGATGAATTTATTGCTAATAAAAACCAAGAAATATCTCGCTTAAAAAAATATAGTGAAAAACTACTTACTCAAATTAAGAAGTCAAGGGATACAAAACAATGTGTCCAAGATTTGGAGCAAGAGAATCAAGATCTCGGGAAGAAATTATCAGGAAAGGATGAAGAAGATTCTCGTTTGAATAACCTTAATCAAAATTTTCTTGAACAAATTAAAAAGATGAAAGATGAAAAGCCTGAGAATCGAAATATTATAAATAAAGTCGAAAAATCGGAAGATGAAGAATAAATTTCACACCTAAGGGTTCATAATCAAAATTTACTAACACAAATTAAAAAGTTTAAGCATGATAAGAAGACTTTACAAGAAAAACTAGAGCACAAAATATCATTAGTCGATAAGGAAACGATGACAGATCCAATTAACCTTACAACTCAAAAGGATGCAAATCTCGCTGATGTAAAGAGGTCTTCAAATGTCAAAGTAGAAACAATCCAAGGGTATGAAGAAAACTCAATTCCAAAATTTAATCAAGAAAAAGATACAAGTATACGAAGTAAAGATCAAGTTCTAAGGATTCCTTATCGACATCCTAATCACTATTATTGATACATCATCATCATCATAAATAAGAAACTTAACTTGTCATTTTTGTTGTCACTGATACCCATACATCATCATCATCATCATCATCATCAAAGTTGATACAACCCAATAATCACATAAACCATGTTTCAAGATATGCCTCAAGCATGTGCTAATACATCCATGATATAACTCAAAACATGTTCCAAAATATCCAAGATACAAGCCTCCACCATGCACCAAAACATGCCTTAAGAATGTGCCAAAATATCCAATATACAAGACTCCACCATGTGCCAAAACATGCATTAAGCATGTGTTGAACCATCAAAGATATGCCTCAAAGCATATTCCATAACTTCCAAGATATAACCCTCAAAACATACATAAAGACATACCTTTAATCATGAGGAACAACTTAGTGCATGATATCTCAGACCATCCTCAAATTCAACATCAAGAAGACACATGTGATTTGCTCCACTAAAACATGTGTATACTCTATACGTGATTTGTCCATCTGCAACCCACATATATATGTGCTTCACCCTTCTCCAAACCATGTATAACCTCAGTAAACTAGTACGATCACCTTCGTACTCTTCGATTTCCCTGACCTCTTTTCTCCTAGTCCATATTCGTCTTTGTTGAGATAACAAATCCTCCTAGCACAAGTGCAGACCCACTTATGCTAGCTCCATTCCATAAAAATACACTTGCTTTTATGATAAATGAGAGGTTTTTGATGTGTATTTATAATATTCCAAGTAACTTCTTTACTTGATCTTTGATTCGACCTTTAACTTCTTGTTTGCAACAACTTTTCTCCTTTAATCAATTTTGGGCTGAATTGTAACTTATTGTCCTTAGATATGGGGCTTCTTAACCATATTTTGGGGATTCATCTTTAAGAGGGAATATGTCCTCAACCTTGAGTAACCACATGATGTTCCACCTACCATTGGAAACGCCTTGAAGAGGACTATTAGTCTATGTATGTTTTGCATGCATTTGAAATTTCATTCATACTCTTTTTTCTTCAATCAACTTTAGGATTCATGACCACACATGTGGGGCTTCTTAACCACTTAACCATATTTCCAAGGCTTCTTCTATACTCTTCAAAGCATCTTCCTATGAGGGCCATGTTTAAAGCTATGCCATAAGGGGACCACTTTGGAGATTCCTTCAAATAGACCCATCACTTCTAAGGGATTCTGAACTTCTTCTAGGGTTGACATCAATGACAACCAACTTTCCAACAAAGTTTATCTTCTAATTTGCAAGGTCTAAACTGTATTGAGTGACAAAA
This sequence comes from Picea sitchensis, assembly GCA_010110895.2. Classification (NCBI taxonomy): domain Eukaryota; kingdom Viridiplantae; phylum Streptophyta; class Pinopsida; order Pinales; family Pinaceae; genus Picea; species Picea sitchensis. The sequence continues at coordinate 19,897 of SNQJ01S0003173.1, forward strand.
TTAAAATGCAAGTCCAATATTCACTATAGATCCAAAAATTGTTTTATAAGTTTTAAGATGTTGTTAGATAAATGGTAAAAATACCTATGCACATAAAGTTCAATTGAAGAATAGGAGAGGTTTCTTTAATGCACCTAGATTTGGTATTTCATGTAAATTTGAAGGGAAAAATGCCTTAGAGTACAATGCACACCCTAGTCTCAATTTTGACCCAAATGGAGTGGATTAACTTACACAGAAGTTATAGTTTGTGATTTTACGCCTATAGATAAACGTGTATTGTCATTTTCATACATAAACCTACCTAGTGTGCATAAAGGCTCAAAATTTCCTTGTAAAACCAAAGGGCCAAATTGTTAAAGTTGGATAGATGTAACTACATGCCCAAAGTTGGATACGACTCCATAATTTAGGATTTAAGTTAAAAATCAATGATTGCATTATTTATAACCTTTGTGTACAATTAGTAGTGCATTTACACTAAAACAAAGATGATTTCTATGCACAAATATTCACGAAATTTTGATGAATCAGAGGATAGTGGGTTACGAGAGAAACCAAGTTCAGTTTTTCATTTTTCTGTCATAAAAGACTCTTCTATGAAAAATTAAGCAATATATGCATAGTAAAACCCTCGAAATGCACAACATGCTTGTAAAAAGTAACCCAATGTTGTATTATACCTTAGATTTGAATTGTGGAATTTGTTGGGGTGTGGTTTATCATAGTATACCTATTCATATTGTTTAATTTGCAATTTCAAGTTTAAAAAGGGTGGTTGTGCAAAAGAGGCAAAGTTTCCCTTGTAATTTTCAAGGTCTAAATTGTACTAAGTGACGAAAATAAAATGCATGCCCAAGCTTCCCTGTAGCTCCAAAATTTGTTTTATAAGTTTTAAGATGGAGTTAGATAAATGATAAATTTACTTATGCATCTAATGTTCAATTGAAGAATAGGAGAGGTTTCTTTCATGCACCTAGAATTGGGATTTGATGTAAATTTCGATGCAAAACTGCCTCAAAGGAAAATGCATGTCTTAGTCTCAATTAGAGCCAAATTTAGTGGTTCAACTTTCATAAGGTGTAGTTTGTGATTTTACACATGTTTATAACATGATATTGGAAATTTTATACAAAAACCTACCTGATGTGCATAAAGGCTAAAAAATGCCTTGTAAAACCAAAGGGACAAATTGTTAAAGTTGGTTATATGAAACTGCAAGATCTAAAATGTACACTCCAAAAAGGATGATTTCTATGCACAAACATTCACGAAATTATGATTAATCAGAGGATGTTGGGTTATGAGAGAAACCAAGTTCACTTTTTCATTTTTATTTATAAAATACTCTTATGTGAAAAAATAGACAAGAGATGCATGGTAAAACCTATAAATGCACAACTTGTTTGTAAAAAGTAACCCAAGGTTGTATTATACCTTAGATTTGAGTTGTGCAAGTTGTTGGGGGTGTGGTTTATCATAGTAGACATTTTCATGATGTCTATTTTGCAATTACAAGTTTAAAAAGGGGTGTTGTGCAAAAGAGGTAAAGTTTCTCTTATAATTTGCAAGGTCAAAACTGTACTAGATGACAAAATTAAAATGCACGCCCAAACGCCCTAGTAGCTCCAAAAATTGTTTTATAGGTTGTAAGAAAGAGTTAGATAGAGTGTAAATTTACCTATCTCATCTAAATTTCAATTGAAGAATGAGATAGTTTGTTTTCATGCACCTAGATTTGGTATTTCATGTAAATTTGAAGGCAAAATTACCTTAGAGTAAAATGCACACCCTAGTCTCAATTTTGACCCAAATTGGGTGGTTCAACTTGTAGAAAGTGTAGTTTATGATTTTACCCCTATTTATAAACTTGTATTTGCATTTTCAGACACACACCTACTTGGTGTGCATAAAGGCTAAAAATTGTCTTGTGAAACCAAAGAGCCAAATTGATAAAGTTTCTTATATGAAACTACATGCCCAAATTTGGCTAAGGCTCCATAATTTAGGGTTTAAGTTGTAAATTGATCATCACAATATTTATAAGATGTTTATACAAGTAGTAGTGCATTTATACTTCTAAAAGAATGATTTTTATGCACAAATATTCACGACATTTTTGTGATCAGAGGATGGTGGGTTACGAGAGAAACCAAGGTCGGTATTGCATTTTCAGTCATAAAATACTCTTATGTGAAAAAATAGGCAAGATATGCCGAGTAAAACCCTTGAAATGCATAAAATGTTTGTGAAAAGTAACCCAAGGTTGTATTATACCTTAGACTTCAATTGTGCGAGTTGTTGGGGGTGTGGTCTATCATAGTAAACCTATTCATGTTGTCTATTTTGAAATTACAAGTTAAAAAAGGGTGGCTTTGCCAAAGAGACGGAGGTTGCCTTGTAATTTGAAAGGTCGAAATTGTACTAAGTGACAACATTAAAATGCATGCCCAAGCTTCCCTGTAACTCCAAAAATTGTTTTATAGGTTTTAATATGGAATTAGATATAGTGTAAATTTACCTATCTCATCTAAAGTTCAACTGAAGAACGAGATAGGTTATTTTCATGCACCTACATTTGGTGTTTCATGTAAATTTGAAGGCAAAACTACCTTAGAGTAAAATGCACACCCTAGTCTCAATTTTGACCCAAATTGAGTGGTTCAACTTGCAGAAGGTATAGTTTGTGATTTTACACATGTTTATAAACTTAAATTTTCATTTTCAGACAGAAACCTACTTGGTGTACATAAAGGATAAAAATTGTCTTATAAAACAAAAGGGTCAAATTGTTAAAGTTGGCTATATGAAACTGCACGTCCAAAGTTGGCTAAGGATCTATAATTTGGAATTTAAGTTGTAAAATGATGATTACAATATTGGTAACTTGTTTGTACAAATAGTAGTGCATTTATACTCCAAAAAAGATGATTTGTATGCACAAAGATTCACGACATTTTGATGAATCAGAGGATGGTGGGTTACAAGAGAAACTAAGGTTAGTACTGATCTAGCAGGATCTCGGTGGCCACCCACCTTGTCCAACTGGCTCAAAACATTTTTTTGGCAACTTACTATTTTTAGCAGTTTTTGGGTTCTTGAACTTCTGAGGCCATTTTATGGGCCTAAAGGACACTTTTTCATGATCAAGCACCTCAATGATAGTTGAAGGCTCTCATTGATCTCCATAAATGAATTTCCTCGTCAATACCTTTCCAACGAGATATCATGTGCCCTAAACAGAAATTGTATGCAAAAGTTTTGACCCCAGGAAATTGATGTACTAACTTAGAGCCCTTGGCAAATATGAGGTGCATGATCGCGAAAAATCGTCGTTTAGGCCCTCAAAATGGCCTTGGAAGTTCAGGAACCAAAAAACTGCTAAAAACAGTAAGTTTCCAAAAAACTGTTTTGAGCCAGTTGGACAAGGTGGGTGGACACTAAGATCCTCCTGGATCAAGTATTTCATTTTCAGTCATAAAAGACTATTTTGTGCAAAAATAGGTAACAGATTCCTAGTAAAACCCTTGAAATGCATAACCTATTTGTGAAAAGTAACCCAAGGTTGTATTATAACTTAGATTTGAGTTGTAAACGTTGTTGGGGGTGTGGTTTATCATAGTAGAATTGTGCATGTTGTTTATTTTGCAATTGCAAGTTTAAAAAGGGTGGCTTTGCAAAAGAGGAAAAGTTTTCCTTGTAATTTGCAAGGTCAAAACTATAGTAATTCACAACATTAAAATATATGCCCAAGATTCCCTATAGCTCCAAAAATTATTTTATAGGTCTTAATATGGAGTTAGAGATAGTGTAAATTTACCTATCTCATCTAAAGTTCAATTGAAGAACGAGATAGGCTTTTCATGCACTTAGATTTGGTATTTCATGTAAATTCGAAGGCAAAACTACCTTAGAGTAAAATGCACGCCCTAGTATCAATTTTGACTCAAATTGAGTGTGCAACTTGCAGAAGGTGTAGTTTGTGATTTTACACCTATGTTTAAACTTATATTTTCATTTTCAGATAGAAACCTACCTAGTGTGCATAAAGGCTAAAAATTGTGTTGTAAAACCAAGGGCCCAATTGTTAAAGTTGGCTATATGAAAATGCATGCCCAAAGTTGGCTAAGGCTCAATAATTTATAATTTAAGTTGTAAATTGATCATTACACTATTTATAACATGTTTATACAACTAGCAGCGCATTTACACTCCAAAAAAGATGATTTCTATGCACAAATATTCAACACATTTTAATCAATCATAGGATGGTGTGTTACGAGAGAAACCAAGGTGAGTATTGCATTTGCAGTCATAAAATCCTCTTCTGCACAAAAATAGGCAACAAATGCCTATTAAAACCCTCGGAATGCACAACATGTTTGTGAAAAGTAACCCAAGGTTGTATTATACCTTAGATTTGAGTTGTGCAAGTTGTTGGGGGTGTAGTTTATCATAGTATACCTATTCATGTTGTCTATTTTTCAATTTCAAGTTTAAAAAGGGTGGCTTTGAAAAGGAGGCAAAGTTTGCCTTGTAATTTGCAAAGTCGAAATTGTACTAAGTGACAACATTAAAATGCNCAACTTGCAGAAGGTGTAGTTTGTGATTTTACACCTATGTTTAAACTTATATTTTCATTTTCAGATAGAAACCTACCTAGTGTGCATAAAGGCTAAAAATTGTGTTGTAAAACCAAGGGCCCAATTGTTAAAGTTGGCTATATGAAAATGCATGCCCAAAGTTGGCTAAGGCTCAATAATTTATAATTTAAGTTGTAAATTGATCATTACACTATTTATAACATGTTTATACAACTAGCAGCGCATTTACACTCCAAAAAAGATGATTTCTATGCACAAATATTCAACACATTTTAATCAATCATAGGATGGTGTGTTACGAGAGAAACCAAGGTGAGTATTGCATTTGCAGTCATAAAATCCTCTTCTGCACAAAAATAGGCAACAAATGCCTATTAAAACCCTCGGAATGCACAACATGTTTGTGAAAAGTAACCCAAGGTTGTATTATACCTTAGATTTGAGTTGTGCAAGTTGTTGGGGGTGTAGTTTATCATAGTATACCTATTCATGTTGTCTATTTTTCAATTTCAAGTTTAAAAAGGGTGGCTTTGAAAAGGAGGCAAAGTTTGCCTTGTAATTTGCAAAGTCGAAATTGTACTAAGTGACAACATTAAAATGCGTGCCCAAGCTTCCATGTAGTTCCAAAAATTGTTTTATAGGTTTTAATATGGAGTTATATATAGTGTACATTTACCTATCTCATATAAATTTCATTTGAAGAACGAGATAGGCTGTTTTTATGCACCTAGATTTGGTGTTTCATTTAAATTTAAAGGAAAAACTACATTAGAGTAAAATGCACTCCCTAGTCTCAATTTTGACGCCAACTGAGTGGTTCAACTTACAGAAGGTGCAGTTTGTGATTTTATACATGTCTATAAACTTAAATTGGCATTTTCAGACATAAACCTACATGATGTGCATAAAGGCTAAAAATTGCCTTGTAAAACCAAAGGGCCAAATTGTTAAAGTTGGATATATTAAACTACACACCCAAAGTTGGCTAAATCTCCATAATTTAGGATTTAAGTTGTAAATTGAGCATTCCAATATTTATAACATAATTATACAATTAGTAGTGCATTTACACTCTTAAAATGATGATTTCTATGCACAAATATTCATGACATTTTGATGAATTGGAGGATGGTGGGTTGTGAAGAACATGAGAGATTTCTTTCATGTAGCTAGATTTGGGATTTAATGTAAATTTTAATGCAAAATTTCCTCAAAGTAAATTGCATTCCCTAGTGCCAATTTTGACCCACTTTATTTTTCCTCCAACAAGGATCTACTAATACCTTTAGCCACTATAAAAAATAGAAGGAGAGAGAGGGGACACCCTTGTATTAATTCATCTGAAGCCTTAAAAAGCTAAAGTAGACCCATTTATTAATATAGAGAAAAATGCATAGGATGCAAATTTCATAACCTAGTTCACAAAAGGAACACAAAACCCAAAGTGAATTAGCATCAATCTCAAATAAAACTAGCTAAACCTATCATATGCATTAGATAAATCAAATTTAACCACCAATACTTTGATATTCCTAGTCTTAATGGAATGTTGACCCTCTTGCACCACCCCCAATGGCCTCATGAATATGCCTACTATCAAAAAACCCAAACTACTCACTAGAAATAGACTTGGATAATAGTCCTTTAACCCTTATAGCAACAATATTTGCAATAATTTTATATATGTTTTTGTATAGGGAAATAGGCCTATACTTCTGAAAACAAGAAGGGTTATCAGACTTAGGATCAAAGCAATGCTTCTTCTTTCAAAAAACATAAGTCATAACTTATCAAACTATTTTTTTATCAAATCATATTTGTAAAAAATATATATTTCATTTATCTTAGACGATAACCATTTGATTAATTGATTTCTTGTTACTCCCTTTAAAATTTGGCAACAACACCATTCCATTAGTGTCACATGTGCATCATTGACAATAATTAACAAAAATATTTCATGGTAAAATATTTAAAGAAAAAATAAACTTTCATATCAATTAGAAGGAACTTACAACAAAAAGAAATGGCAATGGAAAATATCTTTAGAAATACATGGAAAAAATTCTACACACTAATATACAACATGGTATACCACCTACATGTTGAAAGAAGTAAAAATAATAATACAAGTAAAGTATTTAGAACATTTTCTTTTCCTACATAAATTTACATGACTTCAATTAAAAATGAATGGTTTTCCCAAGAGTAGTTGTTATTAACTATTCATTCATATGTAGTGAATATTCCCAAAAATTCGGGATGCATAATCATTGATTTGGAAAAATATTAAGAAAACCTATAATATGTTCATGGAAAATATTTATATTTAAGTGAAAAATATAAGTATATGCATAAGTATAATAATAAAGTAAGATACAAGTTTTTTTATTTTCAATGAAAATATGAAAATTTGTAGCCTAAATTTCTTCAAAAAAAACAAAAGTTAGCCAAATTGGTGAAATTTCACTTAAAAAACCATTGGATCAAAGCAATGAAAGTAGTATTGACAGTTGCAAGTCCCAAAACATATTGATTCCTCAACAACCCTCAACAACTCATCATTCCAATATTTATACCATGTTTGTACAAATAGTAATGCATTTACACTCCAAAAAGGATGATTTCTATGCACAAAGATTCAAGAAATTTTGATGAATTAGAGGATGGTGGGTTATGAGAGAAACCAAGGCCAGTTCTTCATTTTTAGTCATAAAAGACTCTATTGTGTAAAAAGACTATGTAATTTGCAAGGTCAAACATGTACTAAGTGACAACATTAAAATGCACACCCAAGCTTCCTTGTAGCGCAAAATTTGTTTTAAAGGTTGTAATATGGAGTTGGATATATTTTGAATATACATATGTAATTTAAAGTGCAATTTAAGAACATGAGAGGTTGCTTTAATGTACCTAGATTTGAGATTTCATGTAAATTTGAATGCAAAACTGCCTCAGAGTAAAATGCACACCCTAGTGTCAATTTTAAGCCAACTTGAGCAGTTAACTTGCAGAAGGTGTCATTTTTTATTTCACACATGTCTATAACTTTATATTGGCATTTTAAGATAGAAACCTACCTGATGTGCATAAAGGTTAACAATTATTTTCTTGTTTTCTTTAAAGATCAAGTGTCTATTCTTATTACAAATTATTCTTTCTCAACATAATTTAAAATTCCTTACAAAAACTAAGCATAGTATAAAATATATATGAGTGGAAATATTGAATTCCACATTGTCTACATTGAAATGAATAAATTATAAAGAAAATATCTTTTTAACATATCTTTCAAATGAATATTTCTTGTAAATATCCTTTTATATAAACTGAACACACATCGGTCAAATAAGAGATGATTCATTAAAGAAACGACATAAGTCATTTGTATTAAAAATGAGATACACAAATTATTAGGATAAAATCCTAGAATTATCAAAATCACAAAATATATATTAATTGCATCCTCACACATAGTACTTAATACGACTAACATATAATGATCTGAGTCTATTTAGGCATCACCCATTTCCTCATCTTCACTAAAGTAGACATTATTCCCAAAGGAAGATGAACTAATGTCGCCAACTCCATTATTCTCCCTAGCTTGAAATCTGGGAAATTTTAGAACATAAAGTTCATGTTTAATCTCGATTAAATCATTCATAACTATGTTCAGTTTGTTCTTAACCATGAGCTGAAATTTCAGTGTGGGTTGTTCATTCCTTGCATGAGATTTAAATTTTTTCTCCCTTGCTTTAGGACCACTCTTAACTAAATGAATAGGAACTTCAGAAAATGTATCTACAGAGTTTTCTTAATTAAACGATGTTGCAGAAACAATAATTGCATAATTTCTAAGACTAGCAAGATCTACAAAAGTATTCCTAGTCTTCGAATTATTGTCGTTTCTTCGGTAATTGGATCCTTTCATCGTCATTAGATAGGTTTCTCATCAAGATTCACAACCAATATTTGATTATCTTTCATACATAAATGATCAACATAATGACCATTAAATAGAGGATTTTCCACGATCAAATCTATAGTTTTAATCCTTCATTGAATTTCCAAAGTACAAGTTGATACTCTTCATGTGTGAATTATCACACAATTCACTTGAACCAACGGTTGTATCAATCAAATTATGAATATAATCATTAAATACATATTGTGGTTTAATTATTTAATAATTATGATATTGACTAAGGTTGTAATACTTTGAAAAATAGTATGATTTGTAATCAATAGGTTGTACTTTGAAAAACATTACAATTTGAAATCATTAATAAATTTGATTTTGTGAATGTCTAAAGTTTTATTTTGTCATATTTAACACCTTGAACTTCCTCCAAAGGAAACGTGGCTCAATGGTTATAAATTTGTATTACATGTATATTTGAAATTACAAAGTATTCTTATTATTATTTTATACATTTGTAATTTGAACTTATATATATGGTTGTTGTGGGGAAGAGAGGAAGAATGGGGGAGAAAGAGAGAGAAAGAGTGGCATAAGGGGAGATAGAGAATGAGAATGCAAGAGAGAGAGAGAGAAAGGTGGGAGAAATAGGAGCATATTGGGGGAGACAGGGAGAGAAGGGGAGAGAGTGAATTGGAGATAGAGAAATAGTCTTGCCATTGTCTAGGTCTAGGTCCAGGTCATCGCCTAGGTCTAGGTCATGGTCTAGGTCATGTTTTAATTGTATATTTTCAATTTGTTGTCTCTATTGGTATGAATTTCCTTGAGGCCAATAGATCATAGCCGAGTAGGTATAAGCTTTGGTTTCATGTAATCTACAAAGTAATATTCTCAATGTGAGTGTAATAATCGATATCTTTGTGAAGGTTAAAAATGATGAAATATACTAGAGGAGAAGAAAAAGGTCATGGTGGGTCTCCTTATTTTTTACACTATTATTTCTTTGATGAGAATATTTTTCGAACATTATTCATACAAATGAAGTAAGTTAAATTATTCACAATTGATATATGGTTATCCATTCCTTTTAGGTAGCAACTCAGCTATGATATATGGCTATTGATGTAGGAGCATCGTAAGCAGCCAAGTGAGCGTGGAGGCGAAAGACAGCTGGGAAAAGCGCCAACACATTTCTCATATTTTGAAATGTTTTAAAAGGTTTAGAAGCAGATATAAATGTAATAGCTATAAGCGTACTTGCATTTATGTCTGGCTATTGTAGATAGATCGTGAGCAATTTTCTCTCATCTGTCAATGTAAAAGGCATTTAAGCCCAGTTAATGAAAGTAGGTAGGTTTGAATTAATAGATTAGACAGTTTAGAGAGTAGGAGGGAAAACGGATATAGACACCCTCACCATTGTATCATTATATGAATATGAACATTTTCATCATTGAGATTTGTAGCAGAGAGCTATGGAGAAGAACCCATGTACAGAAGTGATCTGAGTTAATATATGAAACTTTGATTCAGATTTCCTGGTGTTATGATGTTTTATGTTTATACATGGTGAATGGTATGCTTATGGGCGTTTTATTCTCTTTGTTTATGCATTTGTATCAATGTTGTGTTGAATTTGTGATTTCATGTTAAGTATATGAAGTCTGAGAGAGAAAGAGAATGATTTTTAATTGTTTCTCATCCTGAGAGAAATTCCTGCAAGGAGTACAGTGAAACGTCTGCAAGGTGTGCATTGAAAAAGATTCTGAGTTTTATCTCAGAAAGCTCGACAGAGATACCATTGTTCTCATTCCAGCAAAAGTGCAGGTGAAGCACCGAAGCCGTGCAAGGTGTGCATAGGCTAGTTGAGGCCTTAGAACTTATCAACTAAGGTTGAGGAGTAAAAGATTGTTGTTGCAGGGAGTGCACAGAGTCGAAGAGATCAAATACCCAGAAGTATTTGAACAGTTTCCGCAAGGAGTGCGTGCAGGAGTCCTGTTAGAGACTCAAGTTTACAAGTTAAATCTTAGAAGGGATAACGTCATTGAAGTGTTCAAAGGAAGATAGAGATCGAAACACTTCAAGGGAAGAACGTTTGTTGTTTCATAGAGATTCTCGAGGAAGAAACCGAACGATCAAAATTCTCCATTGAGAACTTGTGAAGCCACGAAGACCGTAGGATCTGGAGAAGTTGCAGGGTGGTTAGAGGCAGGCAAACTCATCACTCTAGGATCCAGAATCAACGTGGACCGTTGATCGTGCTTTACACAAGCCATCAGATCATCTCGGTATCTCGGGGATCCTGACTGCGAAGAGTGGAGCATAGAGGAATGAAATTCCTGAAGTCGCAAGTCGAGACAGAATTCTCCATGGAGTTTTAATATTTCGACATTTCACTTGTCGAAAAGCAGAGGAGGCAGTGTTTGGGATCGAGAGTTATGAACTCCCGATACCCCGAAAGCCCGAATTAACGCAGGTCGTTGAATAGAGAAAGGCCATAATCATTGATCTCGCTGGAGGTGTCATTTCACGAACTTAGGGTTCATGAGTTTGGAAGTGGAGGAGAAAAATCTTGGAGTTGCGAGTTCCAAGCTTGCGAGAAGTGGAGAGAGAGATCCAGACCATTAGATCAAAGCCGCAGGAGAACCGTCAGATCTAAATCTGTGTGGAATATCGCATATCATGAATAAAGAGGATAGACCAAGTCCTTTGATTGCACGAATTCCTGAATAGCGAGAAGTAGGAGCAACCTCTTCGCTATATCACGTATTGAGATCTCGGAGGTTTAAAGAAATCAGTTTTGATTGCAAAAGTCACGAGCTTACGAATTGCGAGGGCTCGTGCAACACGTGGCACATCCTCTTGGTGGGACTCGCGTGTTTGATAGGTGGTGTGAGAATAAGACTCCCGGAGAGAGGAAGAAGTAGTGACAGGTGGTGGACATGTGTCGTTCGAAAAGGGAGTCAACACCCTAGTTGACTTCTCATGCTTCGGGATCTCGTAAGAAAGAAGCACAAGGGTTCAACATCAAAAGTTGCGAAGTTGTGATTTCTAAGGGTTGTTGAAGGAGTCAAACCTTCGTTGGCGCTCATGTCTCAGAATCTCGTAAAAGGAGGGACCGTAGATTCAACTGTTCAACTCACGAACCTGTGAGTTGCGAGAGAGAGACTAGCATTTAGATCTAGCCGGTGGTTACACGCAGAGGGCGCTAATAAGAAAGAGCCATACCCATCTCATCTTGGGTATCGACGTTTGGAGAGAAGAATTTGAGGGTCTTCAACCCACAAACACGTGATTTACGAAAGGCGCTTGCGCAAGGACCTATGAATCAAAATTTTTAAAGGTTTTGGTAGGGAGCCAAAGAAGCCACTTCGGCTAAAGGAGAATTAGAACGATCTTGCACGGATCTTGGCCCGAGGGTTAGGGTCTGCATCAAGTGGTATCAAAGCTACAGAACGAAGTCTTTTCTTTCTGTAGCAGAGAGAACATGGGAAATATTTTACAACCATGTCGCCGAGAAGAAGAGACAGGCCAGTGCCGATACCTGATCTAGGAGTGGAAAGAGAAATGCGTGAACTATGTGCCAGGCTTGATGCCATGGAGACAGCACAGAGGTGCACAGTCGACGTTGGGGATATCAGTGAAGTTGAAAGTGAAAATGAAGCTAAACACGAAGGAGAAGAAGTCGCAGTCGAAGATGCTATAGATGAACGCCTATTCAGGGTTGTTGCAAGGATAGGTGCCAGGGCAAAAATGGACATTCTAGTGTATGAGGGAAACTTGGATGTTGAAGAGCTTCTAGACTGGATTAGAGCTCTAGAAAAATAATTTGACTATGAGGTTGTCGAGGAAGATAAGAAAGTCAAACATTATGTCACTATACTTAAAGGGCATGCAACACTATGGTGGGATGAATTGCAGGCTAACAGACGCTGCAAAGGAAAACAAAAAATCAAAAGTTGGGATAGAATGGTTGCGAAGATAAAAGCCAAATTCATACCCAAGGATTACCAAATTACTTTGTTTCGGAGGATGTAGAATTTGAGACAGAAGCTGATGTCAGTGAAAGAATACACTGAAGAGTTCTACAGGATAAACATCAGAGAAGGTCATCGAGAAAGCGATGATGAAAAGGTTTCCATATACATGAATGGCCTGAGATATGACATTCAAGATGAGATGAGCATGATGACCCTTAGAAATGTAGAGGATGCTTATCAGATGGCTCTGAAAGCTGAAGAGAAGCTAAGCCGAAAGCAAGGTCAAAGAGACCGAGGAAGAAGTCAAGCCAGAGGAAAAACAATTGCCCAAGACAGAAGTCAAAAATCTAAATAAGAAGGGAAGAAACCTCAACCTCAAAATGAGAGAGGAGGAAGCTCACAGAGAGGGCAGTATGTTGATAGAAATGCTTTTCCTTGAGCTAGAGGAAGAGGAAGAGGTCGAGGAGGTGAAGTGAAATGTTTTTTCTGTGGGAAAAATGGACATAAATCTTATGAGTGTCTAGACAGAAAGAAAGAAGGTGGTGAGACTCACATTGTCGAAGCACAAGGAAGGAATGTTGAGGTAGAAGATGTTAAGGGTGGAAGATCCTTAATAATGAGGAAAGTTCTCTTAATGCCAGAGAAGGAGGCAGAGAACCCAACCCAAAGGAACAGTCTGTTTCGTACTTCTTGAAAGACAAAAGACAGAGTATACAAAGTCATCGTGGACAGTGGTAGCACAGACAATCTCATATCTACAGAGATGGTAGAAAAGATGGAGCTGGAGACTATCGTACATCCAAGCCCATACAGAGTTTCATGGATACAAAAAGGACATCAGGTAAATGTCACTAAACAATGTTTAGTTTAATTTAAAATAGGGGGATATAAGGATGAAATATTATGTGATGTCATTCCCATGGATGTTTGTCATCTATTGTTGGGTAGACCATGGTAATATGACAGGAACATGATTCATGATGGGAGAAAGAACACGTACACCCTGGAGAAGAATGGGAGGACTCACATGTTGTTGCCAATTAAAGATAAAGAGGTGAAAACAGAGACAAGCAACATTGTACTTCTCATGAGTGGGAAGAAACTTCTTAAGGAGGTTAAGAATAAGGAAGACACACAATTTATTATGGTCAGGAAGCCTAGAATTTTTTTGACCAGTACAAGAGTGGATGAGTTACTAGAGGAAATCCAGAAGTTGTTGGAAGAGTTCATTGATATAGTAGTGGACGAACTACCTCATTCGTTACCACCGATCAGGAGTATAAGCCATCACATTGATCTTATACCTAGAGCTAGTTTACCAAACAAAGTAGTGTACAGATTGATGCTGCAGGAAAATGAACAAGTCAAGAGACAGGTCCAGGAATTAATGAACAAAGGATTGATTAGAGAAAGCTTGAGTCCATGCGTTGTTCCAACAGTTCTCAACAAAAAGAAAGATGGAAGCTGGAGGATGTGTACAGACTCAAGAGCAATCAATAAGATTACCATCAGATACAGATTTCCATTACCAAGGATGGACGATTTGATGGATTTCTTGGGTGGAGCAAGATTTTTTTCAAAGATTGATTTGAAAACCAGATATCATCAGATTCGCATGAGAGAAGGTGATGAATGGAAGACAACATTCAAGACGAATGAGGGGCTGTATGAATGGCTTGTCATGCCATTTGGCTTAACAAATGCACCCATTACTTTCATGATATTGATGAATGAAGTCCTAAAGGATTTCATAGGGAAATTCATCATTGTATATCTTGACAATATATTAATTTTCGGCAAGACAGAAGCAGAACACTTAAAGCATTTAGCTACAGTAATGAGGAGGTTACAGCAAGAGAAATTTTTTATTAATATGAAGAAATCAACATTTATGAGGACAAAACTCATTTATTTGGGGTTTGTTATCTTTGCAAATGAGTAGAAGATGGATCCCGAAAAGGTAAATGCAATTAAGAATTGGCCATCACCGAAAAATGTGTTTGAAGTTCGAAGCTTCCATGATTTAGCTAGTTTATACAGGAAATTCATTTGAAATTTCAGTGGTATTAGCACACCAATGATGAATATGGTGAAGAAAAGACATAAATATTTTCACTGGACAGAGGAAGCAGAGAAGAGTTTCAACCTACTTAAGAAAAAGATCACTGAGCAACCAATTTTGGTTTTTCCAGATTTCAGCAAGATGTTCTAGGTCAAGTGTGACGCAAGTGGATTTTCAATAGGAGCAGTTTTGAGCCAAGATGACAGATTGATCGCATACTTCAGTGAGAAACTGAATGAAGCGAAGGTTAAGTACTCAACATATGAAAAAGAGTTATATGCAGTCATACAAGCACTGAAGAAATGGAGACATTATTTGGTTCCTAAAGAGTTTGTTTTGTACAATGATAATCATGCTTTACAATTCGTGACTCAACAAGAGAAGTTGAACCAAAAACATGTTAAATGGGTTGAATTCATGCAGAATTTTACTTTTGTGATTAAGCATATTTCTGGAACTGCTAACAAATTTGTTGATGCTTTGAGCAGGAAATGTTTTCTTATGCAGGAATTCAGAGTCAAAACTTTGGGTTTTGATAACCTCAAAGAAATGTAAAGGGATGACCCAGATTTTAAGGAAGCGTATGAGGCATCTGAGAATCCAATTCTCAGGGACAAAAGCCAGTGGACCGAATATATGATCCAGGATGGACTATTATTCAAGGGAAATCAGTTGTGTATTCCAAAATGCTCTATGAGGGAGAATCTACTGAAAGAAAAACACAGTGGAGGATTGGTCGGACACTTTTTTCATGATAAGACGTTCTCAAAGTTAAATGGCTCATATTTTTGGCCATGGATGAGAACAGATGTCAAGAAATTTGTGGACAGATGCAGAATTTTTCAGCTCATAAAAGGAAAAAGGCAGAACACAGGGTTATACCAGTCATTACCCATACCTGAGAGGTCGTGGGACGCAATGAGCATGGATTTTATATTGGGACTGCCAAGAACACAAAGAGGATGTGATTCAATCTTTGTGGTAGTCAAAAGATTTTCCAAGATGGCACATTTCATACCATGCCAGAAAACCAGTGACGCAACTCACATTACGAATCTGTTTTTCAAAGAAGTCGTCAGACTTCGAAGCTTGCCCAGGAGTATCATTTCTAATCGAGATACTAAGTTTGTGGGAAATTTCTGGAGGACTTTACGGAAGAATATGGGGACAAGTTTGTCATTTAGCTCAGCGTATCATCCTCAGACAAATGGACAGACAAAAGTTGTGAACAGGAGCTTGGGAGACTTGTTGAGGAGCCTAGTGATTGAACACCACAGTCAATGGGATCACATTCTGCCATAGGCAGAATTTTCTTACAATGACTCACTCAAGAGAAGAACGGGGTAGATTCCATTCCAAATTGTATATGGAATGCAGCCAAGAGGAGTATCTGATGAAAGATTCAGAACAAGCTGAAATTAGAAGTGCTAGTGCAGAAGACTTTGCAGAAGCAATGAAGGAGCTTCACAACCGAGTTAAGGAGCGATTGCAGAGTTCAAGCCAAGAATACAAGCGTAGAGAAGATCAACACATGCGAGAACTTCAATTTGAAGTTGGTGATCTGATTCTTTCACATTTGAGGAAGGAAAGGTTCCCAAGGGGAACATATAATAAGTTAAAGATGAAAAATATTGGACCATGCAAGGTCATGAAGAAACTTGGGGCAAATGCATATGAGATTGAATTACCCGATGGGATCGAAATTTCATTGATATTCAATGTTGTAGATTTGTACCCTTACAGAGATGAAGAAGTGGGAGCAGAGGATGAACAGAAAGAAATTCAATGGACAAACCAAATGCCTATAGATGAAAAGCCACAAATGGAAATCATAATTGACAAAAGGATTAGGAAAAAGACCAGGAGAAAGGAGTATTTTGAATGCCTAGTCAAATGGAAAGGACATCCAGTTGAAGATGTTTGTTGGGAAGATGAAGCATAAATTCAGAAGCATGGACAGACCGTGCAATACCTCATTAACAAGAGTTCATGAAAATTTTCAAGCGAGGGAGTATGATGCAGGAGCATCGTAAGCAGCCAAACGAGCATGGAGGCGAAAGACAGATGGGAAAAGTGCCAGCACATTTCTCACATTTTGAAATGTTTTGAAAGGTTAAGAAGCAGATATAAATGCAATATATAGAAGCGTACTTGCATTTATGTCTGGCTGTTGTAGATAGGTCATGAGAGATTTTCTCTCATCTATCAATGTAAAAGGCATTTAAGCCCAGTTAATGAAAGTAGGTAGGTTTGAATTAATAGATTAGACAGTTTAGAGAGTAGGAGGGAAAACGGATATAGACACCCTCACCATTGTATCATTGTATGATTATGAACATTTTCATCATTGAGATTTGTAGCAGAGAGCTGTGGAGAAGAACCCATGTACAGAAGCGATCTGAGTTAATACATGAAACTTTGATTCAAATTTCTTGGTGTTATGATGTTTTATGTTTATACATGATGAATGGTATGCGTATAGGTGTTTTATTCTCTCTGTTTATGCATTTGTATCAATGTTGTGTTGAATGTGTGATTTCATGTTAAGTATATGAAGTCTAAGAGAGAAAGAAAATGAGTTTCAATTGTTTCTCATCCTGAGAGAAATTCCTGCAAGGAGTGTAGTGAAACGTCTACAAGGTGTGCATTGAAAAAGATTCTAAGCTTTATCTCAGAAAGCTCAGGAGAGATATCGTTGTTCTCATTCCAGCAGAAGTGCAGGTGAAGCATCAAAGTCGTGCAAGGTGTGCACAGGCTAGTCGAGGCCTTATAACTTATCAACTAAGGTTTAGGAGTGAAAGATTGTTGTTGCAGGGAGTGCACAGAGTCAAAGAGATCAAATACCCATAAGTATTTGAACGATTTCCGCAAGGAGTGTGTGCAGGAGTCCTTTTAGAGACTTGAGTTTACAAGTTAAAGCTCAGAAGGGATAATTTCATTGAAGTGTTCAAAGGAAGACAGAGATCGAAACACTTCAAGGGAAGAACATTTGCTATTTCACAGAGATTCTCGAGGAAGAAACCGAACAGTCTAAATTCTTCGTGGAGAACTTGCGAAGCCGCGAATACCGTAGGATCCAAAGAAGTTGCAGGGTGGTTAGAGGCAGGCGAACTCATCACTCTAGGATCTAGAATCAACGTGGACTATTGATCATGCTTTACAAGGGTCGTCAGATCATCTCGGTATCTCAGGGATCCTGACTGCGAAGAGTGGAGTATAGAGGAACGAAAGTCTCGAAGTCGGGAGTCACGACAAAATTCTCCGTGGAGTTTCACTATTTCGACATTTCGCTTGTCCAAAAGTAGAGGAGGCAGAATTTGGGATCGAGAGTTCTGAACTCTCGATACCCCGGAAGCCCAAATTAACGCAAGTCATTGAATAGAAAAAGGTCATAACCATTGATCTCATTCGAGGTGTCATTTCGCGAACTCGGGGTTCGTAAGTTTGGAAGTGGAGGAGAAAACTCTTGGAGTCGCAAGTTCTGAGCTTGTGAGAAGTGGAAAGAGAGATCCAGACCGTTGGATCAAAGCCACAGGAGAACCGTCAAATTTGAATCTGCATGGAATATCGCATATCATGAATAAAGAGGGCAGACCAAGTCCTTTGCTTGCACGAATTCCCGAATAGTGAGAAGTAGGAGCAACCTCTTCTCTATATCGCGTATTGGGATCTCAGAGGTTGAAAGAAATCAGTTTTGATTGCAAAAGTCATGAGCTTACGAGTCGCGAGGGCTCATGCAACACGTGGCACATNAAAAGGGAGTCAACACCTTGGTTGACTTCTCATGCTTCGAGATCTCGTAAGAAATAAGCACAAGGGTTCAACATCAGAAGTCAGGAAGTTGCGAGTTCTGAGGGTCGCTGAAGGAGTCAAACCTTCATTGGCTTTCACGTCTCGAAATCTCGTAAAAGGAGGGCCCGTAGATTCAACCATTCAACTCGCGAACGCGAGTTGCGAGAGAGAGACTAGAATTTAGCTCTAGCTAGTGGTTATGTGCAAAGGGAACTAATAAGAAAGAACCATACCCATCGCATCTCGGGTATCATCATTTGGAGAGGAGAAGTCGAGGGTATTCAACCCGCAAACACACGAGTTGCGAAAGGCGCTTGCACAAGGACCTGTGGATTGAAACTGTTAAAGGTTTCGGTAGGGAGCCAAAGAAGCCACTTCATCTAAAGGATAATTAGAATGATCCTGCATGGATATTGGTCTGAGGGTCGGGGTTTGTATCATTTATCCATTCCATTCATGTACCAAATTTTCTAGAGTGTGTGAGAGTGTGAGAGGGAGAGAGAGGATGATAGAGAGGGAGCATAGAGATTGAGTGTGTGAGAGTGTGAGAGGGAGAGAGAGGAAGACAGAGAGGGGGGTAGAGAGAGAGAGAGAGAGTGTGTGTCAGTGAGTGTGATTGTGAGTGTAAATGTGAGTGTGAGTGTGAGTGTGAGAGGGAGAGAGAGAGAGAATGATATGGAGAGAGAGAGAGAGAGAGAGATGAAGAGAGGTTGAGAGTGAGATGGAGAGAAAATGAGGGAGGGAGGGGGTAGAGAGAGAGATGGAGGTAGAGAGAGTTAAAGAGACAAATATTTATGAATATTCCATACCTGAATTATCCCCCTTATCCCCATAACTTATGAGAAAAATCATGAATGGAATGGATCTCGTATACATATTTTAGATCACAGGGAAAACTGATGCATGTGCTAAAAATGCCATTAAAAATGAAAAATATGTCTCTAGTTGGCTCTCTCCCTCCCTCATGTTCTCTCCCTCCCCCCCTCCATGCATAGGAACCTACCTCCACTTCATCCCTAGACCCATCTAACCCTAGGCCCCCGCCTATACCTAACCCAGATTAAACCCCCCACACACTTGATCCTAGTTAATATCCTTATAGTCGTACATATTCCTAGAGTACCCAAAACCCATACGCCTTAAAAATAGTGCTTTAACCACTACCCTAGGCCTCAAATAAATTTCAAATATAAGCCCCCAAGTCCTAATTGTTCACCATGGGGTTTGCATAATCTTAATAGGGACAAATATTGATAAACCAACCATGACCACAACCTCAATCATGGCTATAGTTAGATGTGTTAGATGAAGAAGAAGAATAAATTCATATGAATATTCCATATATGACTTATCCCCATTATCCCCCTAACGTATCAGAAAATTCATGAATGGAATGAATCCTGTAAATAGATTTCAGGTGGTGGGGAAAACTGAGATACATGCTAACAGTGTTGTTAAAAATGAAAAATACAACTATTTTTTTCTCTCTCTCCCTACCTCATTTTCTCTCCCTCTCCCCCTCCATGCATAGGAACATACCTCCACTTCAGCCCTAGACCCATTTAACCCTAGGCCCCCACCTATACCTAACCCATATTAACCTCCCCCCCCACACCCAATCCCAGCTAAGATCCTTATCGTCGTACCTCTTTCTAGGGTCCCCACAACCCCTACACCTTCAACCCAGTTCTATAACCACTACCTTATGCATCAAAGCACTTTCAATTATAATCCCATAGGTCCTAGTTGTTCATCATGGGGAATGCATAATATTAAATAAGACAAATCTTAAGAGACCATCAATGACCGCAACCTCGATTATGGATGTAGTTAGATGTGTTAGATGAAGAAGAAAAAGAAGTTGAGGTAGATGCAGATAGAAATGTTCTCGATCTTTCATATCAACAATGAAATTATCAAAAATGACATTGATGATGATATTTCTATGGCCAATCCTTTCAACATTGATTATGAACTAGATGATACAAATGTCGAGTTGGACGAAGAAGAAGATCAATGATGTTGAATTCTTAAAATGTAGG
Organism: Picea sitchensis; assembly: GCA_010110895.2. Classification (NCBI taxonomy): domain Eukaryota; kingdom Viridiplantae; phylum Streptophyta; class Pinopsida; order Pinales; family Pinaceae; genus Picea; species Picea sitchensis. Next base: position 40,299 of record SNQJ01S0003173.1, read on the forward strand.
TCGAGTTTTGTGATTTTAAACTTTCTATGATTAATTCTCTTTAAATTATTTTCTTATATGGGTTAAATATGTGTTGTTAAGTTTTATGCCATTTTATATGGTTGGTTAGAAGTCAATGACCTTGATTTCTCTCATAAGCCACCAACATAGAAAATATTGTTTTGGGATTTAGACATGTTTTAGGTTCAGGGGTAGGAGTTAGGGATTGAGGAGTTAGGGAGTTTAGGGGTTAAGAAGCTTATATATAAATATATAACACATATTATATAAAAATGTGTGTTTAAATTACATTACAAACAAATAACATATAAAAAATAAACAAAAAGTAAAACAAATAAAAAATATACAATTCATACATAAAAAAAACTATGGCACCAAACCCCAAGCAAATAAACCCTCTCCCAAACTAGTTGAATAGTGCATTGTTCGACCCCACCTTCCAGTAAGGAGAGTGTGTAGAGAATCAACCCACTTAAATTTTCATTGGATCAACTCCACCTTCCAATATGGATTTTACGTAGAGGATAAAATCATTGACATTTTCATTGGATCGACACCTGTGAGTAAGGAGAATGCGTAGAGGAGTGGACCAGGACAAGGAGAGACCGACCCCACCTATGTGTCAAAGGGACCAACCCCATAATGTCAGCAATATGTATCCTTGTTGTTGATGTATATAAATAATTTAGATCATGTCACTAGTACATATTGGAAAAATTTCGACGTTCTATTTGCGAAGTTATCGACAAAATTGGCCATACTGTCAAAAAATAGAGGAAATTTTAAAAACAATTCTCCATATTGCCTGATAATGTCACTCTTGTGACGTACTACAAAAAAAAAATATCTTGCGATGAAGGTAGGAGGACATCGCTTTTGTGACGACATTGCATTTTTGTCTCTCTTGCGACGTTGGTGAAATATTTGTCGCACTTGTGATGTTATGGAAACTAGGTTTTCCACATCCCAACAGTCACCTAGTATTTGACCAAGTCAACTTTGACTTGGTCAATGATCATCAAAATTGCGACATTATAAAATCTATAAATATGTTGTATTTTACAGATGTTGCAACAAGTTTTCTATAATAACGACAATTCAAAAAGGGTATAAGTCGGTCTTCTTGGCAAACAAAAAACATGTATTTTTTTCAATATATGTCTGTGGGGAAGAATGTCAGAAAACAAATTAGAGGTGGGAAAAAAATTAAAGAGGGTGAAAAGGGTGACAGTAAATGTTATTTCCCTTGCAAAAATTGTTGTACTAGACATCTCGAAAGATTTTTAATAACAATAGCTAAAAAACATTGTAGAAAATATGGGCACATGGACAGGGGATCAAATGAATATCGTCCCATGGTAATTAGATATATATACATTCATTATTTGTTTTAATATTTATTGTATTCTCAAACTTTTATATTGTTTTATACATGCACTAATTTTTCATGATTGTTTGTAATTATAAAGTTAGATTTTCCCCCTAACTTTATGCACAAAGCACCAAGTAGTGGTATAAATGATGTTGTACAAGATGAAGAACTTGAAGCAGATAATGAAGATCAAGTTAATTATCCTATGGAAGTAGATGACAATAATAACATATTTCAATATGATGGGACAAATCAAATGATCCAAGACTTATTCAGTCATCCATATGAGGATCATGGGGACAATAGTGATGGTATTTATGATGAACCTTTGATTGAAAAGGCAAATAAATGAATTTATAAAGGGTCAAGAGAAAATATTCTCTCCACAACATTGTTGTTGGTGAACTTAAAGGTTATGAATCATTTTTCGAACACTTGTATGACACAGATCCTAAGGTATGTAATATGTTTAATCACATATACATAAATGTTGACTTTTCCCCATTTGTTTTAGTGTTAATTAATGTGTAAAATAAAAATGCAATATTTACAATTATTATTCTTTACATTAACTATTTATTTTTTATGTTTTAGATTGTTAGGTGAATTTTTGTTATCCTCGTCAAATAGTTTACCTCTTACATATCGAGATTTACATGCCATTATGAAGGACATTGGAATGGAGTATCAAAGTATAGATGCATGTCATGGTGATCATATTATATATTAAGGACAACATGCATCGAAAACAAAATGCCCAGTATGTGGTATCAGTAGATATTGAAACAATCAAGCAACAAAAATGCTCCCTTGAAAGGTTCTTCGTCATATTCCCATAATTCCACATTTGCAGCGGTTGTTTAGGTGCCAAAGGATAACACAGTTTATGGATTACTATGCACGAAAGAGAATTGAAGATCATGTTCTTTGAATGCATGCATATGGTTATGCATTTATGGAAATTGCTGCATTTATGATCAACATCGGGTGCCACATAAGTTTCAGGTGGGTGACAAAGTTTGGTTGCACTTGCCAAAAGAATGCCTTACAGGACCCCATCAGAAGCTTTGCCCACTTTGTTATGGGTTGTACACCATCACCAAGGTTGTAGGTGATAATGACTTTGAGCTCAACATTCCTCCTTTCCTTGGTCTGCACCCAGTGTTCAACGTGGATCTCCTTCGACCTTATTTCCCACCATTATTGGACACCTCAGAGGTAGCAGAATAGTTGACACCAACAGATCTCAAACCCAAATGCATACAATAGGCATCCAGTGATCAGATTATGGACAAATAGTTCAAGAGCACTCACCGGCAAAGGATCCATATTTATCAAGTTGTCAAAGCATGGTAGCTCCTGCACCAAGGCAAGTGGCTCACTTGAGGCCAAATTCAATAGAAATTTCCTCATCTGATGGAGGCACTCAAAGAAATGGAGACCATTTCTTCCTAAGTGGGGAGGATTGATCCATATGGATGTCGATAGCATCCCACCTATTCCAACTGGTTGATTTTGGCAGTTTTCCAGTTTGGCAGTTTTTTCCTAGTTTTTGGGTCCCTGACTTCTGGGGCCATTTTGAGGCCCTAAACAATGTTTTTAGGGCTCGCCCTAATTTTATTATAGACAAAGTCAAATTCTAACAGCAACATGTGTAGTCCTCGGATATACCTTTCCAATGGGCTATCGTGTGCCTAAAATGGAGATCGTATGCAAAAGTTACGACCCCGAGAAGTTGATGTACTAACTTACCCAAACAGGGCCCACATGACTTTTGGCGCTTCATCTCCTAGAGTTAGGTTTTTGGATGTATAGGGTTTTTGACATTCCTGTTATTGTAAAAAGGCCTTTAGAGCCTCATTGTAATCATTTTCTTGCGAATGAGTGCAGCCATCACATCTCTTCTTAGAGATAAGCCACCACCATTCTAGCAAACTTGTTTTCCGCTGCATTTTACAGTTTCAGCTTATTTCCTTATTGAATAAAAAACAGTTTTACTCTATATATGTTATTCTATGTTAAGAATTTTTTGATAATAATCTATATTCATTTCATTCTACTCATAAAATCTAGATCAATGTTATACGCCAATCAATCCAGAATGAAATCACAAATGCAATCACTGTAAGTGCCACATTTTGTAATCAACTTAGGATGCTCCATTTACATGCAAAGAACATAAACTACTAAATAAAAAGATCATTGTCAATAAGATTCGTTTTCAAATAGTAAGTAAGTTATATATGGAAGGAAGTACATTTTGTTCACCTCATCATAGTATTTAACTTGCACCACATCATTATTGCATGTATCTTGTTCAATATTTGTAATGGCTTCACAAATTGGCATACTTGCACATTAATTTCAAGTGACAAGCATTTTAATAACATGTATCAACTGCATTGTATCAAAAAGACAAAATCAGTATTAAAATGTACACAAACTGCTACAAGATTCATAACTTAAACAAGAATGTAACAACATACTAAAAACCCAACTTTCGCAACATTGATTCAATGGTGAACAAGATATTTATATTTCAACTTGCTCTAAGAAACTAATATGTATAGCCATGTTTCACATAAAATTTTGTAATAATAATCCACCTTTTTAAGTGTTTTTACATTCTTCCAAATAACTAGTACATTGATTCATTCCAACACCCAAACATAGGTCAATTTGGTGCAATGTGGTCAAGCAACTTTATACTACAAATAACTCTTCATTCACTCCCATTTATAGAAATTTGGTTATTACGTTGTGAATATGATTTAGAATTTACTATAAACAAAACATTTTGAGACATTAGTTATCTATGATCACTACCTTTAAAAATTGAATAAAATTCAATCAAATTAGCTTAGTTACTCTTTAAGAAATTAGTTACTCTTTAAGGATAGTTCTTTTCTAAGACAAAATTTAAAAGAACCTATTTAATTGCTATGAATTTACAATCATATATCAAGTATTTTTCTCTCCCCATTATTGCATCAAAACCATGTTTAACATTTCCTTCCATCTTCAAGTATACATGTTAGAAAATAAATAAGTGTTATCATAAAAATATACATTCCTTACCACTTAATAGGGTATAGAAAGTAGCATGTGCCCTTTTGTCTGATAATAAACAATTGTTGGTTAATAATTTCATCGAAGAGCATTTAAACCATCAGAAATATATTTACACAATACCCTAGATACATATATAGTGTAAAAAGTGAACAAGAAGGAAGTATACAGCCCTAATTCCAATGGAAATCACCCAGAAGAGATACATGGAAATGATTTGTCACAAGATTTCATTTAGTGCCCTTGATATTTCTTGGGAGCTAGGAGCATTGGTGTGGAACACCCTGGGTACATATATAGTGTGAAAAGTGAACAAGAAAGGAAGTATAAATCCCTAATTCCAATGGAAATCACCCATAAGAGATACATGGAAATGATTTGTCACAGTGATTTCATTTAGTGCCCTTGATATTTCTTGGGAGCTAGGAGCATTGGTGTGGTACAAGACTAACACTCTCTAATGTGCACTTTTTCAAAAATTTTATTTTGTTTTCCTCTTCTTCTTTTGTCTCCCATAGTATAAGTGCAATATGAAGTTTCATTAGAAGTAAGAAGCTTAGAATAAATCATTTCAATGATACATATTTCTTTAGGAGGGAAACCAGCTAGCATAACCCTTATGGGTGGAATCGCCACATACAACCCATATGGAGAATTCTTCCTCGCAAGAAGTCTTTGGGATAATGGGATTTTTCTAGTGGAGAGACATAATTTAATTGATTTAGCTACACCACCCACATAAGAATAATTTGATTCTTCTTAAGGAGCATGAGTCATTTACTCTCTCTCTAACATCGTTCCTACCGAGCAAGGTTGGTTGTATGTCTTTTCTCAACTTACTCTAGCCATTATCTCAGGTCCTTCCAAATAAATTCATTCCAGTACACTAATTGTTGAATCTCCCTAAATAATGTAAAACCAACTCTTTGGAAGTAGGGTTTTAGTTAAATAATCTAAAACAAAATCTTTTTCATTGCAACATAGTCGACATGCAATGAATGACAACCCCATCTAGCCAAGCGGATATTAATTTATTACATGTGTACAATGTGTTTCTCACCGCAACCCTGTCCATCCATGCATTGAATTTCATACAAATATGTGTGTCGCTCTTACTAATAGTTTTACCTCACGTGTCCTCCTCTTAGAATTGTGAGCTAGTACGTGTTTGGCCTATAGTGATTCTCTTTGTTTCTATTGTTTTATTTTATTTAAATCTTGAATCACCTTGATTTATTCGATCATTGAATCTCTGTCAAACCTAGGTTCGAACGCTCACCCCTACTATAAATGCAATAAATCTTCCCTATTTCTCAAATTCTCCCTTGTGGCATATCATATTGCTAAATCACCTCCAGTGGTTTGTGCATCATTCTCTTTGTATGTAGATATGGTAATTCAAACATAAATCACGGCATGAGATGGTGGATGTTATTGCATTTTACAATAGAGTAGTTATAGTTGTTGTCAAGACATTGTTTTATCAGTTTTCTCCTTGTGATTCCCATGTAAAACATAGTCATCGGTATGAAGATACATTAAAAAGTGATGGTATGGAAGCATTTAATTTCATGAATACCTTAAGAACTTTTTTGTGAAGAATAACTACATTAGCATAATTTTAACTTAAACATAATATAGGCCTATCTGATTCTTTGATCAGGCACATCCACTGGATCACTTGGATCATCACCACTTTGGAGGCTTCTTGATATCTCACCTAAGAAAGTGTCTATGACACATAATGTCTACATTTCACCAATTCACTTTGTCATGTAAAACATAGCCATGGGTCTTAAGATACAGAAAAAAGTGATGGTATGGAAGCATTTAATATTGACTACTAGAGTGGTCAATATTACGAAGCAGCATAGATCTAACCTATTCATTCATAACCAAGTAGTAGTAGGCCATCATAACGAATCCACCTATCAATCAATCACATACTTATAGAATGCATACCATATAAGAGAAAGTGTAACCTTATGCCTATAGTTAGATATTACCAGAAGGGGTAGAATAAAAATTTGGTCAACCAATGCAAACTCCTCCAACAACTAATGCTTCTTGGATAACCCCATCATCTAGCAACCCCACCGCTAGTATGGTGCAACAAGGGAGAAAAATTCGCAGTGCTCACTTTCCTTCAATGTTGTTGCATTCTCATTTTAAGGAAAAATGTATTTCTAGGATATATATGAGGAAAATGGAAAGAACCATTACTTCCTATTGCATCTTATGATCTAGATCACAACGCTCGAACTCCACCTTCCTAAAGTGTCATTTATGAGTGGCGTGTGGTCCTTGTTGATTTCGATCAACTATCTTATCCCTTCAAGGTTATGCATAGGCCTTCCATTCAACCCAGTAGTAGATCCACCACCAACGTTCAACTGATAAGTCCATAGATAATAAACATGAGTTAATAGAACCAATTTCAATATTTATTGCCCATGACATCCGTCCTCCCTCTAGATTTCAAATTGCATAGCAATACATTTAATGGCTTTGAAATTGCATAGTAATATTTTCAATTTCATTGTCAATAGGGACATTTCCACTGTTGTAGCACTTGTTGATAAATGAGAAACTTTCAAGTTTCTTTCCAAATGGGTTGTATCGAGATCAATTAACATGCATTGTATAACTCCAACATTGCATCAATTCTACAACTCATTATGAAATGCCTTTCCCAATAAAGTGGATTGATGAGTATTTGGCATCTTTGGGGATATGATTAAGCCATTAAGAGCCATTATATAAAACTAGTTCATGCAACATGTGTGAATGATACATACCCTAGGGATTGTTCATATTATTTTCTTAGGATGGAAGAAATATCATGTCCTTTAATACATACCAATAATATTTGATGGGGCATTCCCTTAGTCTATTTCTTCCTATAACTTCTAGGACAATATGAATATGTTATTTCTAAGGTGTAGAATTTGAGTTAAGCTATTAGATAAGGAATTTTGTTGTCAATGGTCTTAAGATCAACCATCTTGATCTAGTTACAATTTTACATTATTTATCCTACTCTATCATTAGGATCCTTTCTCATTCCTTATCTGAAGCTCTCATTAACATTTTGGAGGGAATAAGTATATCATTTTGACAACTACGACATATATGAATGTTAATAATAGGTCTTTAAGCCATTAAGATAAACATGTCATCCAATTATACAAGGTATCTTTATGCTTTTGTAAGGTGATAACTAGTCCCTTGAAGGAAGTGCGGGCTTATAAGACTATGGAAACCTTGTCCAAAACTACATTAATAAAAAGTACTCTTCAGGGACACTATAGGGGGGAACAGATGCTTCAAACTACTTTACATGCATAAGAAAATTGTCCACTCTAATCTTAGCCTCTAAAAATGTAATACCTCGGTTTTGACCCTTTGATGTTTTGCATCATATCATGTATAAATTGTAAATAAATGGATACGATGATGGGATAGAATGACCCCATGTGTATGTCAATTTAGTTTAGTTTGTGTGGTTCGGAGGAATGATTATTATCCTCCCCACCCGGATTCAATTCCCGCAAGTGACATGTTGAGGTCATAAGGAGTATATTGTTGTAATGGATTTGAGATTTTTTGTTGACCAACCTTGTGCCTTGAAGATTATAAGTCTTACCTTGTGTACCATCCTCAAAATGAGGGGAAGTACTTTAGGTTTTCCCAGGTTTTGTAACCTAGAAAAAAAAAATGACCACATGTGTAAATGACATAAATATCTTGCAAGAATTCCTAGCATGAAGTTCAAGGCCAAGGCCCGACTAGTGAATATCTAGGCATGTATTTTTGATAAACATGATTTTTATATACCATGAGATAGGATTTTCAATGTACTCTCAAGGGAGGTAAATATTATTTTGAAAATTAATATAAATATTTAAAGATGGCTTCTGAGTGCATGAGAAGGGAAGAGGAAAGGAGGGTGGAAAATAATTCTAAGTTTCCTAACTTTGCTAACCTTCACCTTTTCAGCATGTGCCTTATTAAAATCCCCAACTACCAATCATTGAAGTTAGGGGTAGTTGGTGGGGAAGCCCACCTTCCATAGTTATGAGGGAATGGGGGTCAAGTACAAGTTAGAGAACTGTAAAAGACTCCATACCCATACAAATTTTACCCATATGGAAATTCAAGCCACCTATTTCCTTGTCCCCTCCCTTCATGAAAAAATCAAATTTCCAAATCTATTACTCATTCATTACTTTCTATTTTCCCATCAATGTTTCACTTATGCTACATGAAAAATCATTTTTCATTAGATTGTATAAGCGACTAAGATATGATGAGAGGATAGAATGACCCCATGTGTATGTCAATTGGGTTTAGTTCGGGTGGTTGGGATGAATGATTTTCATCCTCTCCACCCGGGTTCAATTCCTACAAGTGACATGTTGATCTCATAACATGCATAATGTTGTAATGGCTTCGATCTTTGTTGTTGTTCGGCCTTGTGCCTCGAAGATTCTAAGGTTTACCTTGGGTACCATCTTCGAAATGAGGGGTTTTCCACTGGCTTTGTAACCTAGGAAAACAAAAATGATCCCATGTGTAAATGACGTAGATATCTTGTAAGAATTCCTAGCATGAAGCTCAAGGCCAAGGCCCAACAAGTGAATTTCTAGGAATGTGTTTTTTATAAATATGATTTTTATATACCATGAGGTAGGCTTGCCATGGTACTCTAGGTAAATATTATTTTGAAAAACAATATAAAGGTTCAAAGATGGCTTCTATGAGCATAAGAGGGGAATATGAAAGAAGGATGGAAAATAATTCTAAGTTGCCTAACTATGCTAACCTTCACCTTTTCAGCATGTGCCTTATTAAAATCCCCAGCTACCAATCATTCAAGTTAGGGGGTAGTAGGTGGGGAATCCCACCTTCCATAGTTACGAGGGCATGGGGGTCAAGTACAAGTTAGAGAACTATAAAAGACTCCATCCCCATACAAATTTTATCCATATGGAAATTCAAGCCACCTATTTTCTTGTGCCCTGCCTTCATGAAAAAATCAAATTAACAAATCTATTACTCATTCCATTACTTTCTATTTTCCCTTCAATGATTCACTTATGCTACATGCAAAAGAAATTTTAATTAGATCCTATAAGTGCCTAAGGAGAGATAAGTAAGATAATATTGTGAATTATCGAGAGAGAGGGGAGGTTATAAAATATCACAGAGGATAGGTCGACATGAAACCATTCATATTCCATGTATATTGTTTCATATTTAGTGTTCAAAAGAAAAGAAAAAACTTTTTGGGGTTTCCCTAAAGGAATATAGCAAGTTTTAATCCTTATACACACATTGAAGAGCAATAGAGGGAAGAAGATCCCTAAAATATTGTCTTCTTTATGTAGAGTCGTAGTGGAAGGGAATGTAATGGTTGGGCTAGCTAGATGGTTACCTCGAATGTTTTGTGATGAATGCTTACCTAAGAGATATTGGGTTGGGTGATATACCTAAGTGTTATGGAACAAATTTCTTCACCTTGGTCATCTCATAGCCTAGCTTGGGGGTGACATACACAAAGGGCTACCTATAGTTGGGTGCAAAACTGCTCATCTACAACCAGTTTGCTTCGACCTTGGTTAAATATACAAGTGCTCCATCTTTAATTTCAATTTGATGTTTATAATTATATTAATTGAGTTGTAGCTTACTCATGTATGAATTAGGATGAAATTCAATAATTCATTTGTATGTACATGTGGAATTTGAAATTGCCTTAGAGTTAATTGGCTTCCATTTTTGTTATGCATTTGATACCATGCATGTGTTTGAACATGAGTGGATATGGCCATGTATGAATTACTCATGCCTAATGGTGTGGCCATATGATAAATTCCATCATAAGTACCAAATCCTTCAAGCTTACAAGTCTCTTATGCTCGATTTGAAGAATTCTTAAAATGGGTCTCAGAGCCCCTTTTTCTTAGGGGTTACTTCGAATTGTTACTGTCAAATTTGGGTCAGTGCCTATATTCAATTATGAGTTTGAAGTGTTAAAATTGAACATTGTTCATTTTGAATCTTGATTATTCTTATTTCAAAGGGTTCCTTGGAGATAGACCCATTGGACCTTTATACTTGAAGGAGCTTCATTTGAATTGATTGTTTTTCCTAAGTGTGAAATGTCTTTTGAATGGGATGGAATCCCTTCAATTTTAAATTTAGAGTGTTATATTCGAAGTGGCCTAGTTGTACTTTTCTTTAAAACATGCCTAGTATCCTTGTTTCTCCCCTTTGAATGTTCATTCAAAGAGGTTAATAGCTCATCAGGGACTTTCAAAAGATGTTTTTTAAAAGGGACATAATAATTCATCAAGTAATTTTAAAAGATTATCTTTCAAAGAAGTTTGATAGTTCATTAGGGAATTTAGAAAGATGTGAAGGTTGAATTTTTGAAGATTCATGATACTTGATCAACGACTTTCAAAATATGTCCTTATGAAGAGACCTAATAGTTCATCATGGAATTTTGAAATCTGATCTTTTGAAGATGCCCAATAGTTCATCGGGGACTTTTGAAATATATGAATATTTATCTTTAAAAGATGCTTAATAACTTATGAGGGACTTTCAAAACATGTGAAGATTGATGTTACAGGAATATTCTTATGCGGACATGTGAACTTTACCTTGGAGTACAGACCCCTCTACCAAGACAGAAAACTACCTTTGGACATTACCATTTCCATAGATTCATTTTACCCATCAAAAAAGAGAGAAGGAGGGGAAGTATGATGTACCACACTTACAACACTTGTCCAAGCTGTTCCAATCCGTGAGTTCCAAATAGTACCTACATTGGACAATAAGAAACAAATGACTATCTCCTACTCTAATGGATTAGACAAAATAAATCGATCTATGAAGATTAAGATGAGAAAAGACAAGTACACGTAAACACATACTAGAAGGAAATAGGGCAAGTATATTAATGAGAAATTCAAAAGGAAGGTTACAATATTTAGATGGCGTTGCAACAGCCTCTCCAAGTCCTTCTTGTCCAACCCTTGCTTGAAAGATCCACAATCAAAGTAACAATGCATTGATGATTTTTTCCTCCCTTGTTCACCATGAGAATGTCTCCATTTATAGGCTTTGAGAAGCTCAACCACCTTGGGTATATTTGGAAATAGTTGAGGATATGGCTCCAACCATTTTGATATCTCCATTAGATGCATCCCAAGAGTTATATTCGAGCCAAACCAACTAGATCCATCCATAGCTATATTTAGAGAAAAATGGGATTTCTTCCAAGATTTCCTCAACCAACTCGGTACTCCCTTAGAATGGGCAACAAAGCGCTACAATGCTCCCTGTGAGATGGACAAAGAGTTCTAGCGCTCCCTGTATATGAGAAGGGGAGCTCTAATCTTCCCAAAAGTTTTCAAGATGAGCAATTCCCATAGGAAAACATTTGTTTCGACTATCAAATGATGGGGATTCTTCTTCTTACATGTTTTAGGGTTTGTATCAAGTGTTTTCATGGTGTCGTTTGTGATGAAACACTTACAGAAAGAGAATGTGACACTTATGACACTTGTGACAAAAGTGTGACACTTACGACAATGAGAATGTAACATTGTCGAAGCGATGAATTTTGATGTGTAACATATTGCCCCCAAAAGTGTGAAGTCAGAAGATGAATGTTGATGGTCGAAACACTTTTTAGATTCTTCGAAGCAAGGGTATGGAGTTGGGGAACCTTGTAGAAGATGAAAACAACCATCAAACAATGTTAATATGTGTTCCATTCCCGAGGCATGCATACCTATGCTCATATTATAAGTGACTCAAAGTATGGCCACATATAAATACACTACGGATCCATGATGATATTGACTAAGGATACAATGTGGATCCATACATTTGTGACATGCACTGATCGTAGCCACAAAAAATACACAATGGAGCTACGAGATGATAAAACATAGTCATGAACCAATACAACGTGGATTTATGTGACAACATATATATCAGCATGCTCAAATGATCTCCTTCACAGCCTGGGCAAAGCAGAAGACAGAGTGAATGCTCAACCCAAGGTCTTCATCCCAACACCAATCTAGTACGAATATATCCATGTGAATAGATGATTTTATGTTGAACATGGTAGAAACAACTTGATTACCGGTCATTGAAGTATATCATTAACAAGTGCAAGATAAAACACCATCGATGTCGATGATTTTCAAGGTACTTTTAAAGTACAATCCAGCGAATATGAAAAATGAGTTGAAGTCAAACATTCATGGAATCAGTCGGTGACGGTTCATTGATGAATACCCATTGTCGAATGTGAGGAGGCCTACCTTTGAGGCATGCAGGTCCCAATTTTTTGATGTGTTCCTAAGTCTATTTCCCGGATAATTTGTTGAAGTTAACAGAAAAAGACTCATCGAAGGAGGGCATTGATGTATCCCCCATCAATCGACACAAAAATTATCACATGGAGGTGATAAGATATAGTAGATAAACATGGTTTGAAATAGGTATGGAAACTGGTAACTTTATGGATGGTTGAATTTTGAGGTGGCTACTTCCCTTGAACATTGAGGCACGATGTGAGACTTGGAAGCATAAACTCAGAGTGGACCAAAATATAATGCAGTGAGAGCTTAGGCATTCTTTGGATGGGTCAAAGGAGTGGAAAGACGCATAGGATTAGTTTAGTGTGGAGGTTTAATGGATTATCCAAGTGTTCAATGTGGAGTTTAAAACATGTTCCATGTTCAAGGGCAACTGCAAGAGCTACTTTAAAAAATTTCAAGAAACTTGACCCACTTCCTTCATTTTTTCCCCCATCTAGATAGATGAGTACCTCTTTTTTTATTTAACAATATTGAGGATGATAACACATGCTCGATATAACTCACCTTCGGTAAGCTCCTCTTCCTTTATTTAATGAACTGGAAGAAGTAAGGGTTCATCCTCGGATGGGCCCTTTAGTGTGTAAGTTTGTGATTCCATAGAAGGAAAACTCGGTAGTTTTTCATGTTTAGAGATTTTGAAAAGAACTTAAAGGAGACTCCAGAGTTGTCCTTTTTCATAATTTTAGTTTCTGAGGTCAAAAAAAAAGATATAACCTATTTCTCGAATGACGCCCTTTCAAACCTTTTAACGAGTGTGAAAGGAAGAAAGATCACTCAGTAATATTTTCATGTTTAGAGAGCCTAAAAAGAGCCTAAAGGAAACTCCAGGGGGTTCATTTTTCGTATAACCTTTACAAGTCTAAAAAAAGTGATAAAAGTATACTTGATCACATTATGATGTATTTATGAGCACGAGAAAGAACAAAGACTAAGCGCATTGGTGTTACGAGGTCTTCGAAGAATCTCTGCACAAATTCCTGCAGAATCAAGTTGTTTTGGGCAAAAGATATTAGTAGCTTCTCAAAAAATGACAAAAAACCAAAAAATAAACTTTATAAAATGTGAAAAAGAGAAAAGGAGAAAAAAATTACCAAATTGGACATATCAAATATAAAAGTAGGGCAAGAAGTCATTTTCACCTTTGTTTTACTATTCTCCTTTTCCCTTTGAGTTTTTCCTCTTTTGGAGTGATTTTCAGTCTTTTGATTGCGAGAGTTGTGGTTGGACGTTTACAAATCCGTCTGGATTAGGTTGATTACCTCCTCTTTCTCATTCATTTGCATGTTTGTTTATTGAATTTCAACCTTTAATTTAAGAGTTTGTGCTCCTTGGGAAGCCCTAGAGCACCGAACTTGATCGATGCTCCCTTAAGCAATCGAGGGGAGAACTGATCAAGATTTCAATGCCCTGGTATGTGAATTTGGGTAATGCTAGCACTCTATTCTCTCTTTTTAAGGAGCGCTAGGCACAAAAATTAAAAAATATATATATTGATTTTTAGGCTGGAAAAAAGGTAAATGTTTCTTTAAAAACTTAGCTAATGATGATAAATCCATGACTTTGTAGGTTTTCCTCATAGATAATCATGATTGAATGGAAAGAATGCAAACATGAATTTGATGACATCACTGCTTTACAAGACCCTCAAGTGAGGGCGACCTTACAAAATTGTGGTTTGTTAAAGTACTTCAAACTCCAAAATATGAGGAAAGAAGTTCTTTTACTCAAATATTTGATTGGTTTATGGGATAATGACGAGCAAGAATTCTGAATAGGATCACACATTCTTGAGGTCGACATGGATGATGTATACTTCGTGATGGGGCTCTCAAGGAGAGGATCACCTATTATTTTTTCCCGACATCGATCCACTCCATGATCGACAGAGGCATATGTTGCCCAGTACTGCATACCAAGGTCACGCTTGGTAGGAGGAAGGATTTTCATAAAATAAGTGATGTATTTATCTCTTCTATCCATCCAAGGAAATGAAGGAAGTAATAATTCCCATCTCTCTTCCAAGTCCCAAATATCTTATGTCATTCAGTGCTTGGAGCCTAGGCTATTCAACTAGAGTGCAGGGTTTTTAAGGAACATTCAGGACCATGTCTCCAAATGTCGAACGAGTAGGCAAAAATAGTTTGGGTATGGATCCTTCTTACTCTCATTTTTCCTGGAGCGAGTTCCATAGATGCAACTGTAGGTTGCATTGATAGCACGCCCCGTGACTGAGCCCTATATGGAATGGTGGATTAGTTTTTCCCCTAGGTTGGGAAATGAACCTTCGGCCTTTCGATTTATTGTTGACTTCTTTGCATGGTGGAGGAGGCAACTGGTGGTGATCAATGGTTTTCCATATGTTGGGGTGGACTTCAGGGGTAGTGTAGATTTAGTGCTTCCCAAGGGTTCACAGTGGGATGTATCAGGTACGAGATATCATAACCTTGTACCAATATTTTTCATTTTTTTTAACATGTTTTTTGTTGTATGACGAGGGATCTAAGTCATTTTGTTTTCATCATGTTGATAGAGGTGTGTCACGTCTAGCAGAGATTCCAGTACTAGGACATCGTGGAGATGATCAGGCAGCGGCAGAGCATGATATTGGAGTAGGAGTACTCTAAGAGGTGGAGAGGAACCTTCGTGGTTTGACCATGGGCGTTCCCTCCATGAGGATGCAAGATGTATACCTACCCCTTCAGAGACATATAGTTGGGGTACATGAATATCTCAATCATTTGATATGACGAGTGGCGAGAGCAGTAGTGTGTTATGTTGAGCACAATGTGGTGGAGGGGAATGGGTAGAGGCTTCAGACACTTTTGGTATTAATGATGGTTCTATGGGCATAAAAGGCCCATGTTTTTCCCTGTTATGTACTTTTGGATGAAGTATTTTGAAAAAAAAAATTGCTATCAATCTTATATAAAAATGAGATTTGTAGTGGTTACTTATGTTGCATTTTTGTTTTATTTGATATTTTTATTCATATGCTTTATGTCCCAAATGTTTATATATGCACAATATACCAATCTAACATATAATTTGCTAACGAAACTATAATTGTATTGAGTTCTCTCAATATATTTTTGTATTCTAGAAATTCAAAATATCTTTCGAGATGGCGATTCCTTAGATGGAGACGTAGTAAAAATGGGTTACGAATGGCGTACTCACGGTTTAGTTGACAGACCATGAGTTGAGAATTAAGGTTGATAATGAATTGAGATATACCTAGAGAAGAGGCTTTGGTTAAAAGTCCAATGATGGCATGATATTCTGAAACGTTATTAGTCGCATATCCAAGGAAAATTCCTCCTGAACTCACTAACTCGCGAGAGTGGTAAATGACCCAAGCTGCAGAAGCGATATTTTGGGTATGTCGACTAGTGCCATCCACAAACCCAAAATAGATAAGAAAGGATGATTTCATCTGTGAATTCAATCACAAAGCAAAGTATAAGCAATTGGGGAAAAACTCATGAATGCAAAAGAAAAGACACACCATGTCAAAAGTATATAGTATAATAATGTACAAAGCACACATGCAATATATTCTATGCATAGTACTTCTTGAGGCAAATGGCATTTCGGGGCTCACCAAGAGATATCACATCATAATATACTAACTCATAGGTGCCTATATGTAATACATGTTTTATGATGTATGGCACGTGCCACATGGGTTCTAAATTTCATGCCCCCAGTTTGTCATGATCTTGATCATAGACCAGGACTAGATCTCCTTCTGTGAAAGCATGAGGTTGGATGGACTTATCATATTGATTTTTGATGTGTTTTTTTTATGTATCATTGATGAGAGCAACATTGTGATGGGTTTCATCCATCTTGGTTAGATATAAAAATTGTTCCTCTTCAGTAGAAGTATGGGGTAGGAGCTCTATAGTGAGATTCAAAGAGGGAATCTCACATTCGATCGATAGCACCGCTTCTATCCCTATACCAATTGGAAGGGTGTAAATCCAGTGGTGGTTTTAACTAAAGTTCGATAAGCCCAGAGTGTGAAGAAGAGATGCAAATTCCAAGAGGTTTTGTTCACTCCCACCATGCTTTGAAGCATGGTTTTTAGGACTTTGTTGATGGCTTCAACTTGTCCATTTTCCTAAGGGTGGTAACGGGATGAATTTTCATGGTGAAAACCTAAATTGGTGCATAATTCACCCATCATCTGGTTCTAGAAATGGGATCCATGGTCAGTTACAATAGCTTGAGGGACACCGAATCGATCGATGATATGGTTGAACACAAAAAGTGTTGCAGTTCGTCCATCGTTAAGGAATGTGGGCATATCCTTAGCCCATTTAGTAAAATAATCGGCGGCAACGATAATATAACCGTGCCCCCCGACTGAGGTGGTCTCACATTACATGAAATTGATACCCCATTTGAAAAAGGGGTTGACAACGACAATGGGATGAAGTGGAGTTGGGTGGGTATGTGATTTCTTCTGAAAGATATGACAAGGTGGCAATTTTTTAATGGCCTCAATGCAATATTTGAATATGGAAGGCCAAAAATAACTAGCACGTAAAAAAATTTGCGTTGTAGCCATCCCATAAAGATGATCGCCACAAGCTCCAAGGTGACAGTCATTCAAAACTTGTTTAGCCTATTCATGGGTTAACAAATGTCGTAAGACAATATCAATGCCATGACAGTACAAGGTGTCGCCAATGATAAGGTAGCGCTTAGAATTGTGTATAATGCAACATCGTTCATAACGTGAAATGTTAGGTTGAAAGCATTGGGTTTGAAGATAGAGAATAATGTCTCCATACCATGGATCAGGCGTACTAATGAGGAATAGGGATTCATCGGGGATGGAATCATTGGGTTCAATATGGGGAAGATCACAAATTAATTCCGCAAAAACCAACGATTTTCTAGCCTTGGATTTGGAAAACTCAAGATCGAATTCTTGGAGAATGACGATCCATTTTAAATATTTTCCCCCAAGTACTTGACAAGTAAATATGTGGTACATGGGATTCAAGTCTTCAATGACCATGGTAGTGAGTAGCAGAATATAGTGGAGAAATATTTGGATGGAAATAAACATTGCCAAAGCCAACTTTTTGACATGTGAATATCGAAGTTCAAGACCTAATATACTCTTACTCAAATAGTATATCACATGTTTAGTGTCGTCATCATCCTCTTATACTAACACCATAGAAATAGTTGAAGTAGAGGCATCCAAATAAAGGATATAATCTTTCGCATAATTTGGTGGATGAAAAACTGATGTTTTCATTAAAGCATGCCTAAGAGCATCAAAAGAGCATTGAGCATTTGCATCCCAAATGAAAGGGGCATCTTTCTACAGCAATCTCATGAATCCTTTAGTGATTTCGGCATAATTGCAAATAAAACGGTGAAGAAAGTTTTCCTTCCCTTGCAAACTTTGCAGTTGGGTAAGGTTGTTGGGAGGGGTTAAACTGAGAATGGATTTGAATTTTAAGGGATCCACCCTAATCCCATCTTTAGAAACTATGAAGTCGAGGAGTCTCCCTGATTCAACAGCGAAAATGCATTTGTGGGGGTTCAAATGTATATTGTAAAACCTACATTGAAGAAATATGGCTCATAGGTGAGGAATATGGTCTCGTCGACTAGTCGAGTGAGTTGGTAAGTCATCGAGATAAGGTTCAATGATATGTTTGATGTCATGGAACACATACGAAATAGCCCGTTGAAAAGTGGCTCCAACGTTTTTAAGGCCAAAAGGTAATTTCCAATAGGCGAAAGTCCCCCATGGGAGATGTAGGTTGTTTTGTGTTGATCAATTGGTATAATGTCGATCTGGTTATATCCATAAAATCCCTCCATGAAAGAGAAAATGACGCTTCCGACGCAATTATTGATAATTTGGTCGATAAAGGGTGTAGGGTAATTGTCCTTTGTACAAACCTTATTAATATCCCGGTAATCGACACAAACACTAATGGTCCCTTGTTTCTTGGTGACCGGAACAATGTTGGAAACCCATTCGGTCAAAGGGACGGGATAAATAAAACCAAATTTTAATAATTTTTCGAATTATACCTTGATTTCCACGATTTTTTTGGAATGAACCGACGAAGTTTTTGTCTCACAAGTTTAACTCTTGGTTAAGTTTTGATTTCATGCACAATGATCAAAGGATCGATCCCTGACATTTCTTCATATCTTCAGGTGAAGATGTCATGAAATTATTTAAACAATGCGGTATAAATTTCAACTTCTTCAACTGAAATATTGGAACCTAGTTGTATGTTTTCCATAATACCTTCTTTAATGGATATGTCGACGGTAATCGTGTGAGACATATTTCCTAAATTCCCCTCAGAGATGGTATCCTGAGTGAGTATCTGAGATTGGGGAGAGTCGGCGATATCACTAGGAAAGATAGAGGAAATATCTTTCCCTATATCATCCAAACTGGGAAGAAAGGATGAACAATGGTGGTTGTCATCCCATGGTTCCTCCTCAGTACTAAGAATTTCCATAATAGATTCATTTGATGGAAAAATATGTAGGATGTAATCGAAAGTAGAGGATAGGAAATCTAACTAGGATGATAAAAAATATGTAGTAAACACTAGTAGATGTTGGTCATCCAGTGAAGGAGAGGAAGAAGGAATGGCATCATATCGGGCCTCTACAGGACTAAGTGGAATAGTGTCACCTAGTGTATTGAACTCTAAGGGACTAGGTACGATCCATGGATCAGATGATTCAAAGGATTGATGTACCATAGTTGAAATCATATTAACCATTGCAATGTGTTGCATGGTTGGAGGAAGAGGTGTAGGGAAGGTACCCATGAGCGAAGAATCTTTCAAGAGACCTACCTTGACACTTTCATAAGTAATTTTTGAGTCTCCCAAGAAAGGAATATTGTTGCTCGTTTGAGTGTGAGCATTGGGGGTGCAGTAATATAACTGATTGATGGTCACAATTTTTCATTGATGTGGGAATTGGACCTATCAAAAAACTGATGAAGCAATGGCATTCATAGCCTAGAACCAACTTCTCCCAACAACAAGTTATAATTGAGGGGAGCATCGACTACTTCAACATCTACATAAATAGTTTTACCTCCATGTTGAACGACTAAAGATTGTAATAATCCATGAGGTCGGAAACCTCTTCCATCAAAATCTCTCAACATGGTGGGGGATTGATTAAGACCAGGTGACTTAAGGCCTTTCCAGCAATCCAAGGACATGAAACATGTGGATGCCCCCTTATCCAAGATCATGTGATGAATATGTTGATTATGAACAATGACATCGATTTGGAAAGCAATTTGGTGAGAGATTCATGATTTAAAATTATCCAGGTTGAACATGATATTATTGGATGACTCAGGATATATAGCTCTGATGGATACCAAGAGAGTTCTATGTTTGATCAGGAAATGTTGTATAACTTTGAGAGCTGACATAGTGCAAGGTGCTTGGGCCAAATCTTCAATGATGTTGTAATTTTGAGCAGCACACGATATAGGATTAAAAGTCAACTTTCGGATTGTGCTCTTGGGTGGACATAAGATAGAGTCAAAATTTGGTTTCTCAATCTGGAGCGGTCCAGACGGAGGAGTAATTGAAGTGGTAGGTGGATTCGGTGTAGTCCCAGTAGTTACTTTTTCCTTATCATCTTTACCTAGTGGTGTGTCATATAGTGCAGTACAAGTGGTCAAATCTACCCCATTAAACATGTAAATGTGTGCACTTGATGAAGCTTCCTCATTAAGGGGATGATGTGTGTTACTTCTTGTTGGAGGTGCATGATTTTGTGCAACTAGTGACTATTGTTGTGGAAAAGGATGTGTCAAAACAATAGGTTGAGAATTTCCTTTAAAAAGTTTAGCAACTTCATCCCGATGGGGAAAGTCTCATGTGTAGTGATCTTCACCACAAATGAGACATGGAAATTTTGGTTTTCATTGCGGTTGCTTCTCAGTAGCAGTTGGTTGGGATTTTTTTTTTAATTTTTGGTTTGATTATTGTTTTTCTTAGGTTTATTCTTAGTTTTCTTTTTTCCCCCTGACTGTGGTGGAGAAGCAAACTGAACTGCATTCACTTAGGATACTTGATTCAAGGTGGATTTTGATGAGAGTGGAGTTGACCCGATAGCTGGGGCAGTGATTGAATGATTGGTTGTGTCGATCGACTGTGAACTAGACTGGGTTTTGACAGAACCGATAAATCCATCCAAATGAGCAGTGGAGGATGGTTTTGATGGGTCGATTGTTGCACGAGGAGCATTTGGAATCAATTCATACAAAGTATCAGATTGGGAAAAAACCAAATCCAGATAATGGGAACGATCAATAGCTTCCTCTTCTATAACAACAGCACCCATGGCTACGTCACAAGAAATAGGAGGCAAAAGAGATTTGGTGAACCATTCAACCAACAATTGGTCAGGAATGGTTTCTTTGATCAATCGTCGTTGTCATCTCCATTCATGAATATTATTAGAAATATGTATGGATTTGGTATGAAGAAGGGAGTTCAAAATTTATGTGTCGGTTTCATAATGGATATCTAACTAGAAGTGAGTGAGAAAAACCATGGTAAGTGAATTAAAATCTTGAAAAGTTTCACGTTGTAATTCAATGTACCATTTAGCCATTGAACCTATAATTGTACGTTGAAAAAGATGTAGATGGATAGAATCATCCATTAGTGAATTTGATGAACACCACAGATGAAAATTCATAACGTGGTTATTAGGGTGTTCACCAAGTTTGTTGTCAAATTATGGAATGTCATAAGGTAATTTGGCAGGAATGACTGGCCCAAAAAGGGAGTGTAATATGGGATCGTTGGTTAATATTGAAAAATCTGGTAGATCTAGAGTGGCCAAGAATGGTAATTGTCGATTGAATTGAGAATGATATTGGTGTGGTATAGGAACACCAGTAGGACCATAAAATGGTTGTGGTGGATAATTGTAGCCATCGGTTCCTCCCATATGTTGTTGATTTTGACCAGCAAAAGTAGGATTCATTTGTTGAGGAATTTGCATAAACAGAGAGGGGAAATCCATTTGGCCCTGGGGAGGATAACCAGTGTAACCTAGGGGAGGCTATTTATCTTGAATATTTTGAGGTGGATAACTCGTTTTCACTTGAGGAGGGTAACCAGGTTGACCTTGAGAAGGGTAAGAAGTTTTCCCTTAGAAGGCAAAATATGGTTGACCTTGAGTACCCCAAGTGGGATTCGGGATCCCTAGGAAGGGTTTTCCAGAATGTAATCCAGAAGGATTGGTGTTTAGGATTCCTCTTTGTGGGTTGGGGTTCGATGTTCCTCCCTGATGTGGCTGATGAAATAGTCCTCCCTAGGGTGGTCCCAAATATTGTGGGGGGTTCCTGGTAAACGAAGGTTGAAATTGTCCCCTTTCCATCAGTTGGGTAGCAACTGGGATTTGACTAGTAGAAGGGGGTTTCCCCCCAGTCGAAGTTTGTGCACCAAAGGATAGTTTTCCTCTGTAGGGAATTGCCCATTAAACGAGGGTTTCCCCTAGTATGGATCTGTCTTGCAGTTGGGTTTTGTTGTGTGGCAGGGTTTTGCATCCTTTGATGTGAATGCCCCAACATGTTTTGTGGAGTATATGAAGTTGTTGCTTGAAGAGGAATAGTAGGTGTAATCGTCAGGGTACTTAACAAATGACTAGGTAACAAGACTCATGTTTCACTTTTAACTTGTTTAGAAGTGGTAGCGGGATTGATCATTTGATTGACAAGATGGTCAATAGGTTGTCTTGATGGTCCTACATCTACACTGGTAGTGGTAAATGCATGTGGAGGGTCAAAGAGTGGTCAACTGAAATTAAATTTTTCATAAAGATCCTGACCTGATGGAGTTATCCATATAGAATGAACATGATTTTGTTGCGGATCTACCATTTCAGTAGAGCATATAGGGGTAGTGTATTCTTCGTTGAAAATTGGTTTTATTGGTTCCATATCTAGTTGATTATATGGCCTTGATAGTAGGCTAGGGTGGTCTTATACTACAATATTATCTGAGGAGTTCACTTGGAAAAGGAGTGGATCATGAAGAATTTCCAAAGACAGATTTGCAGGAAGGGTAGAACCTTCCTAAACCATCACTAAATATCTCTCAGGATTTGCTAGAAAAGGAGTAGCAGCACTCCCAGCGTCTAAATGGTTCTTGACCTCTTCATGGTAAGTGTCTTTGGGTGAGTTAGGAGGTAAGGGTGCATATCCTTCTATAGGAAACCCTTGCATCCTACGTGATATACGAAGACCTTTATTGGCCATAGTACCAACTTTTAAGGACAATTAAAGTGAAAAAACAACACTCGCTAAAAAATCTAGAAATCCAACAAGTAAAACATCGTCTTCTCTCAATGAACGTACTATTTGGTGATGAAATCCAACATTGTGTGATAAAATTAAGAAGGGGATAGGATATGAGCGGGTGGACTAGTTATGTTGGCAACCTTCTTAACAAAATTACACCTTGGTGCAAGTTCCCTCATATTTTTACCCGTGGGTTACCCTCCAAGGATCCCGAGTGAGTTTGACCAACCTTTGTTCCAGGTACAACAAAGAATTCCCTTCACCATCACCTCGTGTAAGGACCCTAAATATTATGTCCACTAAGGATAACAATTTATAGTCAACCTCTAGGTGGGTATAGTCGACAGTCGAGTCTGAACGTATGGGTAGGATATCAAGTCTAAAATTATTCAATATAACTGAGGAAAAATGGACCAGTACACTCTAGAGGACCCCGAACAGATTCAGAATTCATGAAGCTCCAAGACCAAATGAAAATAGTTGATCCTCGTGAAGAACCCCCAATATACAATCCTACTACTACAATTGGTTAAGCCTTGGAGGGATAATCTTCATTTCTCTCCCGCATGTGAACTCGTGCTTAACCCTTGTGTGAGAGGGGGATCCCAGCTACGCTTATACAAAGGTTGGATTTTCTCTCCCTATCACAAGATTCTGCGTTAGTCTTGAATTCTTTGGAGAGTTATTCTCAAAGCCTATTCCAAATCTCTAGCCTTAGTCTATTGTTGGTGTAAAGATCCAAAAAATAAAATTTTCTAGTTTGATTTTAATTAGCGTTCATTTTCATGGTTGTTCATTACACAAGGGTGAATGATAGTAAAACTAATGATATTTGAGACTCGACTCCCCAAGAAGGTAAAAATAATGATATGAAAACTTTTTTCAATGAACTTCTAGCTATGGGAAGGAGAAGAATTTATTTTCTTTTGTCACTAACAAACACTCAAGAATGCAAAATTTTATACTATTTTGTTCTCAACAAGAATTCATAATGATTGCCAAATTATAAAGACGGCCTTTTCGATATCAAAACCAATGCATACAAGTATTTTTTTGTTTGATTGTGGATGTTGTAGTATACCTAGGGAGGTAATATGGGGTACTTAGGGAGGTACCCAATTGGAATGTGGTTATGTATTATTAGTGGAAGTCATTTAATATATGAGAATGTGTTCATTCAATGTAAGGTGGACTAAGTCCACTATATTAATAAAGGACCACTATGGTAGTTAGATGTAATAAATGTGAGAAGGTTGTCTAGAAAGTCCTAGGGGATAGAGAGAGCTATATAAAGAAGTGTAAGCAATGTAATGAAACATATCGAATAATATTTTCATTGTAAAAAGAAAGTATTGCTTGAGGAGTGCATTCCTTCCACGGGAAATAATATATGGTGTTACCCTACCTCAAGGGTTTTCTCTAGTTCTTGTGTTTAGTATTTTGGTGAATGGTTTGGTTTATTATTGTTGATATTATGGTTTTATTTTGAGATTTATCAGCATATCTATTCAGATACTTAACAATTGGTATCAAAGCACTTTCCTTGGCCAAAAAAGGGGAGAAATGGTTGGCTCTTTTTGCAGATTGTTTCTAGGGAAAAAAGAGGGCGGTGCACTTCAGGTTCCGATATGAAACTTT
Organism: Picea sitchensis; assembly: GCA_010110895.2. NCBI lineage: Eukaryota > Viridiplantae > Streptophyta > Pinopsida > Pinales > Pinaceae > Picea > Picea sitchensis. The sequence continues at coordinate 65,128 of SNQJ01S0003173.1, forward strand.
ATGAGTATAATTTGGCCAAAAAAATGGATATTTGAATTCCTCTCGGAAAAATACCCAATTTAAAAAAAAAAATCAGTTGAAACGGAGTCCGGGAAGTAAAATTATGAGCATTTTAAATTCAACAGTTTTTTTAGGGTTTTTTCCAGAAAAAGACGTGATTTTTTGCAGTAAGTTATTTCTACACCCTAGTTTTTATTGAAGATTTATTCCAAGCATGATATTTTTTACTGGAAGAGATTATGGCCCTAGTATTGATGAATTTATACAATCTCACAAGTCATTATGGAAAGAGAAGTGGAAATCTTTTGTAGACTGGGGTTTCAAAGATGATGCTCGCATATGGTGGAAATCATTTCACCATTCTGAGTAGATGCAACTTTCTAAGGAAGCACTTGAAAAAATAATTTTAGACAAGTGGTCTCATACAAAGAGTAAGGATAAATACATCACCAAGAGTTTATTTTCATGTGGAAAATCTATATTACAAGTTCATGGTTGTATTCTTAAAGAAAATGTCATTGTTTCTATTAACCCTAGTTGCAAACAAAATTTTATCAATATTTAGATGGTTAATAGATTGCAAGTTTCTGCAAAGAATATTCACAACACACAGGTTGAGGGTAAAAATGTTAAAAAAATTTAAGATTTGAAGATCACCATGGACAAATATGTGTTGCATTCTTATTTTCATGCTATAAATATGGTTGATGAAGATATTGTTTTGGGATATCCTTGGATGGAATCAGTTGGTACAGTTAATATTAATGTGAAAAAGAAGTTTATAAATCTTTGGTACAAGAAAAATAAAATCACATTGCAGAATGTGTCTCTTAGTCAAAAATATGGGCCCACAATGACCAGCAAAGAAGTTATTTTCGAGTCTGAAGTCGAATCAGAAGCAGAGTGTACAAAAGGAGATGAAGTAAAACCACAGGAAGGACACGGTCAAGAAGCTAAGGAGGTCATTGAATCAAAGGAACAATGTATTGTAGATTTGAAGAAAAAATGACATATTCCTATAGTTGGTGTATATTTTCATCCACATCATATAGAAACATAATAGTCATCTAGAAAAGGGTGTGACAATCAACAAATTTATGCACCACAAAGGAACCTAAAATAAAACCAATCAAGAGGCGCACAGAGGCCTAATAGCACTATATAAAGACATCAGGCTAGAGAACTAATCCTATGGAAACACCAACATAATTCAGATCAAGATCAGGGTGGCAAGGAAGCAGATGGACATCATGTTCGACTTCCATTGGGATGGATGGATGGTCATACTTGGTACTAATTGGCTACATTTCTTATTCGGTCATATTGTATGGTTTATTCTCTTATTTCGGGGATGAAACATGTAAAGGGGGGTGAAATGTAGCATACCTAGGGAGGTAATATGGACTACCTAGGGAGTTACCCAATTGGAATGTGGTTATGTATTATTAGTGGAAGTCATTTAATATATGAGAATGTGTTCATTCAATGTAAGGTGGACTAGGTCCACTATATTAATAAAGGACCACTATGGTAGTTAGATGTAATAAATGTGAGAAGGCTCTCTAGAAGGTCCTAGGGGATAGAGAGAGATATATAAAGAAGTGTAAGCAATATAATGAAACATAATGAAGAATATTGTCATTGTAACAAGAACGTATTGCTTCAGAAGTGAATTCCTTACACAAGGAATAATATATGGTGTTACCCTACCTCAAGGGTTTTCTCTAGTTCTTGTGTTCAGTATTTTGGTGAATGGTTTGGTTTATTCTTGTTGATATTGTGGGTTTATTTTGAGATATATCAGCATACCTATTCAGGTACTTAACAGATGCAAACTAAAATTTATGTCTAATGCTTCATGCTTTCTCTAATAATGAAAATGGTTCACTACTAAGATTTGAAAAAAAAAAGCAAAAACACACAAACAAAGACACTCTCAGCAGTAAACAAGAGATCGAAAGAAGAACAACTACCAAACTATTCACTCAAAGAAAAACACTAAGAAACCAAAACTCACAGTTTATAGGCTTTCAGAATTGAGTAAGGGATCAAAGATAAGAAAAAAAATAATGTGATCAATGACCTTCCTTATGAAAACCTACAATCAATCAAATAATCGAGAAGAGCGGCAAAGAGAAACCAATTTTGAGAAAAACAATCAATTTTTCATTAAGGAAACACAAACTCAATAAGGACTAAAAGAATGAAAGGTAGCAAGTTTGAGTCAAATAGAGGACAATATCTGACAGAATAAGATATGAGTCAGAGAAAACAATCAAAGGACCATGCCCAGCAAGCAAGAAAGTCTGCATTTTTTTAAATATAGAAAAATTAGTGCTCGGGTAGCCCAAGCACCAGAGAATTGTAGCGATCCCTGGTAAACTCTAGGGGAGCGTTGATTATGAAATAACGCTCTGACTTAAACTGTAGAATGGCACTATTTCTAAGGAAAGTTTGAGAAAAACGTAAAAATCTCAATAACTCAGGAAAATTCAGTAAGAGTCTCTGTGAGACAACTTAGCAAAGACAAAAAGATGTAAGAACAAATTAAATTAGCAAATGGGATCTAAGGATAGGAAAAGATCACAGAAAAACCAAGGAAAGAACAAATTGAAAAATTGATCCCCAATGGAGTCGCCAATTTCTGTTATGGAAATATTCCCCTGCAGACATGTGAACTTTCCCTTGGAGTATAGACCTCTTTTCCAAGACAGAAAACTACCTTTGGACACTACCATTCCTATAGATTCATTTTACCCATTGAAAAGGAGAGAAGGAAGGGAAGTATGATGTACCTCACTTATGATTCTTGTCCAAGTTGTTCCAATCCATGAGTTCCAAATAGTACCTGCAATGGACAACAAGAAACAAACGACTATCTCCTACTCTAATGGATTAGACAAAATCAATCGATCTATGAAGATTAAGACAAGCATAGATGAGCACATGTAAAAACATACTAGAAGGAAATAGGCCAAGTATATTAATGATAACTTCAAAAGGAAACTTACAATCTTCAGATGATGTTGCAGCAGCCTCTACAAGTCCTCCTTGTTTGACCCTTGCTCGAAAGATCCACAGTCAAAATAATAATGCTTTGCTGATTTTTTACTCCCTTGTTCACCATGAGAATGCCTCCATTTATAGGCTTTGAGAGGCTCAACCACCTTGATTATATTTGGAATTAGTTGAGGATATGGCTCCAATAGTTGTGATATCTCCCTTGGATGCATCCCAGGAGTTAGATTCGAGCCAAACCAACTCGATCCATCCATAGTTGACTTTAGAAGAAAATGGGATTTCTTTCGAGATTTCCTCAACCAACTCAGCACTCCCTTGGAATGGGAAATAGAGCGATAGAACGCTCCCTATGAAATGGAAAAAGAGTGCTAGCACTCCCTATATATGAGCAAGGGAACGTTGATCTTCCCAAAAGTTGCCAAGATGAGCAATTCCCATAGAAAAACATTTGTTCCTTCTATCAGCTGATGGGGCTTCTTCTTCTAACATGTTTTAGGGGTTGTATCAAGTTTTTTCATGGTGTCATTCATGATGTGACACTTATAGAAAGAGAATGTGACACTTGCAACAAAAGTGAGACACTTACAACAATGAGAATGTAACCTTTTCGAAGTGAGGAATTTTGATGTGTAACAATTGATCTTTCGAAAATGCTTGATAGTGCATCAGGAGTTCTCAAAAAATGTGATGATGATGGCTTATTCTAGATAGATGGGATCCAAATCCACCTTTGGGAAAGGGTCCTTTTCATCCTTGTGTGCTCCAACTCCAAGCTTAATGGTAGTGGAATTCTCAATGGTAGAGAAACAATGGCTAGTGTGCAAGATATTTCTAGTGGAATTTCAATAGCATAACCTTATTGGGTTGTTATATTCTTTGCAGTGAAAGAACACTCGTCAAAGTGTTTAGTTAAGGTGGATTAACAACGTGATGAATTAATTGATGAGTCAAGTCGATTCAAAGGTTGAAGTGATCGACCGAGAAAGTATAAGGTCGAAGTGATCGACCAAAAAGGTCTAAAAGTCAATCGATGGGAGATTGAGTGGTAGCTGATTGGAGACTGATTGGGCAACCGAATGGTAACTTATTAGTAGTCGACTATAATAGAATCCCAAGATTTGAAGGATTATGGCCAATCATCTATCTGGATATATAATTGATTTTTGGGAACCAGGATTTAGGGTTTTGCATGTCATAAAGCATATAAATAAGGTTCATTGTGATTGTAATAAGTTGATGTTCATGCTGATAATACTAGTAGCATCTTGGTCATGTAGATGCAAGTTGAATTGGATATCGGGTTGTTCTTATGTAAAACAAGAGAGTAGGATGATAATTGTGTCTTAGGTGAAGACCAATGTTAGTCATATATATCTTTATTTTATGAATGAATAGGACAACAAGAGAGAAAGACGCTCAAGGAATGATGGTTTCCCTGGTTAAGAGTTTCTAGGGTAAAATATTTGTGTAATGTGTGTGATTGTCATTTATTTTATGCTTGAATTTGTCTTCTCTTTCTTGGTTAGTTTTCGCTACATATGGTGTCATAGAAATGTTGAGAAGATATTGGATCTAAGCTAAACCTAAGTCCAATGGGAGTTGTAAGTTAATGATCTTTAAATTTTTGCTTGAAATAATGGCAAGCAGCTTGAGGAAAGATATCAAAAAATTCAATGGCCAAAATTTTGAGATTTGGAAGCTTAAGATGGAAGATCTCCTAGTAGATCAAAAACAGTGGGTATTTGTGAGTCCCAAAACAATTTCGACAAATATGTTGAGGGAAGAATGGAAGAAACTTGAGAGAAGGGAAAAGAATACGATTCGACTTTGTCTTGCAAATTCGGTATTGTTGAATGTCTAAAGTGAATACTTTGAAAATAAATCGTGGCACAAGTTGGGAAGCTTGTACCAGTCGAAATCCCTGGTAATTAAGTTGTTCCTTCAAAATAAATTGTATCTTTTGAGGATGAGTGATGGGAGCTCGGTAACAGAGTACATGAATTCATTCAATATTGTAATAAGTCATTTGTCGTCTATGTATATTAAAATCATTGGGGAGGACAAAGGTATTATCCTGTTGTGTTCTTTACCAGACTCCTGGGATAGCTTAGTCATGGCTATAGTGAATAATTCGAACAAATTAATGCTTGAAGACATGGTTGCATCATTGATACCAAATGAAGTGAGACGAAAGAACACAAAAGGATCAATCAAGGATGCCTTGATGGTGAGAGTTCGACCGATTGACAGAGATAAAGGTAAATTATTTGGTAGAAAGTCTAAGTTGAAGGGTAGATTTAAATCCTTGATACGGTTGTTGAGAATATTTTGAAAATGTGGTAAAGTTGGGCACTACAAAAGAGATTGCAATTCGAAAACCACTGATATCAATCCAAGATTCAACGCTAACCAAACAACTGAGAGAAAGATTACTCTAGATAAAGGAGGCAATGTGTATCTAGCGTCAACCACTACACAATCAAATCATGATGTTTGGTTGATCGACTTAGGTGCATACTTTCACATGACACCCCATAGAGAATGGTTTTGTGAATATGAGAGGTATGAAGGGGGAGTTGTATTCTTAGGGGACAACTCGACAACCAAAATTGTTAGAAGAGGAAAAGTTCAACTGATACTACAATATGGGAGGAGCAGGACCCTTCCAGGGGTGTTACATATTTCAAGTTTGGCAAGAAATATAATATTTGTATGGAAAATGGGTGATGCAAGCATGCACACTTTAATTCAAAAGGATGTGTGCAAAATAGTCAGGGGAGTGATGGTCTTAATGAAAGGATTTTAGATCATTAGAACCCTATACAAATTGTTAGGAAATTTTAACTCGACTCAATGTAACAACATTGTTGTTCCTGATGTCGAATCGACTTGACTCAACTCAAGTTGATTCGATACAAATCAACTCAATTGTTCTTTGTCAAGTCAACCTAGCCATATTATGGCACTAGATAATGGGACATATTGGTGAAAAAGGAATTTGAGATATGCACAACAAAGGTATGGTCAAAGGTGTTGTTGATTGTAATTTAGAATTCAATTTATGTGAACATTTTATATATGGAAAACAAAAATGGGTTAGATTCGCATCTAGAGCTACAAGGGAAAAGGGGATTCTAGAATTGATACATAGTGACATGTTTGGGCCTATACCAGTCCCTTCACTAAGAGGATCTTTGTATTATGTTTCCTTCATAGATAATTTTTCCAGGAAGACATGGCTATGTTTCCTAAGGAAGAAAATGGAGGTTTTTGAGAAATTCAAAGTGTTTAAATCTCATGTGGGAAACCAAACAGATAAGAATATCAAGGTGTTGAGAACTGACAATGGAGATGAATTATGTGGAAAGGATTTTGAGCAGTTCTATAAGCAGTGTGGCATAGCACACTAAAATACTACACCATATACCTCACAACAAAATGGATTTTTTGAAAGAATGAACATGGAGTTGATGGGTAAGGCAAGGAGCATGCTCAGTAGTGTTGAGCTCACAAAATAATTCTAGCCAGAAGAAATTGACACTGCAAAATATTTGGTAAATAGGTCTCCTTCATTAACATTAGTCAACTTGACTCTACATGAGGTATGGTTTGGTAAAAATCCTTCACTTTCACATATCATAGTCTTTAGTTGTAAAGAATTTGTGCATGTTCCCAATGAAAAGAGGAACAAGATGGGAAATAAGGAAGTCAAGTGTATTTCCATTGGTTGCAAGGATGGAATGAAATTATATAAGCTGTGGGATTCATTGTTGAGAAAAATAGTGCATAATTGAGATGTGATCTTTAGGGAAGTCAAAACAACTTCCAAATATCAAGAGGTTCAAATGGAGAAAGAACAAAAGAAGTTGGTGTTTGAGTTGAGGAATGAAGAACATGATTCATATGGGTGGACCGAATCAGATGAAGAGGTGGAAAAACCTACTACGGTTGTAAGGAGTTATGAATGAGTAAGGAAACAAGTTGAAAGGTATAGTCCACCTAATTTTCGTTCTATATTTGTGTTATCTACCACTGACGAGTAGACCAAGTTGGTTAGGGAGGCATTTGAATTGACAGAGGTAAACTCTGGAAGGATACCATGTTCTAAGAAATGGAATCTTTGCACAAGAATGAGACATGGGATTTGGTAGAGATACCTAATGGAAGGAAACATGTTGGTAGAAAGTAGGTGTTCAAGAAAAAGTTGAACGCGATAGCTCAAATTGAGAAATTCAAAGCTCAACTGGTAGTGAAAGGATATTCTCAAGTCGAGGGAGTCAACTCCGGTAAGATTTTTCCCCTGTTGAAAAATTAAATTCCATTAGAGTATTAATGTCTTTGGATACAACATTTGAACTTTAGATAGAAAAAATGGATGTAAAGACAACGTTCCTACATGGGGACCTAGAAGAAGAAATCTACATGAAACAACATGAAGGGTTTGCAGTAAAGGGAAAGAAAGATCTAGTGTGCAAATTGAAGAGATTTGTTTATGATCTAAAGAAATCACCAAGGATGTGGTACCAAAATCTTGACACACACATCCTTAGTCTAGGATTTGTGAGAAGAAAGGTTGATCATTGTGTATATTCCAAGAAAGAAGTTGGTTGTTTCATATATGTAGCCTTGTATGTCGATGACATGTTGCTAGTAAAAAACAACATGGATGCAATAAAGGAGGTGAAAATCCATTTGTCCTCCAAGTTTGACATGAAGGATCTCAGTGCAACAAAATTCATTATGGGAATGGAGATCAAGAGAGATGGGGCAGTTAGAAAGCTTCGGTTAAATCATAGAAAGTATATCGAAACAATCTTGAATCATTTTAACATGCAGGATTGCAAACCAGTCAAGGTAACAATTCTTATGGGAGGAAAGCTAATTATTGAACAGTGTCCGAAGACAAAGGAATAAATAGAGGACATGCCACATGTTCCCTATGCTAGTATCGTTGGCATTTTGATGTATGTGATGGTATTCACTCGACCAGATATTACTCATGTAGTGGGTGTTGGAACATGTTGTCATTGATGCCAATGGTTTGTCATTGATGCCAATGGTTTGATTACTTGGGAGATTGTTGGATCATATGTCATTGATGTAAATGGTTTGGTTTGATTGATGTCATTGGTTGATGTCAAGTAATTGATTGATATGATT
>SNQJ01S0003173.1:84363-128102 GCA_010110895.2 Picea sitchensis
AAACTCATCATCTCTTGTGCATAGCTTGAAGAAACATTTATGCCTATCCATTTCAAAATTTGTTGTGTCTTGATATTTCCAAACCAAATGCAGAGGAACCCTTTGGCTCTCCAATTGCTTCAATCATTATATTATACACTCTATCCAACCATTGTCTAGTTAAGGTCTCTACTTTAGTTTATCAAAAATAGTATTGTTAACTTATATTTTTAGCCCATGGACTATAGTTCCTACATGGGTGTTTTTTTGGGTATTAGTCCTTGTCATACTTTTGGTCCCCAAAATCTTTTACTAAATGAGGTGAGGAAACTTTCCCTTTACCTTCTCTCTGAAGTACCATTTTTACTTGCCTAGATTTTGTCCTCTCAACCCAATATTCCAAAGGTCACACTACCCTTATCTGGTAGTTCTACACTACTTTTTCAAAACTCTATCTTCTACCAACTATGCCTAAACTTCTGGTGCTAAGTCCTCTATGGTAGGTAGGACACACTCCTTATATTCTTGATCTAGCATGGAAGGCTCATAGAGTTTCATATTCTCCATATTCACTACTAAGTAAATGCGCATATATGGGGTTAAACTGAGTCTATAGGCATTATCATGGTCCTTCTTTAATACTTCAAAAGGACCATACTGAAAATCCTTGATCTTCTTACCATGACCCTATAATATTTCCTTTTTAAGTTGTAACCAAACTTTGTCTCCCACATTGAATGATTTCTAGTTTTTTGCTAATCATGTTTGGCCTTACATCTTTCCTATGATTTCTTCAATGTCTCCTATAGTTACAAATCAATCTGCCTAATCTTGTCAACCAATTTATATAATTTTAGTGCTTCTTATATGACGGCTTCCCTCACTCCTCCTTGTTATCCATATAAAACATCCAGAGGTGAAGGTGGAAAATACTCGAAGCAAGTTTCAAAAGGGACTTACCAATAGAAGTATGGACTACTTTGTTATAAGAGTGTTGAATTTAGATTGGATTTGCATCCCATGTCTTTGGATGCTTCTAATTGCAACCCCTCAAAAATTGTACCAAAGTATTGTTGACTACTTCTATTTACCCATTTGTCTGTGGATGGCATGTTGTAGATATCTCAACTTTGTGCCCATATTCTCCCAAAGTGCAGTCCAAAAGGCATTGAAAATTTTGGTATCATTGTCTGAGATGATTCTCCTTTGTATCCCAAAGTTCACACAAACATGTTCAAAGAACATGTTTTCCACTTCTTGTCCTTTGATGGTCTTTCTACAAGTCATAAGAATGCACATCTTACTAAACCTATCAACTACCACAAAAATATAGTCATGTCCCTTCCTATTTGTTGGAAAACCACCCACAAAATCCATGCAAATGTTTTCCAAAGGTCGAGCGAGTACATGTAAGAGATGGTATATACCTTGGTTTCTATTACTAGGTTTCTAGTACAACAAAGCATGCATCCTCTAATATACCAAGCTACATATTCGTGCATTTTGGGAAAATACACATAACTTTGTAACTTGGCAATTATCTTTCCAATGATAAAATGTCCTGCAACCTTGGAGGTGCGAGCCTCTCTAATAAGCTACAATGTTTCACCTTTAGGAACATAGAGATTATATAGCTTATAGAGAAACCCATTTTGAAGATGATAATCAACCTTACAATCACCTTCTTCTAAGTGAATTTGTATATGTAATTGTTGATATACTTCTTTGAAGTCCTCATTTCTTATGTATGCATCAAGGGTAACAAGCTTCATGTGCATAAGAGTTCCCAAAGTTGTGATCTATGATGTGGGTGGCCTTGAAATCATGTATGCCAACTTATTAGTGATTCCCTTCTTATATTTGATGACTAGATGAAATTGTTGCAAAAACCCATCCACTTGTAATGTTTGGTTTGTTAAAGCTTACTCTAGGCCTTCAAATATTGCAATGGCTAGTGATCAATGTGGATAATGGTTTTCTTTCCCATAAGATAGTGCTTCTACTTATTAACATCTTGAACCAAGGCATAGATTTCCTTATCATATATAGGGTAGTTCAAAAATCCCCCATGAAACATCTAAAAATGATAGCATACTGACTTATCTTCTTGAATCAAGACCACTCCCATAGCATATCCCACTCTCACCCATCTCCACTTTGAATGGATTCTGCAAGTTAGTAAATGTGAGAACTAGCTCTTGACTAATTTTGTTTAATCTCATTGAAATCTTTTTTTTATTCTTTCCCCACTGGAAAATCTTACCACTAGTTGCTATGGCATGGAGTGGTACAATTACTACTGAAAATGATGCTATGATATTTCATAGGTATTGCATTGCTCCAACAAAGCTCCTAAACTTAGTGACATTAGTATGAATTGGCCACTTGATGATGACCTCCATCTTTTCAAGATCTATATTGAGTTCCCCTCCACCAATAATGTACCCTAAATACACCAATGACCATTGAGAAAACTCAAATTTCTTAAGTTTAGCTAGTAGTTGATTCCTTTCCAGAGTCTCTAACACCTACATAAGATGTGAGATGTGTTATTCCCAAGAAGATCTATAAACCAATATGTCATCCAAATACTCTATCCAAATGAATCTAAATATGGGTGTATTATATCATTCATCAAATGAAAAAATGTGGTTGATGCATTACATGAACCAAAAGGCATTGTTGGATTGTTATATTCTTTTCAATGAAATAATAGTCATCGGAATGTCTATTCGATGTGGATGGATTGGGTGAAGAATTGACCAACTAGTCAATTCGAGTTGATGGTTAAGTCGAGGTCGAAGTGACCAACTAGGAAATTGAAGTCGAAGTGATCAAAGGAAATTCGAAAGGCCAACCGATAGGAGGTTGACAAAAGGTCGAGTGGAAACCAACCGGAGACCGATTGGAAGTCGATTAGTAATCGACTAAAGTGAACTGTAACAAAAACATGATATTCATAGGATTGTAGTCAATAATGTACATGGATATGTAATCACTTTTGGGTGTTGTAAATCCTATAATAAGGTACAGTGTAACTGTATTAGATTGATGAATCCTTTAAGAGCATGTTTTTGGTCATGTAGATGTAAGTTGAATTGGTTGCAGGGTTGTTCTTGTGTAAAGCAAGATAGTATGATGGTGATTGTGTCTTAGGTGTAGACCAAAGTTAGTCATGTAACTCTTTATTCGTTGAATGAATAAGACAACAAGGAGCAATATGCTCAAGGAATGTTGGTTTTTATGGTTTTGGGTTTCCGGGGTAAACTCTCTATGTATTATGTGTGATTATCATTTATTTTTTGTTTAAATTCATCATCTTTCCTAGTTGGTTTAGTGTGGATGTCTATTTCCTAACATGTGGTGTCATATCTATATTTGAGCTACTTTGGTAATGTGGCATCAGAGCATATATGTTGCTCTATGCAAGTCGCATCAGAGCAAGGTTAAGTAGATCTTAGATCTGAGCTAAACCTAGGTCTAGTGGGAATTGTAATTTAGAGATATTTAAAGTCGTACTTGAAATAATGTCAAGAAGTTCGAGGATAGAGATCGAAAAAATCAATGGCCAGAATTTTGAGCTTTGGAAGGATAAAATTGAACATCTCCTTGTAGATCAAGAGTATTGAGCAACAATATGCCCAGGAACCATTATGACAAGTATGTCGAGGGAAGAATGGGAGAAACTTGAAAGAAGGGCAAGGAGTGTGATTCGACTATGTATTGCAAATTTGATATTGTTGAGTGTCTCGGGTGAAGACTTGAAAAAGAAACTGTGGGACAAGTTGGGAAGCTTGTACCAATTGAAATCCCTGGTAAACAAGTTATTCCTTAGAAATAAATTGTAGCTTCTGAGGATGAGTGATGGGAGCTCGGTAATAGAGAACCTAAATGCATTCAATACTATAATAGGTCAATTATTGTCTATGGATATTGAATCATTGATGAGGATAAATGTATTATCCTATTATGTTCTTTTCCAAACTCATGGGATAGGTTAGTCATGGATATAAGGAGTAATTCGACCATACTAGCACTAGAAGATGTGGTTTCATCTCTATTGTTAGAAAAATGAGACGAAAGAACAAGGAAGGATCTACCAAAGATGTCTTTATGGTGAGAGGTTAATCGATCAACAGAGATAAAGACGAATTCTCCTGTAGAAATTCTAAGTCGAATGGTAGATATAAATCCTCGATTCAGTCAACGAGAAGATGTTGGAAATATGGTAGAGTTGGGAATTACAAGAGGAAATACAGTTCGAAGGCAACATAAGTTAGTTAATTATCCAACAAGAAGTAGACGAATGAGAGAAATATTACTCTGGATAAAGGAGGAAATATGTATCTGGTATCAATTAGTACACAATCGGATAAATATGTTTCGTTGATCGACTTAGGAGCATCCTTTCATATGACACCCCACATAGAATGGTTATGTGAATATGAGAGATATGAAGGGGGAGATGTGTTCTTGGGGGACGACTCGACAACCAAAATTGTTGGATGAGAAATATTCCAACTGATACTTCAATATGGGAGGAGTAAAACCCTTCCTAGTGTGCTACATATTCTGGGTTTGGCAAGAAATTTGATATATGTAAGAAAAATGAGTGATGCAGGTGTGCACACTCTATTTTAGAGGATACATGCAAAATGGTCAGGAGAGCAATGGTCTTCATGAAAGGAGTTTGAATTGGAACACTATAAAATTTGTTAAGGAATTTCGACACAAGTGGATGCAACAATATTTTTGTTCGTGAAGTCGGCTTGACTCAACTCGGGCTAAGTCAAAACAAACCAACATGATTCTTCTTCATCAAGTCGACCCGACCATGTTATTGCACCAGCGGATGGGACACAATGGAAAAAAAAGGACTTAGAGCTATGCACAATAGAGGTATGATCAAAGGTTTTCTTTATTGTAATTTGGAAGTCAGTTTTTGTAAACATTGCATATATAGAAAAAAAAATTGGGTCAGGTTCCTATTTGGAGTAACAAGGGAAAAAAGGGATTATGGAATTGATACATAGTGATGTGTTTGGGCCTGTACTAGTCCCTTAACTTGGTGTATATCTGTATTATGTCTCCTTTATAGATAATTTTTCTAGGAAGACATGGATATTGTAACATCTTCCAAACTAGCTAAGGTCCATTACATGTGGAATACTCATAAAAAAATTAAGATTTTCTGTTAACTAGTTTCCTATAGCCTATCAGATACAATCACATATAGATTGAAATACTTTATTCTACCATTAAATTGATGCATCTAAAGCATTATGATATAAACATGAAATGAAACTAATAACTCACACAACAACATGTAAAATCGTTCTCTTACACATAGTAAAAACATAACAATTAAACACATAAAACATCACAACAACAAGATTAAACACTTATATTTTTTAATAATCGTGCAGCCAGCTGCTTGGGATGGACGTTCCACCCAACCATAGAATTTTAATTCCAAATATCAACAACAATTCACCCTCGAGTTGGGGCTAGAAATCCACATAATAGGGTGGGCTCTCATTGTCCACTCATGCTCAAAAATCCCACAACCCGTTGGTATTTTCCTACAACTATCCCAATTTTCCACCAACTCTCTTTCTCTTGACCTGCCTCTTAGTCAAATTATATGTATAATTTCTAGACATCAAATCATCAATCTAGGAGCATAAACTTAGAGATGCAAGCACAAGAAATGCAATATTAAAGCCTAAATGGTTCATATTCTTCAAGTAAGCTTCTAAGTTCTAATATGATGCTTCAAAACAAAATCACTCTTCATTGCCTAACCTATTGAAAACATAAAATAAAACCACTACAGAATTTTTTCTCTCATTGGATGCTTGACTAAAGAAATCCTTTGTTGTCTCAAAAGTTAGAGGATTCCATTTATATTTTAAATTTCCTTGTAACTAGTTGTGAAGCAAGTCTCTAATTCAAATCTTCAATGATATGTATAGTCATGTAGGTTTCTAATGTAATTGAAAACACGCATTTCAAAATAAAACGTAAATTGTAACTCAATAGAGATATCACTTAATCACTAGACTAATGACATGGTATTTTATGGTGCAAATCACATTCTTTCATTCACCATTGGAATGTTCCTGGGATACAATATAAAATACATCTTGTCTCTTAGTCTTCAATGGAAGATTTAGTCTTTGTAAGGATCCACACAACATAAATCGAAAGCAAGCTTAATCAATTCTAGCAATGTCCCTGTACTTGAGCACCGCCATACTGATTAAGACCCTGTTGTCACCAAGTTATCTTTTGGTATGGATGGGAATTTATCTTTCCATGAATCAATGCTTTGATAAAAATAAAAATAAAGGGAAAACAAACTGGCATAAAATAAACACACTTGCATAAAATGAAATAAAATACCACCATGATCCATTTGGAGTGAGTTCCATTCTCCCAAGAACAAGGTAGCTAACTAAACTACAAAATTGTAAATTAAATCAAAGCATAATATTAATAGAACTAAAGAATGACAAACTATGTGAAGAGAAATACCAAGAACTTTATTATATTCCATCATAATTTGGACATATGCTCCAAGAGTCCTCCTCTTGGAATGGAGAATGCACCTTATTTATACATGAGTTTGCTTTGNTATTAATAGAACTAAAGAATGACAAACTATGTGAAGAGAAATACCAAGAACTTTATTATATTCCATCATAATTTGGACATATGCTCCAAGAGTCCTCCTCTTGGAATGGAGAATGCACCTTATTTATACATGAGTTTGCTTTGAGAATAAGATAAACAAGTAATAAATTCAGATCCACTTTTCTCTCATGTGGTTACAACCATTTACTAATAAGTAAAATCTAAAAACCGACTAGTAAATGATTACAAGATCTTTGCTAATAATTCAAAATAAATCACACTAATCTTGTATATGACCCAAGATTCTTTCCACACCAAAAATAGTTTATGATTATCCAAATTTATGACAAATATTCAATGGTTGAAGACGAAATTCGAATTTGGAGCTAAGTGGCAAAAATAAGCATTGTTACAAACTCCAATTGTACTTGTAATCATCACCGAACTAACCCAACTTTCAAGGTTAAGTGAAAACATGTTATTTTTCTAATACTTAATCATAAATTCACTTAAAATACTAAAATAAATGCATTAGAAAACTTCTTGAACCTAAACCCACATAAATCATGAAAATGGACTTAATACAAGGTTATGGGAAGCGGGAAATGATTAAAAGTGAAGGGAAATTATGTGAAATAATGGTAAAAAGGTTGGTAATTTGGTGACTCAACACTTCCCAACCCAAGGAATGTACCCCTTCACTGATCTCAGTCCCTCAAGCGTCCCATTCGTTTATTAGGATCTCTTTGGCATGGGTAACCAGGAATCTCTCTTCTAGGAAACTCAAGGAGCTCACTATTAGGAAAACTATCAGCAAACAACAACAAACATTTGTTGTTACAATGAAACTCACACAAGAGTTCACTCTTCAAGCCTGAAAACTTGGATCTTCAATCTTTTTCTCCAAATACTATCCATAAATTCTCTAGCATGCTCTAGAATTCGCCCTCCATGGTCGCTCCATCTCGAAGCTCTCTTTTTTTTTCTCTCTACTTGTTGTTCATGCCAAAAACTTGATTGTCTAAAATTGTTGTAACTGCCCATATGAATTTTCCTCTCTTTGGCTTACTTGCTTGACTCACACACTTCCTCGAGATGATTGTACTTATCCCCCATGCTCCCAATAACTGTGGAATGTGACTTCTCACACCCACTCTCTTGCATGCATTCAATGATTAGCTTTGGGGACACTCAATCAGGAAATAGAGTTTAATACATAATGATAATAAAATTCAAGAATGTGGGTGGAATTAATAGACATGGGTAATTACCCCTTTGGAGCCCTCTCTTATAAATTATCCTAGACCCTCCCCTCTCTTGTGGATTAATTCAACCCCCATATTTATCCATGTACCCTTACCAGCTGGCATCACATTTTATTATTAATTCTTAGAAATACAATTTGTATATACATTGCCTCATTGTAGCCACACATTATATCTACATTAAGCATTAATTAAAGTGGGAATTATAGTGAAGACGTTACATCCCCCCTCTTCTAAAATTGTATCTCGTCCTCGGTGCACACTATGCCAATATACATAGACAAATTTACATCATAATACTAAGAAATGCAATTTTTGCAATTTCACAACTACAACAAGTGTGCCAACAATAAACTCTTGTTCCTCTCAACCTGCGGACCTAAGGAGTGAACCATTTTTTTATCAGGGCTAACCCAAGGAATGTACCATTCATTTATCAGGGCTAACCCAAGAAATGTTTCATTCTTTTATTAGGTTCCCCAACACAGGTTGGCTAGGACTCTGAGATGTGGTTTCGGAATTCTAGTTGTTCAAAATGGAGCCTTGAAATCTTATATTCTATTTTCTTCAAAATTGACAAAAAATTGTGGGTATTCTTCCCACATGTTCTCTTCATTCTCCCATGTAGCATCTTTAGGACTATAGCATGTACATTGATCCTTTACCATCCTGATGGCTTTGTTCCTGAGCACTTTGACTTTCCAGTCCATGATGCATACTAGTTCCAATTGGAAATCTCCTTCGTGCTCCACCTAGATCACAATCCAATCAATTGTGTGGTTAGGGTCAAACCCATGTTTCTTTAACAATGACACATGAAATAAATTGTGTACTCTCATGGATGCAGGCAATGCTAGCATGTATGCAACTGGCCCTATATTTTCTAAAATTTCAAAATTTCCACAATATATTGTTGCTAGCTTTGGGAAGCTTCCTAATCTTAACGAACTCCTTTTCACCTTCACTTTTAAAAACACATGTTCTCCCACTTTAAAATATCTAAAAACTATGTTCTTGTCTACATAAATTTTCTTCTTGTCTTGGGCAGCCTTTAGATTCTACTTGATATTTGCCCTTTGCTCTTCCATTTCCTTCAACAAATATGGCCCAATAACTGCTCTGTCTGCTGGATTATCCCAATTTACTGATGTGTTACACTTTCTTCCATACAATGCTTCAAATGGGATCATTTGTAATGAGGCTCGATACCCATTATTGTAAGCAAATTCAACCAAATGAATATAATATTCCCACTTTGATGGTCAAACCATCACATACATTCTAATAATGTCTTCAATTATGTTATTAGTCCTCTATGTTTTCCCATCTGACTTTGGGCGATATGTTGTACTAAGATTTAGATTTGTCCCAAAGCCTTTGAACAAACCTTTCCAAAAATTGGAAGTAAACTTTGGATCTTTGTTTGAAATTGTTGCCTTAGGCTCTCCATGTAGTCTAACAACTTCTTTCATATATATTTCTACAATATTTGTTGTCTTGTGTGTAGTCTTCATGGGAATAAAATGTGATGCCTTAGTTAATTTATCCACCACCACCATGATAGAATCATGTTGTTTCACTATTCAAGGAAACTTTGTAATAAAATCCATTGTAACAACTTCCCACTTCCATTCTGGAATGGGTAATGACCGTACTAACCCAATTATGTGTCTATGTTTAGTCTTCACCTTTTGACATTCTAGACATCTAGCTATGTAATTAGCCACTTCTTTCTTCATTCTGAGCCAAAAATATTAGCTTCTTATAGCTGCAATTTTATTTTGATATCCTGGGTGCTCAACATATGACACATTGTGCATTTCCTTCATCGTTGCATTTTTCATCTCACTAGAATTTAGTGCATATCCTTGTTGTAATGTTTCTTTTGGTTTCAAATTTTGTTGATCTGAATTTGTTGCTGCAAGAATTTTATCTTTCAGATTGGTCCTGTACATGTTGATGGCTACAATATGCATCTCATGTGCTCTCCTACTAAGTGCATCAACCACCTGATTTTGTTTGTCTTTGATGTGCTTAATCTCAAAGTCATATTCACTTAGAAATTCAAGCCATCTAGTTTGTCTGGCATTTAATGTTGGTTGTCCAAACAAATTTTCATACCACAATGGTCTATCCTTAACTCAAATTTCCTCCCCATGAGGTAATATCTCCACATTTTTAATGCATGCACAATTGTTGCTAGCTCCAATTCATGTGTATCATAATTTCTTTCACGCTCTTTTAATTTTTTGGACTCATAGCATACCACATTATCTTTTTAGTGAGGACTCCACCAAGCCCTTCCTTGCATGCATTGGTGCACACAACAAAATCTTCATCAGGATTTGTAATCTTCAAGATTGGCACACTTGTCAATATGTCTTTCAGCTACTGAAAACTCTCTTCACACTTAGGAGTCCACTCAAACTTCACTCCTTTCTTTTGCAAAGAAGTGATTGTGCTTGCAATCTTTAAGAATCCCTTTATGAATCTTTGGTAATAACCAACAAGATCCATGAATGATCTGACCTTCGTGAAATTCTTTGGTGATGCCCACCCTTTAATGGTCTATATCTTCTTTTGATCCATCACTATCCCATCTACTGAAATAATAAGCCCCAAGTAGTGAATCTTCTTTTGATAAAAGTTTCACTTACTTATATTAGCATACAATTTATGCTCTCTTAAAACTTGCAACACCATTCTTAAATGTTTCTCATATTCCTCCTTTGACTTAAAGTAGATGAGTATATCATCTAGGAACACAATTACAAACTTGTTCAAGTGTTCCCTGAACACTCCATTCATCGGGCACATAAAAACAGTTGAGGCATTTGATAATCCAAATGGTACTACTATGAATTCATAATGCCCATATCTTGTTCTGAATGTTGTCTTCCTGATGTATTTTTCCTTTATCCTCACTCAATATTAGTCTGATCTCAATTCAATCTTATAAAATATTATTGCACCTTTTAGTTGATCAAACAAATCATCAATCCTTGGAAAATGATATTTTTTCTCTATGGTGACCTTATTTAGTTGTCTGAAATCAATACACAACTCTTAGAATGCTTTGAACCTTGCCTTTTTTTCCTTCTTCATCAAGGCATGTGATTGTCTTGTTGTAAAAGTCTAGGACAACATGGTGTTTTTCCAACCAATCCATGCCTATTAGACAATCATATGAACCCAATGGTATGATGTTTACATCTACCTTTGTACTAGGTCCATTAATGTCTATTGGACAATCTTCAACTAGCTCATTGATTTTCCTCTTAGCCCCTGTGCCTAATTGAACTAACCAAGATTTATTATTCTTACTCCTTTTCAAGTGAAATATTTCAACAATCTTAGAGTTTATGTAACTATGGATAGCTCCATAATCAATGAAAATTTATATGGGTTGGTTATCAATCTTTCCTTCCACTTCAATCATGGGGGATTGATATTTTTACTTGCTAGTTGTCTAAGGCTGCATAAATTCTTGGCATGTTTCCTCCCATGTCTTCCATTGTTTTAGCCTCCTAAATGTTGTGGGCAGTTCTCATTATTTCTCCCTTATGAGGGTAGTCCCTATATAAGTGATTTCCCTCACATCTCCAATATTGTGCAAGTTGTTGCCTTGGCCTTTTCCCAAAGGAATCTATAGTCTTGTGCTCATTTTGGGTTGATTCACCTTGTTTATTTTCTTGGGAGTTGCTCTTGGAAAAGGGTGGTGTAAAACCTTTATGTCTTTGATCCTTTTTACCCTTCATATTGTCATTCCAAGATTTTTGTAAAAATGGTATTCCTATGCTTTACTCACAAAGTTGTTTTTCTCTCCTTATGGCTTCCTGTAAAGCCTTGGGGTTATCATATTGTATCTTGTCACTATAGAAAGAGGGTAACCCACTTAGTAACCTTTGGATTTTGACCTTCTCATCCTTTATGAAGTGAACATACTTCAACAATTCAAAGAACCACTTCTCATATTCATCCATTGTCATGCTTCCCAACTTGAGTTCAAAGTAATCTTTCATATTCCTTTCATAGTAATGCTTGGAAAAATATTTCTATTGGAAATGTCCTTTGAACTGCCTCCATGAGATCCTTGTCTCATCAAGGTGTTCGTCCTGCTTAATTTCATCCCACCACATGGCTCCCTTTCCTTGCAAGTGGTAGGTTGTAATCCTAGCTTCCACCCTTGAGGGGTAATCATACAGCTGGAAATATTTCTTCATTTCCAATAGCCATGCCTCAACCTCTTCCCCTTTCCTATGTGTTGAGGGGTCTAATATCCCTTTTACTCAACAGCAGGAACCAAACCCCCTCAAGAGGCCCAATTAGACTCGTAAGCATTTGATGAGTGGTAAGGTTCTCCGGATTCATGATCTGGCTGAAATTATCGAAGGGCTTTAATCGTGATTGACAGATATGTCTTTTCTGTGAGGTCTTTCCTCAGGCTACGCAGTTCTCTTTTTGGTTCTTTTTTCTTAATATTTATAACAAAATAAAGATAGAGCTTAATCTAAATGGTAGAGGGAAGTGAAATTGTATGTTGGGGGAAGGTTGGATTTTAGGTTACCTTTATACATTGGCATGCAGACGAAGAATATCTAAACTACTTCAAACCAGTATTAATACCATTTTGATTAGTAGACATTCAACATTGTTTGAGATAATAGTTTACAGAAAATCAAACATACAAGTGACAGGAAGCTAGCGCAAGAAAAGGAATTTTCAATGCTCTATTATCAATCACATGTTAACACAATCGATTTCTATTCATCGAATAAAATAAAAGAATTGTTACGACATTCTAAGATAACTTTAAATAGCAGATACAACAACTCTTACTCAATATAGAAGCAAAATATTGAATCACATTCATGCCTTAGATGATAGAAGTGTCTTTGGTTCTAAACAAAACTTCTTAATTGAAATAACTTGCATACAAATAGTTCCCTTACAAAATTCAAGAGAAAGTCTTTCTCTCCAAAAACCATCGACCCAGGTGCCCAAGGTCGATGCACTTATTTATAACAAAAATAACTAAACTAAAAATAGCTACTAAAGTTGTGTTAAGTTAAGAAAATGCCACGTGGTGGATCCCATCTATTTTTTCTCTTTTGCTCTTCTTTTGATCGTCTGGTGGTTTTACTGAAGTGGATTGTTCTTCTCATACTCTAACCACTTGATGAAGAGATCTTCGCATGTATTTGCATATGGTAACATGTGTCAATCCATTGGAGTGGATAGGACCTCCCTTATCTCTATTGCTCACTCCTTAGACTTGATTGGCTTGATACTTAAGCATTGTAGAATTGCAAGAACTTTGATCGGGAGTTCCATGAACTTCTTCACTTGACCCAGGATCATGCTTGAAATCTGTGAAATGTGTGCTTCCCATGCGAGGTCTTGCTCTTCATATTTTTTAACTATGTCATTCAAATCGAATAAATCCTCTAGTGGACCAAACTCTGGTAGGTCAATGTTCTTCATTTCTTGATTGATTTTCTACCAAATTTTCTCACACTCTCCCCATCTTTCATGCATTTTTTGTTGAGGTTCCTAGACCATGCTCACCCAGTGTTCAGTTTCCTTCCTTATCCAGGTGATGTTGCTATCATCAGCACTTGGATGCCATGATCTTTTGTATCTCAGGGCTTCTACACTTTTTTGATGTAGTATATTCACTCTAAGGCTTCATGTGCCTTTTCATACCATCATTTCATGTCTTTACAGGCTTCCAACCCCATGGGGGTATTTTCTTGGAAATCAACTATGCGAGCTATGAAGAGATCTCTTTCACTAGTGAATTGCGCATACATTTTTTGGAAATCACTCTTCAGGAATACCACTTCCTGTGTCGAATTATGGTAATATTGTGTTTGATGTCACAGATGGTCCAATTCTTTCTTCATGGTAGCTACCTCCCTTTCATCCCTTCTTGCCCTATCCAAACTAGCATTAGTCATATCCATACCTCCTCCGATTAGCTCGGTCATATTATAATTTTCTATGTCAAATATCGTTTCCTCTGTGGTTATGAGAAGTGTGCTATTAAGTGTGAGCCTCCTTTTCATGGTAGTTCTTTCAATTACAAATTTCCTTTTCATGTCGTAAGCAATTTCTTGTATATCGAGGATTCCATCTACTGGTTCAAGAATATGTTGATCTCCCTAGGACAAAGTATTGCCTAGGTTTCCTTCTGTATAGAGATGTTCCATGGCAGGTTCTCTTAGTTCCTCGGTAGGGGAAAATTTTGTATGCTCTGGTGACTTTGCCTCCTACTGGTTCTCATTGGCTAGTGGAATCTTGTTCCTATATGGGGAAATAGGCACAGGATCGGCATTAGCTTGGGGTTCGACTGTTGAGATGTCGATTTCTTATTATTTCATTTCTTCTTCTTGTTCATCAACACCCAAGTCATTCTTGGAGTTGTCATTCTGAGGATGTGTTCCCAATTGGTCGATAAATTTAGTGTCCAGAGTGTTTTGTGTCTCATGGTCGCCTTCCTAGGGATTTGGGATCAAAGCGTCAAAAGTTGGAGCAGATGTTATGCTCAAAACCTCTGAACTTTCCTCATTGTCATATATGGTAATTAAGTCTATGAGGATTGTAGGAACACCCATTCCACTTGATGCTCTTGTTATCCTCAGCTGAGTTGTAGTACTCATCGGGGATCCTACCTGTGGTGACATGGGGTTGGGGTTTTGTTGGTCAACGGTCTCCTCTGGTGGAATTATATGTGAGCCATTTAGTTCTTTCTTGGGATGGCTTGTATCGTTCAGGGTAATCCTCAATGGTTCTATCAAAGGGTTGAGTGGGGGATCTTCTCCAAATATTTGTATAAATATTTCGGATTCTTCTAGTAACAGCACCCCCCTCCTTGGTGCCTTTGTTGCTTCTACTACTATGTTTTCTTCTCTTACCCTGAGGAATTATTGAACTTTTTGTTCTAGCGTTTCAACCTGCTCATCCATAGTCATTGCTTTGAATCTTGTCATATTGGGGTTATCCTTTCTATGGAGCACCTCCTCCCAAACCTGGGAACCTCTGTAAATATTTCATCTTCAAAACTATCATGAGAATACGACCAATAAGAGGATACCTACGATGCGTGTTGTGGAACTAAACCTTTCAGATCATGCTTGCAAAAGCGGCATGTGGGGAATCGATACTCAAGTTGATTTAACCCTTCTTGTTTCTCTTGCGCAGTCTCTTTGACCATATAAAATCCTATATGAAAGTCATAGGGAATAAAATATCTCTTCTTATCCTTAACCAGGGAAGAATTATAACCTTGTAAAATAGTCTGGTAACAAATCTCTCCCAATATGAGACGATATGGGACATGAACAGGGAGTAGGTGGGGTGTATCAATAGCTCCAAACACCCTGATATAGGTGCTTGTCTCTTTGAAGTACAAGTGGCCAACTTTAGCTATCATCTTCGTACAACGTTGATGTGGACATGCTGACAAGGAAGTGCAGATATTACACGGGAACTGGGGAAGAGACTGAGTCATATGGACTATTTACGTAGCAAAGACACGTGGCTTATTTATTTTGACCTCTTTGTGAGAAATGTTTTTTTGCATCGATGGCTATATTTAAACATACATCCCTAGCTACAGCATCCTATCCTACCGATGTCGAAAAACATATCGACGATCGACGATTTGTGTCGGTCAATGTTTCGTTGTTTCGACACTCGGAGTTCACCGATGCCGAAAAAGTATTGGTGATCATTGATCGGTAATTTTTTATGGTTGTACACATTTGTGGCCTATATCTTGGATTTTGTCGATGCCGAAAATGTATCGGTGATGTTAAAGAACTGTCTTATAGACCAAAATTTGTCAATCAATGATCGTTGAAAAAGGTTCAAGCCATGTACATTTTAGGCCTTCCATGCCATGTTACTAAAAAGATCAATCTATTAATAACTTCAAACCAAAAAATAATAACCGATAACAAGACTCAATAACATAATATAAATTCATCCATCCCACAATGCTGACTCTAATTCAAAAATGATAAGTGGTACCCAAAAAGAAAGAAAATTCACAAAATATTTTAGGGTGTGTTGAGTGCTCAACAAATGGTGATTCTCTGGGCGAAAACAGAATCTGTGCTCCTTTCCTTGGGCTTAGCCTACAAAAATTGGTTGAGAAACCCTCTAGCTGTATTCTATTCCTTTTTCAATAGAACCTTTTCTATCAATGTGTACACAAGTTCTTGGGTTCACAAATATGGATCTGCCTATGGGATTTAGTTTTACCACCCCCTTTCCTTTTAAGCTCAATCCATGCCCTTTCTAGACAAGATTCGAGTAGGGCGTCCATTGGCATGAGTTCTTTTAGTTATCATTCCTTTTCTTATAGTGTTTCTCCTCTGCCAGTGAGTGTCCATAGCCCGGATGGAGTCACCCCAACATCACAGACCTTTCCCTGCTGCCAGCGAGCATCCATAGCCCCGCAAATTTATCTACATACCCTCTTGGACTTCACACTCTTTTTCATATAGATCATTTTTCGTCTGGCATAAATGCCAAGAGTCAGTTAAAGAGGAAGATATATGTTTTCAAAAAGGTGAAAGTATTAAGGTGGGGCCTTTCCTGGCTCTTTCCATAGGTCATGTGATTCTTTCCATCTAGTTATCTTTCCATTTAGCATTACCAGGCCACTAGGCATATATTTCATTGCTTCTCCAAGTAGTATGCTTACAAAGACAAATATGATTTTTTGGAAGATTGTACTTTCCCGACGTCTCTCATTTTGCATGTAAGTGCAGGTCAAGAGCAGAGTTTTTTTTACTATATTTATTAAAGTCAACCACTGCTTTTATAGAACACAACTTTTAAAAGAAAATAAATAAAAGGAGTTTGCGATCGGTCTTCCCTAAACCAACACACTCATCCTGATCAAAATGTATGCTAAAAAGAAACAGAAACTCAAACAAAGCATCAAAAGACACATTTTTTTTAGGAGAAGTATTGTTTTAAGGCTTGGCCATTCACCGGGAGGGTGTCGAATTCCCCCTTCATATTTTTCCACCGATATGTACCTGCCTCGATATTCTCGGCCACCTGAAAAGGTCTGACCCATAGATTTTGGAACTTTGAGTGTTTTCCTTTGGACTCGTTTACTTTATCCCACTTCAAGACTAGGTCTCCTACTTCAAAAAATATTTCTTTGGCCTTGTGTTTGTCGAACCATCTTTTAACTACCTGTTGATGAGCGGTGAACTTAACTTTAGCCTTTTCTCTTTCTTCATCCATCATGAGAAGGGTATCGATCCTTTGTTGTAGAGCAGATGAGGGATGACCTCTTGATTCCTGAGAAAGCTATAAAGACGGGAGGTACAATCCATTTGGAAGAATGGCTTCTTTCCCATGCACCAGAAATTACAGAGAGTTTTCTATGGCTTCTTTAGGTGTTACTCTATTAGCACACAAGGCATTATGAAGTAAATTATGCCAATTTCTTTGGTTTTCAACAACTGTCTTTTTTAAAATTCTCACTGGGTTTTTATTAGTTGACTCTGCTACCCCATTCCCTTGCAGATAATAGTTTGCAGAATATCTTATTATGATCCCCTTATCAAGGGTGAATTTTTTCAAGCGCGTAGAAGAAAAGTAGGAAGCATTGTCAAAAATGAGGATGGAAGGCATCCCGAACCTTGTTATTAGTTGTTGTTCTAAAAATTGGATCACTAATTTTTCATTAATGTGCATGAGAGAGATAGCCTCTTTCCACCTTGTGAAATAATATGTCGCAGTCAAGATATACTTATGTTGTTTTGAAGAATTGGGAGTAATTTCTCTTATGATGTCTATTCCCCGTTGCTCGAAAGGTTTGGATATGGTAACCAGCTGGAGTGGAACGACTGCTCCCTTTTCCCTATCGGCACTCACTTGACAAGATTTGCATTTCCTGGTGTATGCATGAGTGTCCCTGAACAAGGTAGGCCAATAATAATCAGCCCTTAATATTTTGTGAGTCGTGGTTTCACCTACAAATGTCCACCTATTGGGCCATCATGGAGTTCTTTGAGTATCTTTTATGCATCATCATGTTCAAGACATCTAAGGAGTACTCCATCATAGTTTACACGGAAAAGCACAAAATTTATGAGGCAATATTGAGCATATTTTAACCTGTGGGATCTCCTTTCTCTAGGGTTTAAGTTTTCCAAACAAGTTTTGTGATGCAGGAGATGAGACAAGTTTCCATACCAGGACTCTTTCCCGGGAGAGGTATTTATAAGGCTTCATCGCACCATAATGACATCTCATTTTCCCAACTGGGGTCTTATGCGTTAATCAGATCTTGGGCTTCAATGGCCAGTTTACACAATCCTTGACTTTTGACTATTTTGGCAAGTTTTATGTCTAGATAAAATTCTTGGATGACTGCCATCCAATTTCCCCTTCTTTCTCCCATCTCATGTTGAGTGAACAGAGATCGGACCGTTGGATGAGGTACTATGACTTTAGTGTGATTCTTGAGGATGTAGGATCTGAAATGTTTGATTGCTTTATATACTGCGTAAGCATGTTTATAGCAGGGTAATTCAGTTCATCTCCTTGGAGGTTAGTTCTCATAAAGGATATTGGTGCTTCATTGTTTTCATCATCCTTTTGAGTAAGTATTGTAGCTAAGGATTAGTCAAAAGCAAAGGTATAAAGGAAAAAATATTTGTTGAAATCAGGGATTTGTAACACTGGTGCTTGGGAGATAGCAGTTTTGATGTTATTGAAAGAACCTTTCCTCTCTTCATCCCATTTAAACTTTGCATCTTTGTGAATCATTATCTGTAAAGGATTGATCGTTTTGGTGAAATCGGGAGTTAATTTTCTTACAAAATTGTTTTTTCTAAAGAATGATTGCATGGCCTTTTTATTGTGAGGCAAAGGGAGTTGAGTTATCGCTTTCATCCACTCAAGATCGATGTTGATTCCTTCTTGATATATTATATGATGTAATAATTTTCCTTCCTCTACACCAAAGATGGTTTTCTTAGGGTTCAAATATATTCTATACTTCCTACACCTTTCAAAAATTTGAGTTAAATTTTGAATGTGGTCTTCCTTATTTTTTTAATATATTATTATGTCATCTAAATAGACTACCACGCACTTGTTAATCAACCCCATAAAAGATACATCAATGGCCCTCTAGAAGTTTTCTCCTACGTTGATCAACCCAAAAGGAATGCATTTGTAACCAAAGGTTCCCCACTTCATCCAGAAGGTATTTTTTAATCGATCATCTTCTGAAACCAAGACTTGGTTATACCTCGAGAAACTGTCTAGGAGGGAAAAAAATTCAGAGATGGATATTGTCTACAAAAGTTTTTCCATGGGTGGGAATGGATAATTATCCCTCTTTGATGCTCTGTTAAGGTTTCTGAAATCCACACACAAATGGATCTCCCCAGACTTCTTTCTATCAGGCACTAGATTGGCTACCCATGCAAAGTGTCTTACCTTAAAGATAATCTTGGCATCTAAT
Source organism: Picea sitchensis (assembly GCA_010110895.2). Classification (NCBI taxonomy): domain Eukaryota; kingdom Viridiplantae; phylum Streptophyta; class Pinopsida; order Pinales; family Pinaceae; genus Picea; species Picea sitchensis. The sequence goes on from SNQJ01S0003173.1 coordinate 103,747, forward strand.
AATTTCTTCAACTCTTGATAGATTACAGCTTCCAGATATGGGTGGTACTTCCTAAGCTTCTGTAGGAAGGGTTTTATTCCAGATTTCAACGGGATCGTATGCTAGATAATGTGAGTATCATACATTTTCAATTCTTGGTAAGAGCAAGCAAAGACATCTTGATATTCTTTAAATAGTTTAAGATAAGCCGTCATGTCTTCTTTGGACACTGTCTTACCTAGGTTGTCATTCTTGGGATTCTCAGGGGTGCCTAGGTTTATAGTTTCGTATATATGGCATGACCTCCCTATTTTTTCATTCCTTAGCCCTCTTAATCCTTCCCTTAGGTCAAAAAGGTTCCCCAGATTGGCCACTCCTTTTGGCATTGTGTGAAACTTTGGTTTGTCATCAGAGTGATACGTTTCGCTCTTCCGATCATGGAGATTTGATTATGTGAGTAGTTCTTGGAATATTTCACTGTCAATGGCCAAATCCTTGAAATTTTCCTGATTAGTCAAGAAATCTACAATCTATGCAGCCCCTTCAAAAACTTTCCAATTAGAAATGTTGGTAGGCTTCAACGGTTTGTAGAGAAGTTTGATTGCGAACCTTGAGGCTTCATAGTCTTCTAAAGGAGATAATATTGAGGCTATGGTGGCTAAAGTATCAGCAAGAGTATTTTTTATCCTCGGAACAGTGGTAATGTTGAAGGACCCAAAATTGTCTATTAACCTGTGCACCTCTTGTTGGTAATTTCTTAAGTGAGGTGAATTGCAGTGGATAGTATTTTTTACTTGCCTAATGATAATTTTGGAGTCTCCAAAAAATTTCAATTCTTTGATGTTTAAGTCAATGGCTTTCTTTAGTCCTTGGACTAGAGCTTTGTATTTAGCAATCTTATTAGTGCATTCAAATTCCAATATGCAAGATTAAAAGTTTTGTTTCCCCTTTGGGTCAATGAGGATGCATCCTACTCCTAACCCTTCTTGCGATTTAGAACCATCAAAGTATAGCATCCAAATTTGTGGGGAAAAGTTACTAACTTCTTCATGTCTAGCTATTTTTTCACTTTCAACCTCCTTGTATGTTATTCATGTCTAAGAATCCTACAGAGGATGCTTTCCTCTACAGTCACTAGTAAGTCTACTTGAAAAACCATTTCAGATTTTTGAGTGGGAGAGATGTCGAACACGTGAGGGGTGAAATTACCGAAGTCAAAATCACAGGAGTAATTTCCTAAAATGGGTAACTCTGATGAGGAGGGTTCATTTGGGGTCTCTAAATCAGGGATGGTATGTTTGAGATATATTTCTCTGTCAATCCTGATCATGTTAGTATGTCCTTTTAATGGCAACCAAAGGTGATCCCATTCAGTACTAAAGTATGCGTTTAATTTCTCATACCAGTCTCGGATAAGTAGCAATCCATAGCCCTCCAAGATGTCTACTACAATTATGTCAATTACTTGAACAAATTTGGGGTGTGTAGCAATTATGATCATGACATATTTCAGTTCCCCAATGACCTTTACCTGAATCATATCTAGTTGTATGACGTGTTTATCACTTTTGAGTGGGGTTGCATTCAATTTCTTGCAAATTGACAATGGCGTGACATTTGAAGATGCCCCTGAGTCGACTAGGAAATTATGTAAGTTTATGTTGAAAAATTCAAATGTCAAGAGGAAAGGAGGAACAAAAGGCCTTCCTATTTTGTCTAAAGAACAAGCATTCACACTTGGCTTGTTCATTAAATCCATGGGAGATGGGACTTCACTTTGATCAATGCTTGTCATAGGGGTATCTATTGATTTCAAGGCCAGTAACAGAAAATCCTTTTCTTGAAGGATTTTACACATGTCCATGATAGACACATTAACCTTCATCTTCTTCAAGTCTTCTACCACATTGTAGTCAAGTTTAGGAGCTTCATGTGTGTGTATGTTTGTGGGGTTTCTTTAGGAAGAAAATAGCGGCTTGGGGTGATCAGTCGTTGGTTTCCCTCTACATAACTGAGTAGTGGTGGGATTACTTTGGATGGGTTGACTTCTACCTCGTGTCTTTATAGCTAGAACTTCGGTGGGAGGTCCCTACGCTTCAGCGACGTCATCGAAAGGCATCAGGTGGTTGGAATCCCATAACAGCATGGATGCCTCTTCTAGTGGCTCTTGACTTTCTTGATCGATGGAATTTATTTCCGAGCTACTGGGTTGTTTGGTTAGAGAGCATTCATATAGGAATTGATTTTCCATTAGATTCATAACTTGCACCAATTGAGGGAAGTCCCTTTTTGAATGGTTCTCTTGGTGATATGTGTAGAAAGAGTCAGATGCTACATTCCCTAAGTCGACATTTAAGTTAGATAGGGGAGGTTATATAGCTTTGAAGGGTGGATTTATTTTAAAAAATGGTTTATACAGTCTTCGATTTTGGTTTCCTTCCCCAACACTCCTTTTCATGTCGACAATCTCGTTGGGGAGTTTTTTTATCATCCGCTGCAAATTTTCCAAGTCCCCTCCCTCCTTTTCAAGGCCTTGTTCTGTTTGTTTTCTTGGGGGTCTTGTTAAAAAAAGTCATCTCTTAGGTATAGGATGGGATTCCTTTTTAATTAATGAGATCTAACCTTCTTTGCATCCTTTCATTTGGAATTCAATCGTTTTAGCTTCTTCGAAATTTTCAACCAGCGTGTGTTTTTGGCAGCCCTTTTTATGAACATGGAAATATAAGTTGGGAGAGCATTAGCATATACTTCAATCTGCAACTCCGAAGTAGGTTTAGCCTCAGGTTGGAATTTGTTCAAAATGGTGGTACACCTTTGGTTGAAATCTTTAACCTTTTATTTTGGACTCATAGTGGCAGCGAAAACTTTGGCCATTAAATCTCCTATGGTGATTTCTTTCGAAAAATTTTCAAAGAAATCCTATTGAAACTTTGTCCAGCTAGTTATAGAACCAACTGAAAGGTTAAAATACCAAGTCGAGGCGGAGTTTTCAAAGGTGTAAGGAAAAATTCTACACACTACGTCTTCGTGTTGCACATTCATCAACCTTATGGTTAATATAAACTTCTTAATATGGTCCTCAAGGAATCTGAATGTTTTGGGGTCAAATTTAGGAAGTAATTTTTCTAGATGTCTGGGTCAGTTATGCATCCATCTTGGAATTTCCAGAGCATCTCTTCCCAACCATTGTTGATTGTCTTGAGGTTGATTCCCCCTTTCTCCATTGCTATCATTATTATCCTCCATGTCTTCTGATTCGAAACCTGAGTGATTATAGTTAGACACTTCCTCTTAAGATTTAAAATCATCGGGTTCAGAGTAATTACCAGCTGGTGTTTCAGGTATTAGATTAAGGGGTTGTTCAATCTCTGTGAGAGAAAAATATATCAAATATTCTAATGTGTGAATGAATACCTAGTCAAGGGTGTCAAAAACTGGTTTGCTTATTTGTTTTCTTCGAGGAAGTAAAGGAGCTAAAGGTAATGCTCCAATCTATTGGGCATAAGCTCTAGTGATTCTTTTGAACTTATTCAACTCTTCATGGAAAAGAACATAAGGTATTTCAGGGTATAGGTGTTCTTCCTCTTTGTGTTGAGTTGATTTACTCGTACCGAGAGTACTCTATGTATGTGGGTTGTCTAGAGAGTGATTAACCATGCATGTGATATGTTTTGAATCTAAAGGCTATGCGGAATATATTATCAGAAATATTATTAGCCATTCATTCATCAGGCCCTCCTTCTAGCGCCAATTCTATTTAGGGGTTTGATATCCCTTTTACTCAACCACAGGAACCAAACCCATTCAAGAGGCCCAATTATACTCGTAAGTGTTTGATGAGTGGTAAGGTTCTCTAAATTTGTGATCTAGATGGAATTGTCGATGGGATTTAATCGTGATTAACATATATGTCTTTTCTATGAGTTCTTTCCTTAGGTTATGCAGTTCTCTTTTTGGTTCTTTTTTCTTAATATTTATAACAAAAGAAAGATAGAGCTTAATCTAAATGGCAGAGGGAAGTGAAATTGTATGTTAGGGGAAGGTTGGGTTTTAGGATAACCTTTATACGTTAGCATGCAGACGAAGAAGATATAAACTACTTCAAACCAATATTAATACCATTTTTATTAGTGGACATTCAACATTGTCTGAGATAACAGTTTATAGAAAAGAAAACATACAAATGATAGGAAGCTAGTGCAAGAAAAGTAATTTTCAATGCTCTATTATCAATCATAGGTTAACACAATCGATTTCTATTCATAAACTAAAATAAAAGAACTGTTACAACATTATAATATAACTTTAAATAGTAGATACAACAACTATTACTCAATACATTAGCAAAATATTGAATCTAAAGACAAAGATAGTCCCCCCCTAAGTCCAATCATATTTGCGCCTTAGATGATAGAAGTGTCTTTGGTTCTAAATAGAACTTCTTAATTGAAATAACTTGCACATAAATAGTTACCTTACAAAATTCCATAGAAATTCTTTCTCTCCAAAAACCATCGACCCAAGTGTCCAAGGTCGATGCCATTATTTATAACAAAAATAACTAAACTAAAAATAGCTACTAAAGTTGTGTTAAGTTAAGAAAACGCCACGTGGAAGATCCCATCTATTTGTTCTCTTTTTCTCTTCTTTTGATCATCTAGTGGTTTTATTGAAGTGAATTGTTCTTATCGTACTTTGACCACTTGATGAAGAGATCTTCGCATGTATTTGCATATGGGAACCTATGTTGATCCATCGGAGTAGATAGCACCTCCTTGATCTCTATTGCTCATTCCTTATAATTGATTAGCTTGAAACTTAAGTGTTGTGGAACTACAAGAGCTTTAATCGGGAATTCCATGAACTTCTTCACTTGACCCGAGATCATGCTTGAAATCTACGAAATTTGTGCTTCCCATGTGAGGTCTTGCTCTTCATGTTGTTTAACTATGTCATGCAAATCAAAGAAATCCTCCAGTGGACCAAACTCTAGTAGGTCAATGTTCTTCATTTCTTGATTGATATTCTCCCAACTTTTCTCACACTATCCCCATCTTTCCTGCATTTTTCGTTGAGGTTCCTAGACCATGCTCACCTAGTGTTCAACTGCCTTCCTTATTCGGGAGATGTTGTTATCCATCAACACTCAGATTCCATGCTCTTGTGTATCTCGGCCCTTCTACACTTCGCTAATGTAGACTATCCATTCTAAGGCTTGATGTGCCTTTCCATACCATCGTTGCATGTCTTTACAGGTTTCCATCCCCGTGAGGGTATCTTCTTGGAAATTAGTTATGCGAGCGGTGAAGAGATCTCTTTCACTAGTGAATTTCCCATACATTTCATCGACGATCCTGCCTGTGGTGACATGGGGTTGGGGTTTTGTTGGTCGGTGGTATCCTCTGGTGGAATTGTCTGTGACACATTTGCCTCTTCGTCATAGTGGCTTGTATCAGCCAGGGTAATCCTTAAGGGTTCTATCAAAGGGTTGAGTGGGGTGTCTTCTCCAAATATTTGTATATCTCTTTCAGATTCTTCTAGTAACAACACCCCCCTCCTTAGTGCCTCTGTTGCTTCTACTGCTTTGTTTTATTCTCTTACCCTGAGGGATTCTTGAGTTGTTTGTTCTATCGTTTCAACATACTCATCCATAGTCATCGCTTTGAATCTGGTCATATTGGGGTTAGCCTTTCTATGGATCACCTCCTATCATTCCTAGGCACCCTCTATAAATATTTCATATTCAAAACTATCATGAGAATATAGCCAATAGAAGGATACTTGTGACATGTGTTGGGGAACTAAACCTTTCAGATCATGCTTGTGAAAGTGGCCTGTGTGGAATCGATACTCAACCTGATTTAACCCTTCTTGTTTTGCTTGTGAAGTTTTTTTGACCATATAAAATCCTATATGAAGGCCATAGGGAATGAAAGCTCTCTTATTATCCTTAACTAGGGAAGCACTATAACCTTGTAAAATAGTCTAGTAATAAATCTCTCCCAATATGAGACGATTTGTGACATGAACGGGGAGTAAGTGGGGTCCCCCAGTAGCTCCAAACACCCTGATATAGGTGCTTGTCTATTCAAAGTACCGGTGGCCAACTTTATCTATCATCTTCTTTGTTTTCATCGAAATCCTAGGGCATTCCTTTCTAAAGATAATGAAGTATACCCTAGCTATGAACCCATCACAGATCATGGCATACGAGATTTTGTACCTATTCTCCCATAAGATACTGAAATAAACCTGTACAGGTAATTCGGCAATATGTCAACTTAAATTCATACGTGTGAAAACATTTCTTGCACAAATTATGTCCAACAAGTAGGGCACCATGTAAAATATTGGAACTTCTCCTTCTTTTGGTGTCTGGCCTTGTAGGAGATTGATACTTAGTTGCTTAGAGATAATGTCTCCCCATTTAAAACTACTCCCCACAATCACCACTGTATACGCCAAGGGTATTCAAGCTTCTGAAATTTTTGAGCAATCATTTTCTCCATATAGTCGACAAATCAAAGCCATTAAATACATGTAGGGATCTCTAAGCTTTATTATGTTATACTAGCCAATGTTCCTGTTGGTGAATTTTTTGTCTTCTCTCCACCATGAGGCTAATAACCTACTGGTGTCATGATACTCATAAAATTTAACCACGAAATTTGTGTTAAACCTCTCCTCTGGGTCCCTGAGTTTATAATACTTTTGTACTTCAACTGGAAGGAAAACACCAATGCATTCACCCTCTGCATTGTTGATCGTGCATTTCATTGTACCTGTGTGGTCAATTATCCATCCTAAAGTCTCGATGCAGGGAAGAACTGGGGTCCGACAAGCCACCCTGTGCAGATGCGATCTCCTAATGTTTGGGAACAGTTGATCATCCAATATTCTGGCATCTGGGTTGTTGTGGGGTGTGAACTTCAGGTAATCCTCCTGAACAATTTTGCTATACAAGTATCCCCAATGCGGGAGCACTATTTTAGATCCAGTGCTTGTCTCTATGTCGTCGAATGCTGGAGGTTGGGAAAATTCATTTTTGGTGGATGTGTAGATAATCGATTTCGTCTTTGAGACAAAATCAAGTTCTCTTGAAACGCCCGGTGTAGACCCTTCACCGACCTCTACTTCCTTGTTTTGGGGCATTCTAGGCAAGCACCTAGTCATTGGCATTCTTGGAGGCATTTTCCTCTAGAAAAGAAAATAATTTTATAGTGAGCAGCGAACCAACTTCAACAAGAGTCATTGACCCAATCGCAAGTGCAGAAATGATAAAGACAATGCTCACCTCTTGCTTGCAAGAAATTAACCTGGTATTACTGGTAATCAAAGTCAGAGAGCAGGTTGTAACCTCCTCAACACTTTCTCTTGATCCTTCGACTGCTTCAGGAAGTAAGTGATTTCCGAATGAAATAGCATGTTTGGGTATGACCTTGTAAATTTAAACAAAACTTATACTTACCTTGTCGCATCAAATCTTAAATTCGGGAGTGGCAATGCGATCTGCACCATGCTTAGGATTAAATGCAACGCAGGCTGGTAGCGTAGGAGTGGGTTTTCGTAGTTCATCGGCGAATTCAAATTCCAACAATTGCCCGATGCACGGGATCGTGGTATAGGTTGCACGAAGAAAAAAAATGTCTACCAAAACGCAGAAATCTGTCTTACCTCGGCTAGTTGTGTCTCGTCAAATCACCAGGTGTTTTCGTTTTCATAAGAAACTAGTATGATCGGCATCGGGAAAATAGAAAACAAGGTCTTTTGAATGGAACAACAGCATGGATCGGACAAGTTTTTTGGTGTAGAATGACGATGGTTCGATGGAAAACCCCGGCGTTTGGTGACCTATCAATATGTTGATAGTAAATAAGTGAATCAGCATCAGCAATTTTCCTTAGACATGTTTCATTGATACCTTTAGGAAAAAATTATGACACTGATTAAAACTGTCGTACAACGCTGACATGGACATGATGACAAGGAAGTACGGATATTACACGGGGGAAGTAGGGAAGAGACTGAGTCATATGGACTATTTAAGCAACAAAGACACGTGGCTTATTGATTTTGACCTCTTAGTGAGAAACATTTTTTGGCATCGATGGCTTTCTTTAAACATACATCCCTCGCTACATCATACTATCCTGTCGATGTCGAATGATGTATCGGTGATCGATGATTTGTGTCGGTCAATGTTTCGTTGTTTCAACCCTCGGAGTTCATCTATGCTGAAAACGTATCGGCGATTGGTGATCAGAAATTTGTTATGGTTGTCCGCATTTGTGGCTTATATCTTGGATTTCACCGATGTCGAAAATGTATCGGTGATGTTAAATAATTGTCTTATAGACCATAATTTTTCGATCAACAATCGTTGAAAAAGTTTCAAGCTATGTACATTTTAGGCCGTTCATGCCATGTTACTAAAAATATCAATATGTTAATAACTTCAAACCAAAAAAGAATAACCACTAACAAGACTCAATAACAACATATAAACTCATCCATCCCACAATATTGACTCTAATTCAAAAATGATAAGTGGTACCCAAAAAGAATGAAAATTCACAAAATATTTTAGGGTGTGTTGAGCACTCAACACTATGCTCACCATTGAAAGGCGATGGATTAATTTTCTTGAGTTCACCTTGCAAGATGTGTGCCTCATGCCTTCTCCTTTTCCTCTAAACATGAGACACACTTAGTTTTCTCCCTGACCGTGAACTTGCACAATTTCTTTTGGTGGATTGCTTTGAAGAATGATGGCATGCGCTCATGCTTCTTAATTACCTGTCATTCCCATGATCATCCCTTTTTCTATGGGATATGGATGTGATCACTTGACTAGAACTAGCTTCTTCTTGGTGCTAGAGTCCTTGTTAACTTTCTTATGCAACATATCCATGCTCTAAAGTATCTCTTCCTGGGTTTTCACAATCATTTCATTATCTTCCTTATAGCTCTACACTTCCCTATGTAGCCTTCTCATAGTTACAAGATCCTATCTGTATCTTCTCCCATTAGACTTTGTCTTATCATTTTCCATGCTGACATGAAGACCTTGGACCTCCTCCTCATGGCTATAAGATCCTTGGGCATCTTCCATAACTCTAGTTCTCATATAAGAACCAAAGTTTCTTTCTTGTACCTCTAATTTTGCAAGAAGTGCATGTAATAATTATTGTTAGCACGTGCATAACATAAAACATTTCATCAATTAGAATACATGTTATTTTTCATCCCATTTCATGAAGAAAATAATGAACTAAGCCAAAATCCAATTCATTAGGTGCATTCCTTTCTAAAATATCTCTCCAATGGTTGTACTCATGCCTCATTCTAAGTTATGAGAGAAAAGTTACAACATTTACAGGTTGCAATTTTCCACTCATTTACTATTGTAGAATTCTCTTTATTTCTTTTTGAGAAATTTTAATGCCCAATTCAAAATTTTGGGTAGATTTATTTCTTCTCCTCCTCTATACCTTTCCAACGACTATTTTTTTTCTCAAATTTGAGCTCCGAGCTAAAAGTTATGGTCCGAAGAAGTTTAAATTGTTTTTCCCAATTTATCTTTGTATGCTACAAGTGTCTTCTTTCTCTTCCTACACATTTTCAAGTACCCATATCCCAAACATGGCTCCATGGTTGTCTTCAATGGATCATAATATTTCCATATACTACTCTTATGCCCCAAACAAACTTTTAACCAAGGAGTTATGCCCCTTGGAAGTAATCGGGTGTTGAAATTTTACCTTAACAGTTTTAGTTGTAACTTTCTCACATGAGCTCTATTTTGCGCCTGAGTAGCTCATTAGATAGCTCTCTCCAAGTTCTTTTATTTAAGCTGCGGAGACAAAGTGTACCTTACACTTTGTTCATGTACATTTTGATTGCCTAAAAATGTTATTTAGGGCCTCAAAATTGCCCTACACATTCATGACCTTCAATATCCTAAAAAAATTGTAAAAAAATGATTATTTTATAGTTATAATAGCCTTTAAATCTAATCCTTCGATCTCAAAATCGGGTGAAATATGGACCATTGATCTGAGCTCCATTGGAAATTGGATAACTCCCTTTTATACACGTAACACCTTTAAAAAAGTGTCGACCCGACCATCAACCGTCAGCTCTTTCCCTTGGCAATCGATTTGTAACTCAATGTTAAACCGACTGACCCGACCATCGGTCATCGGTGATTTTCATTGGTGAATGAAACTCTTTACCAATTTGGATGACCTGAATATCAGCCATCAAGTGTCAGCTATCCTTGTTGGTTAACGACACACTTGTCCAAATCGAACTATTGTTTTCTACCATTAAATTGATGCATCTACAACATTTTGATATAAACACAAAATGCAGCTAATAACTCAAACAACACCATGTAAAAACATTCTCATACACAGATTAAAAACACATCAATTAAACACATGAAATAACACAACAACAAGATAAAACACTTATCTTTTAAAATAGTTGAGTAACCAACAACTTGGGATGAACGTTCCACCCAAACATAGATGTGTTGTTACAAATCTCAATAGCAAGTCAACTCCGAGTTGGGGCTAGCAATCCATAAGAGAGGGTGGTCTCTCACCATCCACTCAAAGCTCATGAATCCCACAACCCATTGTTATTCTCATTCAATTATCTCGATTGTATACCAGCTCTCTTCCTCTCAACCTACCCAACCCAAGGAATGTACCTCTTCACTAATCGTAGTCCCTCAAGCATCCCATTCATTTATCAGGGTATATCGAGCATAGATAGCCAAGAATATCTCTATTGGGAAAGTCAAGGAGTTCATTTCTAGAGAAACTACTAGCAAACAACAACAAACACTTGTTGTTACAGCGAAAATCACATAGGATTTCACTCTTTAGGATTGACAACCTGACACTTCAGTCTTCTTCTCCAAATACACTCCAGAAATGTTGCAGTGTGCTCTATAATTGACCCTCCATGGCTGCTCCAACTCCAAGATCTCTTTTTTCTCTCTCTACTTGTTGTTCATGCCAAAAACTTGATTATCTAAAACAATTATAACTGCCCATACGAATTTCCTCTCTTTGGATTACTTTCTTAACTCACACACTTCCCAAATATTATTGTACTTAGCCCCCATGCTCCCAATAACTATGGGATGTGGCTTCTCACACCCACCCTCTTACATGAATTTGATGATTAGCTTTGGGGACACTCAATTAGAAAATAAAGTTTACTACATAATGATAATAAAAATCAGGAATGTGGGTGGAATTAATAGACGTGGGTAATTCCCCCCATCGACCCCTCTCTTAGAAACTCTCCTAGACCTTCCCCTCTCTTTTGGATTAATTCATCCCCCATATTTTTCCATGTCCCCTTAACAGTTGGCATCACATTTTGTTATTAAAACTTAGAAATACAATTCGCATATACGTCACTTGGTTGTAGCCACGCATTATATATAAATTAAGCATTAATTAAAATGGGGGTTATAGTGGGGACATTAAAGATATATTTCTTGAGGAAGAAATCATAGGTTTTGGGGAAATTCTAAGAGTTCAAATCTCTTGTGGAAAACCAGACAGATAAGAAGATCAAGGAGTTGAGATCTGACAACGATGGTGAATTTTGTGGAAAGGATTTTGAGCAGTTTTGCAAGAAGTGTGGCATAGCATGAAAAAACACTACACAATATACCCCATGACAAAATGGAGTTTCTGAGAGAATGAACAAGACATTTATGGACAAGGCAAGGAGCATTCTCAGTGGTGCACAACTCACACAAGAATTTTGGGTAGAGGCAGTCGGCATTGCAAAATATCTGGTAAACATGTCTCCTTCATCAACACTAGGTTACTTGACTCCACATGAGATATGGTTTGGTAAGAATCCTTCGCTTTCACATCTCAAAGTATTTGGTTGTGATGCATTTGCGCATGTCCTTAAGAAAAAGAGGAACAAGCTAGACAAGAAGGTAGTCAAGTGTAATTTCATTGGGTACAAGGATGGAATGAAAGGATATAAGCCATGGGATCCTACATCAAGGAAAATAGTGTACAGTGAAGATGTGGTCTTCATAGAAGTTGATGGAACTTCCAAATCTAAAGAGGTTCGAATAGAGAAATAACTAGAGAAGTTGGTGTTTGAACTAAGGAACGAAGAAGTTGATTTAGATGAGTTTATTGAATTAGATGAAGAGGTGGAACAACTGACTTCGTTTGTAAGGAGGTATAAACGAGTACGAAAATACTATGAAAGGCATAGTTCAACCGATTTTTATTTTGCATTTGTGTTATCTACCACCAACAAGGAGCCCAAGTCGATTAGGGAGGCAGTCAACTCAAGAGAGGGTAAACTCTAGAAGGATTCCATGTTCAAAGAAATGGAATCCTTGTACAAAAATGAGACATGGGATCTAGTCGAATTACCTAATGGGAGAAAAATCGTCAGTATCAAGTGGGTATTCAAAAAAAATATGAACATAGTAGGTCAAGTGCTAGCGGGAAAATCCCCCCTTTAACTACACCAGGGTTTAAGATGTAGACAGAGAAAATGACCATCTAAAAGTTAATCTATTCTCTACTTTACCCCAAACATACCAAAACAAATGAAAAGAAAGAAATAAGAGAGAAGATTAGGTAAATGTACTTTTGATCCCATGTCTGGTGATGATCTCCTCAAGATTTGCAATTCCAACGATTGCATGTCTCCTCCCAAGGATAACCTGCATCCAAAGATAGACAAACAACGACTAGATGCATGTTATTCTATTCATGAGTTAGGGTTAGATATCAAATGCTAAGTATAAATCAATGAAAATACACAAAACATCATCATTTGGGACAGGAAAAGAGATTTTTTTATTCATCAAACAAAGACTGAAACTTACAATTTGTGTCGGCCACCATTCCACGAACCCGGTCTGGGTTCCTCTTTACAATGCTCCAAGTGCACCTTGAATATACCTCTTCTTTCAATATTTTGATCACCTCAAGGAAGGGAATGGATTGAATAGAGGAAGAAGGGGATGATGAGGGAATGTTGAGGCAATATCTCACAAAAGGTAGCAAAAGCTTGGGCAAGGAGGGGAAGTGAAATTGGGCATAGTTTCATTGTTCTTATGCTTGGATGTAAAATGAGGTCCCAACACCTCCTTTTATATGACAAAAGGATGGTTATTTGGTTGGGTGATGGTCTGCAGTAGGTGAATTGGTTGGGAAACCTTCAATAGCCTATGAATTTCAATGAATTCCTTACAACTTTTTATTTTTTGCAACTTTTGAAACTATATGCGGGTTGTTTAATGTGCAGCAAGCATATGTAGGTGAGTTGTAGTGGTGTAGCAAGCGTATGTATGTGGGCTGTAATGGTGCAAGGCATGTGCATCTTCTTAAAAATGGTTTTTTAAGAAGAGCTTCTCAACGGTGCTTTGGAAAAATATGCAAGGAAGAGGGTCAAGGCCATGTATGCATGAGTAGGGAATTTTAGGGTTATAACAGATGCCCCCTAATGTGTGAGGTTAGAAGAGCAACTGATGGTCGGAATACATTACAATATCTTCACCAATGTATGAAATTGAGTGAGACCGGGACCGGAGTTCGGGAGGTGCCATCTTCAAAACAAAAATTATCTCTCTGAGGCAGGCATACCCATGCTCGGGATGAACTAAATCATGGCTTCCAATCAAATACACTACAAATTCATGTCATATAACTATATAAAGTGTATCCGCGAGCAATACACAATGGATCTACATCTTAAAATCAGTCGAAGATATACAAGTATAGTATTCATCTTCAAGAAGCTAGTGTTGCATGATGGTTGGAGATGAGGTCTTCATAGCTCGAGCAACAACTTCAAGATATTCAAAAATCAGGTAGGAGTACAATGAGAGTGTATAAATCACTACCCTGAGGTCTTCGATGACTCGTCGATAAAAGACATGAGGATCTTAATGATCAGGAAAAGAACTTCATCAATTTCGAATTTGGACTTGACTCGACTCTCAAGATGGTAAACTCATGAGGTCAAGAGACAAACTGCAGAAAGGCCAACTCAAGTTGAGTGAAAATTCCTTTGGACAAAAGCACGAAAGATGATCAGACTCGGGCAGCATGATATTGACATAAGTTCGCGATGTAGGAGGCAACACAAACTCTCAATGTGTTTGGAAGAGTAACCAAGTGGAGGAGGACACAAATCTATGTAGCGAGAACAGCTTCCTAAGGTCATACCACATCCTAATGCTTGATGAACAAACAAAAGGATGTGCTTTGTCCAAGGGCAACTCTCTATGCTACTGAAAAAAAAAAAATGAATATTCCTCGTCCCCTCTTTTTGGAATATTTGATTTTTTGTCTTTTTTCAATTTTAAGAGCTTGAAAAAGAACAAGAGAATGCTACATTACAAAGAAGGAACAAGTGTGTAAGCAAGCATGCTAGTTCCAAGCACATTACAAAGAAGGAACAAGTGTCGCAAGCAAGCATACTAGTTCCAAGCGCAAGAAACATAATAATGCTCAAAGCAAGGAGACATGTGCAGGAAAAGGACACTCGAGGAAAACTCCTCAATGGGTCAACGTGTCAGGTCGTAGGGGCAAGAAGTGTTACTAGGCTTGTGTATAAGGCATGCTTCAAAGGTTTAGTTGAGAGAAACATGGAGCCAACATTAGGCCAAAGATACAAATATGCGACTCGCAAATGCGATTAAGCAAGACACAATGAGACCCCTTCTATGTAATTTTTAACGAGCCCAGAGAAGGTAAGCTAGGTAGTTTTTTCACATTTAAAGAGTCTAAAAAAATGTAAAAGAAGACTTTAGGGAGTACCTTTTTTGGAGATAGTGTAGTTGGTTTGAAAAAGGGTTAAACTTGCACCGAAAATACATCTATTCAAAACCATTTTAACGAGTGTGACAAAGACAAGATCACTTGGAAATCTTTTCAATTTTATGGAGTCTGAAAAGAACTTAACTATGGACTCATAGCCTTTTTCTGAGTTTAGTCTCCTTAACCCGAAAAAGTATAAAATTAACTGAGAACTCCCCCGACGAGATGAATCTCCCGAGGTGTACCTTTTTCTGCTATAATCTATAGGCTGGAAAAAGGGTTAAACTCATGCCAATAGATGTTCTTTTGGGCCAATTTAACGAGTTTGAAGGAACAAGGTCACTCGGGGATATTTTCAATTTTAGGGAGTCTAAAAAGAGCTTAACTATGGACTTTGGGGGGGTTCCTTTTTCGTAAGTAATCTCCAAGGCCTGAAAAAGGTGATAAACCAAAACCAAGGAGAATGTTCCTTTTTCAAAGATTTAGTCCCTCATGCCCGAAAAAGGGTTAAACTTACACCTAAGAATACTCTTCTAGCAAACCAAAGTTCCTAGAGCATACCTTTATTCATAAAATTAGTCGCCCGAACCAAAAAAGGGGTAAACTATCATAAGAACAGATGTTCCTTCAAACTTGAGTTTGGCAAGGGTGAAGGGAAACAAGATCGCTAAAAAATATTTTAATTTTTAGAGAGTCTGAAAAGGGCTTAAAGAAGATTCTAGTGGGCTACTTTTCTCAGTTAATCCAGATGAGATCGAAAAGGACTAATACAGTCTCGTTGGATGTTGCTTTCAAATTTTAAAGAGAGCTTGAAAGACAACAAAGTGTGCTCATGAGAGAGTCTCATGGGGTAGAGTCTACACAAACACTAGGAACATATAAAGAGGAAGCCTGAAATAATACCAAATTAGGATGGTGATTATCAAATGCCAGTTGGTCGACAGTGACAATGCTTCCATTATGAGGTAAATGCACCACCGGGAAGAGTGTATACACCACATCGTTCATAGAATATACATAATCACGCCCGAGAATCATATTGAAATCTAAAGGCCTTGCCTCATTATAACATCGACAAGGACAGTCTTCCCACCTAACGATATAGGAAACTGAGGAAAAATCCCCAAATATTCACTGGGACGTTTGTCAAAATCCATCAACTCGTGCATAGTAGACACAAGCTCGGGAGAACCCACAACTTTCCAAGCCGAGGAGGATAAAATACTTGTGGAGGCTCCTTCATCTACAATACATTGGTAAATGTTGTTTGAACTAACTTCAACCCTTATTTGAAAGCATGTAGAATAAGGAAGACGAGGCTCAACAAGGTCATTCCAATCAAAGGAAACCATCCTAGGGCTTGGAGGGGGTTTGTTCGAAATGAGCAGAATGCCCCCTTGTTCTGAAAGTACTGAACTAGAAATGATAAAAACATAGTCGGTAGACACATCACTCTCCAAGAGAAGAGTGGGATCGATTGAATATTGCATCGGTGTGACCAATTTGGTAGACTCGACACTCTCCAAGAGAAGAGTGGAATCAGCCGAAGATTGCATCGGCATGACCACTTACTCAACCATTGGTTGAATATGTTGTGAGACAACATGGTATAAAGGCACATTACCCCCCAAAAGAGGAGTGGGAACAGCTGAAGATTGCATCGGCATGATCACTTCATCAACCAGAGGCTAGATAGACTATGAGGGAACCTTAGAAGACTCAGAAGCAGAAGATCTTGTAGACATGGACCACAATATTCGTACCTCTAATATGCTAGGGCACAGATGAGTAAGGTGATCTCCCTTGCAAAGATTAAAAGGGAACTTAGGCTTACATCCTATCTGTCTAGGTTTCTCAACAGAATAAATGCCCCCAGCATGACTAGTAATAGTTGGTTGCACATCTCCAACATGACCTGTAGAGGTTGGTGATTGGTTGATAACATGACTCGCAGAGGCTACAGACCTATTACCAGCATGACTAGCAGTGATTGTACTTTTTACCCCGGCATGAATTACATGGGTTGGGAGATTGCCCCCAACATGACTCGCATAGGTTGTTGACAACTCTCCAACATGACTAGCAGAGGTTGGTTGTTTTCCCCCAGCATGACTTGCAAAGGTTGGGTGATGGTATTCAACATGACTTGCACATGTTGATGACCTATATCCAACATGACTCGCAGAGGTTGGTGATTTCTTCTTCCTATTCTTCCTCTTTCTATTTCTCTTAGACTTTCGGTTACTAGTAGTTGGACTTTCACCAGAGAAGGCAGAAGGAGGAGGAGAATACTTTGTTGACAAAGGAACATCAACATGATTCCTATGACATAAGGTTTTTAATTGAGAAACATCAAGAGAATTCAAGACATTTGGATCAGTACACAACCAAATCGGTAGTCCCGCATTCAACCCAGGAATGTACAAAGTGGCCATCAAAGGGACACCAACGTTTCCAAAGAAAGGAAAAGCACAAGAATCCCCTTGCGAATGGGTTCCTTGGTTGGTATCATTAGGAACTTTATCCATGAATATCCTATGCACAAGTTCTCCCCTTTCGGGATCGTTCAAGTCCGTAAAAGTCTCACACACTGACTCTGACGAACCAATGTTATCAAAAACAACGCCTATAAAGAGGCAGCTCCATGTTTCTAAGCGGAAGACTGAAAATTCCTCACGACCGACAAAGTGGGTGGTCTACCACCTTAGGTCAAAGACCCAAAGAAATGACTGACTAACTCACTATGGAAAAATGGGCAGCACAGAGCACACACTAAAAGTTCCTAAAGGAAAATCAAGCAGACGACTAACTATTGGGAAGGATAGTTACGCTAATCGACACTAGAGAAACTAATCAGTGCAAGTGCAACTCGAACACGGAAGCACCCTTTGGGTATACTCTGTGAAGAATGATCCGACTTCTACCCTAGGTACCGAAGTATACCCACGCAGTCACCTGTGTAAGTCCGTAAAATATGGGCAACTAGGTTTCCAGCTTGCAATCAGTCACCAAGTGGGTACAGTCAAAAGCTAATGGTCTGGAAGACAACTGAGGATCTCGAACAGATTCAAGGTCCATGAAGCTTTGTAGGAAAATGCAGTCAGTATTATTCCTGAGAAAAGCCCTCAATATACAATCCCCACTATGTTCAATCCAGCTTTGGAGGGGTTATCTTCGCTGCCTTTCCTCACGCGAGCTCATGTTTATCCCTTGTGTTAGAGGGGGGTCCCGACTAACTCTTATGACACTGGACTTAAAGCACTCCCTAACTCATACTCCAATGTTTGATTAAAGTGGCCTTGAAGAGTTTCCTCTTCACACCTAATTCAAGGCCCTAAAACCCTAAACTAGTTTTGGAACCCTACAAACAGAAAAGTCTAATGTATTTTAGATTAGGCATTATTTTTAAGGCTTGATTTACTCAAAAGGTGTGGTAATGCAACTGATGTTGTTAAGACTCTTGCACAAAATGAAACTTATAAGAACACTAGCAAAGAAGGATTATCTTTCTTATTTTTCTTTTGAAATGATTTCAAGATGAAAAGAAAACACAACATTGTGCTAATGTCGTTTTCTTTTTCAAACAACAATGCAAAGCAAATGCGAAGAAATAAAGAGACCTAAACAACTAGGTTTTTTTTTCTTCTTCCAATCAAAGCAGAACTAACAAAAGATGTTAAAATAAACTCATTTTCCCTAAAATTCAAGCTAAAAATAAGCTAATAATGCTAGGAAACACAAGAAGATTAAGGAACAAGTAAACCAAAACTTAAACCCAATCTATGGCCACAGACAAAGACTCTGACCGATTCACGAAATTCCTAAGAAGTCTGAACTTCTATCAGGAAAGAGACAAACTCTCTCTTTATTAAAAAATACTTTCATGAAATGGAGACGTGGGTTGTTGCATCAGCAGCCTGAGTATGTACATGGGTTGTTTATTGTGTAGAGCGCGTATGTACGTGGGTTGACCCAAAACAGCATGCGTACCTTTGAGTCTTTTCAAAAATAAAAAGACTAGGTAGACTTATAGGGCGGGGAAATCTGGTATGCACCTTGAAGGTTACCAGAACCCCTTGACAGACTTGGTAAACTTGACTAAAACTCGAAAGGAAAACAAAAAACCAATCAATCAACCCAAAACCCCCTAAAAAACCCTAGAGAGATCCCCAATATGGCCTGAAGTTATGCTAGCAGGAAAATCCCCCCTTTAACTACACCAAGGTTTAAGATGTAGAAAGAGTGAATGATCATATAAAAGTTAATATATTCTCTACTCTACCCCAAAAATACCAAAACAAAGGAAAATAAAGCAATAAGAGAGAAGATTAGGTAACTATACCTTTAATCCCACGTCTGGTGATGATCTCCTCAAGCTCTGTAGTTCCAACGACTGCATGTATCCTCCCAAGGATGACCTGCATCCAAACATAGCCAAACAAGGACTACAAGCATGTTGTTATATTCATAAGTTAGGGTTAAATATCAAATGCTAAGTATAAATCAATGAAAATACACAAAACATCATCATTTGGGATAGGGAAAAGAGATTCTTGTATTCATCAAACAAAGACTGAAACTCACAATCTGTGTTGGCCACCATTCCGCGAACCTGGTCACACCTTCTCTTTATAATGCTCCAAGTGCACCTTGAATAGACCTCTTCTCTCAATCTTCTAATCACCTCAAGGAAGGGAATGGATTGAATGGAGGAAGAAGGGGCTGATGAGGGAATGTTGAGGCAATATCTCACAAAAGGTAGCAAAAGCTTGGGCAAGGAGGGGAAGTGAAATTGGGTTGAGTTTCATTGTTTGTATGCTTGGATGTGAAATGAGACCTCAACAACTCCTTTTATATGAAAAAATGATAGTTATTTGGTTGGGTGACAGGCTATAGTAGGTGAATTGGTTGGGAAACCTCCAATTCCCCGTGAATTTCAATGAATTCCTTACAACTTTTTAATTTTTGCAACTTTTGCAAGTATATGCGGGTTGTTTAGTGTGCAACAAGTGTTTGTACATGAGTTGTAGTGGCAGGAAGTGTATGTACATGGCCTGTAATGGGGCAGGACACGTACATCTTCTAAAAAATGGTTTTTTAAGAAGAGATTCTACGCAGTGCTTTTACAAAAAATGCAAGTAATAGGGCCAAGGCCATGTATGTATGAGTAGGGCATTTTATGGCTATAACATCAATTTTAGAAATTCAAAGCTCGAATGGTAGCGAAAGGGTACTCCCAAATTGAGGGAGTCAATTTCAGTGAGATTTTTTCCTGTTGAAAAATTAACTTCCATTAGAATACTAATGTCTTTAGCTGCACCATTTGACCTTAAGATAGAGCAAATGGATGTGAAGACAACATTCCTACATGGGGACCTGCAAGAAGAAATCTACATGAAATAACCTGAAGGATTTGTAGTAAAGGGAAACGAAGATATAGTGTGCAAACTGAAGAGATCCATTTATGGTCTAAAGAAATCGCCAACGACGTGGTATCAAAATTTTAATACAAACATCCTTATTTTGCGATTTGTTAGAAGTCATATTGATCACTCTATATATTCCAAGGAAGAAGTTGGGTGTTTCATATATGTAGTTTTGTATGTCGACAACATGTTGTTGGTCGAAAACAACATGGATGCAATAAAGGAGGCGAAGATGCAGTTGTCCTCTAAGTTCAATATGAAGGATCTTGGTTCAATGAACTTCATTATGGGAATGGAGATCAAGAGAGATCAGGCGATTAGAAAGATCTGGTTGAATCAAAGTAAGTACATTGTGTTGAAATATTGTAACTGCAATGTTGAAATTATTGTAACTGCAAAGAGTATTCTATTTATTATTGAGTTATTATTCATTTGATCAATCCCCTTTCGTGGATTGATCACGTCGTGCATTGTAATTGACCAAATCCCATTTTGTGGATTGGTCAAACCCTAATTGTATTATGCAAATTAAGAAGTCGGCCCCCAGGCCTAATTAAAGTGGTTTTAACCTCTAAGAAGACAAGTCAGCCCTAGCCAGTGAAGAGACACGTTTCCAACACCTGCCAGCTTGTATAAATAAAGGAAGCCATCACCTCATTATCACACTCACTCATTCACTCATCAAATGAGCAAGTTTGGTAGTTGTAGTTGGGAGAAGAAGGAAGAGAGAGGCACATTACTCGGTGTTGGATATTCTTTAGTGTTTAGGTTTATTGTCTTGGCATTGTATTGGCTATCTATAAAACCCTAAGTTGCAGTTGCAGTATCAAGTATAGTTGCAGTATCAGTTGAAGTATCAGTTGCAGTACTAGTTGTCATAACCCTTGAAGTTTTTAAAGGGTTGGTAATTATTACCACTACTACCATATGGTCCCACTACTATCAGGGGTATGTACTCACATATGTTTAAATTGTTAAGCTTTAAAGGGTATTTGCAGGAGAAGGGATCTCTTTCCATAGATCCAGAAGGATCTCAGATCCAACATAATTAGAGGAATAATGCAACCCAAGTTTGATTATTCTGATATGCATCTATTTGTTATGACATTATTTTGATCTAGGTTGCATGTTGAAGCTATGACCATCACACTAAACTTTGGTCAAAAATTAAAGTCAAGGTATTTGATGGATTAAAGTTGAGATCTTAGAGTTTATTCTCTAACCCAACTTTCTGTGAAGATAGCATATTTTCTTAGTACATAAGAGAGGTTGAAGAAAGCACTATTTATCTTGATTGAAGGAGACTTGGAAGAAAAACAACACACTCATTCTTGAGGACAAGACTCCAGGTTCCGGGTTTGATTAATTAAGTTGATAAGATTCAAAGTTGCACATGACAAGTTGATAACTACCCCATTACAAGTAAACACTATAGTTGAGGAAGCTGTCTTTAAAAGTATTATACTTGGTAGCATGTTAGCATATTGAGATAAATGCTTAATGTAATCATTTACTAGATACAACTAACATCTCCTCTAGGAGAAACCTCTTGTGTTGGTTCCAGGTTGCCATGAATGAATGTTTGATCATAACACTATAATAGTGTTGATCTCATCTCGTATTGTATTTCTTACTTTTGATCTTTGTTTTAGGCAGGTCACAAGTGATAGCTTTAAAGGAGCTATTGTGAAGATTATTTGTGCTATTGTTTTATTACTATTCTCAAAAGAGTATTATTCTTGCATGTTATTTTGTTAACCTTGGTTCAGGTCACGGGTGATAACCCCAAGGAAGCTATAGTGAAGGTTACAGAAGGAAACAAATTAGAAGAGACATGAAGCAAACTACCCAAGTCATGAACATGACGGTATACATCCATGTACCAAAGAAGATGAAGAAGAAGTTATTTTTGAGATCCAAAGTATCTCATATGAAGATTGATTACAAGGAGCAGAAGGCTCCAAAGATGAACAAACATTAGAACAAGAACTCACATAAGACTTGTTCAAAGGATAATGAAGCCACCTTGATAAGAAGCAGAACTCATTTGAAGTCTGACTCGGTGTTTCATATTTAGACTTGGTATTCAACACCAAGTATACCCCATAAGAGTTGATGAAGTCCTTGTAGAATCAGAAGAAATCAAGAGTAAGCATGATCTCATAAAGGATCAGATGAAGAAACAACTTCCAGGACTGGGAGACAGATGTCATAGGAAAACTATATCGCAGCTTCAGAAAATTCTAAGAGATATGTGTTGATTTTTCATAAGCTAGGTTAAGCATGAAGTTCATTCCATTTTTAGCATTTAACTTAACCATAAACAATAATGTTGCAGAAACCAAGATCACAAGAAGAAACACCATGCACAAGAACACAAGAAGTATCATGGGAAACCCTTCTCAACAAGGGAAGAAAACCTAGCCAAATCCTTTTCTATATTCTTCAAGAGAAATACCTTCACCACCAAGAAAGACTTATCACACAAGAGGGTGCTTCAAACCGTAGAAGACTAGCGCCCAAGAGAGGTGCGCACCTTTTCCCAAGTAGATGTATCTGGTGAAATTTCCAAACTCACAAGGAAGATATGCTTCCACAATGGGGAATCATCCCTTACTTATATTAGACTTGTCCAATCAACAAATCCGCCTATTGGCTCAACAGGGCCGACCTCTCTAAGTCACTTTATAATTATTATTATTATTATTATTATTATTTAACCATATGAATTATCTTTTACATTTATTATTAATTGCATTAAGGTGGGGTATGTTAGCACCATAAGTCACCTCTAGATTGCGGCATAGGTAAGCCCAGTACCCATCAATTTATATGTCATGGTTAATGGATTTAAAGAGGTCAAATGGGGCAGACTCAAGAGAATATCATTTTAACTCAGAAAACTGGGGCAGTATGCATGAGCAAACAATTTCTTGATCAACTTCAGCCAGTAAGTTCTAGTAAGGATGAGTAGGAGGAAGAAATTGAGGAGGAAATGTAAAGGTCTACTCTTGACATCAGGTCTTCCAACATGCCTAAGGAGGAAAAAACTATGAAGACAAGATCCTCTTGAATTCAAAGTTTCTGGAAACTGAAAATGCTATAACCGCACTGCAATCAAACATCCATTACAACACAGTCACCATAATCCATGCAAATCCTTCGATCATGAACATTTAGTATCACACATAAGTAGACTGGAAATAGATGTTGAATTTCATTAAACAAGAAGTCTCGTGTCAAATTACATAACCAGAGAACCATAGCTTCATTAAGACATTACAATATGTGATCTTAGCTCAACCATCGACCATAACAAAGTAACAAAACTGCCTACATATACTCATAACAACTCACCACTACAGTCAAAGCTTTGAGTCGGCGAGCTCCCTTTCAGGCTGATTGTGCATGTGATCTTATGGTAGGATGTGCCTATAGTCCTTTGTCAGACTGCCCATGCATTTCTTTGTCAGACGTAATCTCTATCAATCTTGTCCTAACAGCCTACTTCCATGGTTGGTCCCTTTCTGGCATTCCATTTATAGGAGGAGACGATGTCTCAACAACCTTACCTGGTTTCATCAACTGCTTCATTAGGATCGGGATGGGCGAAGTCAAGTGTGACACCTGTCACTGTGATTGGTCTTTCGATGTTGATTGCAACCACTTTTGCATGGCTAGACTTCTGTGGGGAGACTAGCAGGCGGACCTAGAGGACAGCGAGGGGAGCTGGCGAGATGGTTGAGGCAAACCGACATGGAACGACAAGTGATTGGCGGCTAGGCAGAAAGACGTGATGACAAAATGGTGATTGGGAAAGTGTGGGTGTTAGAACGTGGGCGCTGAGGTGCCAAAGTGCCAGGGTGATGTGGCATGGGAGAGGTGGTGGTAGAGGGATGTGAGTGGTCGGGGGGCAACACGACCACATGACAGAGGTGACATGGGGGACACATGTTAGGAGAAGAGAGAGAGTGAAGTGAAAAGGGGAAGGTGACATGGAGGGGAAGTGGAAGACACATGTCGTGAAATGATAGGCGACATAGGAAAAAGGGAGATGTGATAGGCAAAGATATGGGTGAGTAGAAGACAGGTGTCAGCAGTAGAGAAGGCAGTAAGTAGAGGC